>ML685756.1:4138905-4221695 GCA_007922175.1 Pelusios castaneus | reverse complement strand
CCTCCACAGTGTATTTAGCCCAACCATACCTTGATAGCCATCCCACAAGCTCAGGTCCTTATCCAGAAGTTTGACTGTCTCTACTAACATTGCCTACGACATATACGTACTCTCTAAAACTGTATCAGAGGTGTTGCTTTGCATATTTAGGAGTGGAGCTGTTCAGAAAATTGTATATTTCTCCCATGAAATTGTCAACATTTCCCAACTAGTTTCCATTCTGAATTGGAATGGGAAGTCAAAATATAGAAAAATTTAGCAAAACAAAAACTTTGAATGAATTTCAAATAAAAAATGTCAAAACACAGAATGTAGACTTCTTGATCAAAGTAAAACACTTTCACCTGCTGAAATGCATTTGTTTTTATTGTCCCAAGTGGAATTGAAAAATGTCATCGAAATTGACAATTTTTAATGGAAAAAGAATAAAAATTCCCAGGTTTTCCAAAGGGATTTTTTAATAAGAACAGGGCTTGTTTACACTGGGCAGTTCTTTTGATGCATGGTATGAAAGTTACTTTATGCAAGTAACATAACTTATGTCGACATACCTTGAATCGAGTAGCTGCGCTGTCTTCGATAAGCTATGTTTACAGGAGACGCCCCTTTTGTTGAGATAGCTTACTCTTCTCATTTTGGTGGAGTACCAGAATTGATGGGAGAGTGCTTGGCAATTGACTGAGCAGATCTTTACCAGACCCACTCAGGCAATTGCCACTGATTGCTGCAGCCTGCAGTGTATATAAACCCTTCTTATTAGACTTTTACATGAGTATTTCATATTATAAACCCTCTTTAGAATAATATTCAGTAAAGGGATAAACTGACTAAGCGAATACACCAGGATAGCACAACACACGCCATTACTCTTCCTATAGTCATTGCTTTTAAAACCAGAAAACCAGGTTTGGATTGTGATAATCTAAATTATGACCATCTAGTTTGCCATCCTGCATAATACTGAACATGGAATCACACCGAGTCATTCATGCAACAAGCTCATAACTTTTGATTGAGCTAGAAAGATATTTATTCTTGATTTAAAACATCCCTAGATAAATTATTCTTCATTGTTCAAAATTTACACCTTATTTCTATGTCTGAGTTATCTAGCTTCAGCTTCCAGTCACAGACATGCCCTATGTACTGGTTCTAAAATAATTAATCTGTATTTACTCATATCAGTTTTATATTGTTATGAAACAAATGTAAGAGAAAGTCATGAGGAATTGAAAGATGTTTGAGACATGTACAAACCAGATCACTTAATTCCATCTCTAGTGTTGTACCTCCAAAATGAAGGACAATAATCATAAATCCAACAGATACTCTTTACTGAAATGGTCATTGCTATGTTAGTGTGTTCCATTTGTCAATTCTAGAAGGATTATATCTAGAAAAAATATTTATCTCAGCTAGCTGTGTCGAACATGAATCCTCATCGTCAATGAGTGTCGATGGATCCAAGGAGGTAAGTGATGACACCAGATGAACTCTCTGCATGTAGGTGCAGTGAATGTTTTTCTTCCAAAGCACAATAATGGCCTTATAAGGCCTATTAAAAATTCTGAAAGCCAATTATCTTATCTACACAGATTCTTGCATTAGTTAACTCATTCACTGCCAACAATTCTCTTACATAAAATACCACTATACCTTTTAAGCAGAGTATTTCTCACACACCACATCAGGAATACGAGACTGGTAGTTCTGATCAGTTCTGTGGTGTATACCGATCCTATAAAAGACTGAAATCTTGAGAAACCTGGATCCATAAAGCATTGGAGGCTGTTCCTGCAGACTTACACTGGAAAACCTCCCACTGATTAAACTGGGAATTTTTTCCAATGGACGGACATAAGTGACAAGTCCGTTTTTCAAGAAATTCACAGTTTAAGTTGAGACGTGACACAGTAGGGATGATCATAAGATATGTTTATTGCTAAGAAAAGATCCTGTTAGCAGCTAGGAGTTAAGGAATGAAGGCAATAAGGGATGGAATGCTAACCAACAGTAAGTTCTGAAGACTTCTCTGAAGGATTGAATGGTTGCATAGCACGACTGCAGAGTTAGGAATCATGTGAGAGGAGAAATAGAGCAGCACATAGGAAACTAGTTTAGGTGAATTGTATTCAAGGTGCAAGAATCTTGTGTCATTTCATAAAGAATAATATGTCACCCTGTTCATCCACAGACTAGAAACAATGAGGCCTGACTATATCATTTTTCACTAGACGCCTAAAACCTTAAGGCTGGTTCAACAGCTACTCTACTGAGGGCACTATTACTACACCAGAAACTTCAATAATTTAATCCACTGACCAATTCATCTGATCATTCTTCACAGGCTCAAAATCAGCGGGCTACTGTTGACCTGTTTGTAACCACTTCCTGGTTTTAGTTTGGCTATTTATTCTTACAGCACCTGTTTTGTGTTTGATTAAAAAATATAAAAATAAACAAAATCCTTTGAATGACAAACAATAACATTGCAGAGTTTGTTAACCAGATGGCTAAGAATTGATGCAAAGTATCCTCTGGTGTCTAACCACAGTCAAAGTGGCTGCCAGCTAACCCAATCTTTTGGGCTTGACTCATTTGCTGAATTCTCTCAATGAGAAGGATCTGTCCCATCACTGAAATAGGAAACTGAATTAAAAGACAGCTGTGTAAACAATGTGAAAGTTTGTTCAAAACCAGTGATTCAGAAGCCAGTTATTTGTGGCATATCAAGAAAATTAAACTGGGAATAATCTTTTAAGTCTGTACAATAAGCCCATCTGCTGCTGCCCTTTGCAATAAATATATATGCAAAGAATTAAATGGGTTAGAGGTGTGAAATTCAGATCTGAACTTCTTTGAAGCCTGGATGCGACCATTTTTAAAGAAGTTGCTTGCTGAATTTAAAAGAAAAATATCCCCACCCTCCCCATCACTTCTCATTCTCTACTTAGCTGTTGATGTTTGTCTCCGATTGGCCCATGATGACAGCTTGCATGTGTGCAGCTGGCATGGTTGGTTGAGCAGTTGCATTCAACAAGAGAGAGATGATGGGTGCACTCACCAAGCTGGACAATCAGGAAAAGACATTTAAAAAATATGGGGAGGGGGAGTTTAAAAAGGGGGTGAGGAGGTTACTGGAACTCTGAACTCTCCGTGAATCCTGGGCAGTGGAGTTCACAATTGAGACCAGAGAGGCCACTGTCAGGCATAGTGGAACAGTGGTAGGAGGGCTGTTAACCCTAAGAGAGGTCACAGTGTCTACATGCACAACGAGGTTAATGCAAGGCAAGTTATGTTAACCTAACCTTATAGAGCGGGGCCTAGATGGGAAGCCCCCTGTGGCAGAGACAGGCATTCTGGTCCATGACTAGGACAATTGTATAATAATGCAAATAAATAATTCCCATTTTCCTCTAGTTCATGTATTTTCTTCTTTTCCAAGTCAATGAGTTATTACTTTCTCCTCAAAACAGCTTAGTTAACTTCAAAGGGGTAGCTGTGTTAGTCTAGATCAGCAAAACAAACAAGGAGTCCTGTGGCACTTGTATAGACTAACAAATTTATTTTTCTCATGAGCTTTTGTGGGCAAAGTCCCACTTTGTCAGATGCCAGAAGTTGGAAAAGACTTTTCCTACATTTAAACGGCTTTCAGTAAGTTACTAAAAAACTAAGTAATTCAATAGAAAAAATCTGTTTCTGAAGGAGGTAAACAAAGAGGAACTCTTTGATTTGCCCAGTATCCGGATGGACTAGTAAGATAAAATACACAAAATACATGCTAAAAATAAGGTACATGAGATCTAGAAAAACTAGGGTCTAAACGACCATTTCTTCTTCTATACAGGTGTCATGGGGCATAGCAAGAAAGACATTCCTTCTCCTACAACACTGTGTTGCTGACCTACGAATGTTCAAATTCATCTTCTTGAAGCAAGCATGGATCACCACAGGCGCAACCTCCCTTTCCTCTTCCCCACCTCAATGAAGTTTCCTAATCAGGCTGTTCTCAGTAATAACAGAGGACAGAAAAAGGAGCAATGGTTTCAAGTTGCAGCTGGGGAGGTCGAGGTTGGATATTAGAAAAAACTTTCTCACTAGGAGAGTGGTGAAGCATTGGAATGGGTTACCTAGGGAGGTGCTGGAATCTACGTCTTTGGAGATATTTAAGGTCTGGTTGGACAATACCCTGGCTGGGATGATGAAGTGGGAGTGGTCCTGCTTTTAGCAGGGGATTGGACTAGATGACCTAATGAATTCCCTTCCAACCTATGATTCTATGGCTATGTCTACACTTATAAAGTTAAGTCGACTTTAACTGACTACACTTTAAGTTGACTTTGGTAAGTCGACTTAACAGCAGAGATAGCCAATTATACTGGCTTTAAGTCAGTATAATTCCAACACAGGTAATTCATGCGACCTAGCTAGATTTTACCTAGAGCTTCAATTTGTTACAGATTCTTTGTCACTTACATACATAAACTGGTGTGTAGTATTGCTATGCACTATTGATTGCCATTCCACCCCTAGGATGGCTACATTTCCTGGGAGAAGTCATTTTGAAACATTACTTAGCTCCGGGAGTGCTGTGAAATTTAATTAAATTAATTTCTGTAAAGCACTTTGAGGTTCTCAGATGAAAGGTGCTATAGAAATCCAAAGTCCTGTTAACCTCCTAGGGATGGATGAAGCAGTGTGGATAAACTAAAAACCTACATAAATCTTCAACCAAAGCAATACTCTTAAGATTTCAATTAACCTTTTGTTTTAATTTGCAAATACTTCTCAATTTCATTATCTCATCTTCAGTTGGAGGAACCAAACTACGATCAGCTAAAATAAGCAGAAACAAAATTTCATCTCCTTCAGTTCCTTCACATTATTTGTACTCTCATGGCCTTCCCCAGCTGTTTTATGGCTTTGCTCTGGAAGATCATGGTCTCCTTCAGTCCTGTGAGCTGTTATATAGGCAAAATTACTAACTCATTAACAATCAAGATCCAGTCGCTGAGTTTGCAGCAGAATCCATCCTTGCTGTGTGCCTGAATCTAAATTTTCATTTTAAAAATTAAATTTCTTGCCATTATAGCTTGAAAAAAAACCCTGGAAAATGTGACCCAAATTTGAACTGATACAGTGTTGTCTCGATTCTATAGACAACAAAAAACAATAGCTCTGAGAGGCAGGACTGCCATGGTTATCTTTACGGATTATTAACTGTGAAACCTAATGATGACACCCTATATTTTAAGAATTGACTAGTGAGCTTGGAAATCCTCAATTTCAGCATGCTCAAAATGAGACACTTTGAAGGGGCCTGATTCTTTATAGGACTAATAGTTCTAAGGGTCTCCATTTGGAGTACTCTATTACCATTCAAACAGAAGTTGATCATTTTTATGCCCCATAGCTGAAGACAGATGTATTTATAAGGAGCATAAATACAGTACAACAATTGTAAAAATCATGTTACAGCATGAGAAGAACTCCTATCAAACACTGTTTGCTGCTCAAACTAATTGAATTCCAGAAATCTCATGAAAAAGCTTGTTCTCATTA
Organism: Pelusios castaneus; assembly: GCA_007922175.1. Lineage (NCBI taxonomy): Eukaryota > Metazoa > Chordata > Testudines > Pelomedusidae > Pelusios > Pelusios castaneus. Next base: position 4,216,133 of record ML685756.1, on the reverse strand, counting down.
AACTACTAGACTGATTTCCAAACTGAAGCAACATGGGAAAACATCCTTAACAGTGAAAAATTAAGCAAACCAAACTTTTTGTTATTTTGAGGTTTGCCTGTCACTTGCTATTTCCCTTTGAGTTCAGCACTGAGGAAGAAAACTACAAAATCCTACTGTCTGCCACAGGGCAGTAGAGTATATAGGTGCCTGACCATGGGGCTATTCCACTTCCACATAACTTTACTTAGTGTAGATCAAGCATGTTTAAATTGCTTCAAAGTATTTTAGGGTATGTATGATATTAACTTGAAAATAATTCTGGTAGCCTAACACTGATGAGGGAAACCATTTTTAATCTCGGTAATGTTTGGATGCTTACATATTGTGTGGTAATTATAGAGGAGTAGAGAGGGCTTTGACCAAAAGGAAGGAAAATCCCAGTCTTTGCTCTATATATACACACACAGAGTAACTGCAATGTGCATATACAAATTTATGTTTGGTCTGATTGACTATATGCCTCCTACTCTGAGGAACAGAGGACAGTCACGTAATATTATGCCATGTGTGAAGCAAGAAATATTGAAGTATCAATTACCACACAAACACTAAACCAAAATGACATTTAGTAAATTGTATTGCTGAACAAGACAGAGCATGTTCTACATAAATGTAGTTTTAAGGGATGGAACACAGGTCTGATTGCTATAGTGGTTGTCTAGTATATTACTCTGGTGTGTACGCCCCAGTACAAACTGTGTCTCTACCACAATCTGGCACATCTTTCACTGATTGCCACAGTGGGCTGCAAAACATCTGTACAGACAACTCAGAAAGACAGGATGTAGGGAAGGAAGCCAGGAAACCTATCTAGGACAGTCCCCTCATTTATGTGGTGGACAGCACATGTCCGCCACATATTTTCTTTCAAATAACCTCCATCGCATTTTCAAATTTTATTTCAGTTGCTTCTCTGTTAACTTTCATTCTGGAGGCTGCACAGTATTAATAACCATCTGGGCAGAAGAGCAATTCTGCCTGAATTCCTTTGGTATACTGACTTTCCTGAGGCTAAACTATTTTTGTCTTGACTCTAGCTCAGAAAAGCCTTAGAAGATCCATTATTTTAATTCCCTTAAGAGCTACATCTGCCTCAATAGGATCCCCTCTTACCTCAATGAGATCCCCCTCTTTCCCAAAGAACACAAACTTGTTTCCTTAGCATATTTTGAGTAACAGACCCCTGAATCACTACATTATTCTTCTTGTCCTTTTGCTCTGCTGTAACTTCTTTTTCTGTATTTTTCCTCTTTAAAAACAGGTCCCTCTACACAGAGCCACAGTTTATTCTTGATACCTGAATTTGAACAGTTTAAACAGTGTGCCAAAGGTTTTTCAACTTTAATTCAAACAGCATTCATAGAATACCTTTCATCCGAAAAGCTCAAAGAACTTAATACACACCAATTGAAATTCACCACACCTCATGAATTAAGCATCCATTTATAACAGTCCTCTTTCAAGGCAAGTAAAATTACATCCATTTCACAGACAGTCTGAGGCACTGATAGAAAATGAAGTGGCTTACTTAAAGTTCTGCAAATAGGTGATGCCAGTCACAAAAATCAAGAAAATGAGTGTAATAAACACCGGCCATGGCTTGCCAATTCCCTTCATTGTCTAGTATGTTCAGGGCTTTTTTTGTGGTGGTACTCAGGGGTACTGAGTACCAGCACCTTTTTATCACAGTGATGAAGCCCCAGCTCCTGCTGCAGCCGCTGGTAGCCCCAGGTCCCTGGCTGAGTACCAGCACTTTTTTTTTTTTTTTTTTTTAAGGAAAAAAAGCACTGGGTATGTTGTAGGCATCACAGCACAGCTGAGTTTTAAAGATGATTACATTCTTTATTTATTGGCTTTCGCTAACCTTATCTTCTGAGCCTGTTATTTTACTTTGGCAGACAATGTTGGAAAAAAACAGAAAAGTTAACGGGGGTGGATGAGAAAAGTAGCCAAGTTACAGCTTCAATAAAAGATCCTGAGCCTGAGAGTGTATCTCTGCGCTGCAGGTAAAGGTGTGATTGTCACACAAGTAGGCAAGCCATGCTAGCTTCAATCTAGCTAACATGAATGACAATAGCAAGATAGCTGTGGCGGTACAGGCTTCAGCACAGGCTAACCATCCAAGTTCAAATATATATCTACACTGCAGCTGGGAGATGAGATTCCCAGCACGGGTAAACAGACTCGTACTAACTCAGATTGACTTAGTGCTCTAAAAATAGCAGCGTAGACTTCGTGACACAGATGGTAGATCAGGCTAAGCATCTGAGTCTGACTGCCTGCTCTGCTGGCTATGAACTTGAGTGGCTAGCCTAAGTGGTCACCCATGCTGTAATGTCCACACTTCTGTTTTTAACACACTAGCTGAAGCTGAACTAGCACAAGTCTGTCTATCCATGCTGGGAATCACACCTCCTAGGTGTAGTGTAGACATCACCTCAGGGACTCTGGACACATACCATGGTGGCTAGCCTGGGCTGAATATTAGGGCATATTTTGGTTTATTGTGCTTCCTTGGACAAAAGTTAATGCAAAGAAAGCAACTATTGAGAAGAATGTGTTTCCTGCCTTTAGGACCTTTGTACCTGTTAACAGCTGGTTAAGATGCCTCCAAGAGCCGATTTCAATATTGTACTACGAGAAGGACAAATTGGCTGTCCTGTCAACAAAGAATACCAAGAAGATGACTAATCTTGTTACTTGATGGACAAAGATGAAATGCGTGGAATATACAGCCAACAAAGAAAACGTATAATGGAGACTCTTCAAGATGAAGGTCAGTCTGCAAGGAGACGTTTCTGCCTTCCCAGCTGACAGAGCTCAAACAAAGCCTTTGATGAAATCACAACTACCTTGTCTCAGTTTCACAAAAAGACAGACTGCGGACAGTTTAATTATCACAGCACCATTATCATCAGCCGCAGTTTCAGAATCCTGAAATGCTGCCATTCTCAAAAGCCTTTTGCATGGAAAAAAAAAATCCTCAAGACACAACAGACTGTCATGCTGCCCAAACAACAGGGTAATTCTTATACAATCCGACGCCATAACTAATTGTTAAAAACAAAAACAACCCCAAAAGCCCATTATTTTTTAAAGGGGAAACAAAAGGATCCACATTTTGTCCAGAAATGTTAGATTTTAAAAAGAGTAAAAATATCCAAATATCAAAACAGATCAGCCTTGTAAGGACCTCCTGCCCCCACATGCATTGTACATGCACCCGACTGATTCTGTTCCTGAGAAACGAGTACATATGCTCTGCATGTTCCTAACAAATGCAATAAAAAATAATAATAAAACCAAACTTTGTAGGAGTCTTTTTGTCACTTTCACTTCATTTCACAGAACTCGCCTGCTTCCTTCATACCTATCTTATTTGGGTTAATCAAACCCTATTTTATTTTTCCTTTGGCACTATAAAGATCTTATTGATACAGTGCCCATTAAGATAAGTGCTCCAGTGTTCTTTCTTCTTCCCATTAGTCACAATTTCCTAATGCTGATATTTTGCCAGGAAGACAGAGGAAGCAGTTACAAATGCAAGTGATTAGTATATGTGTGAGTACTTTGACACACAATGTTGGTTACTTACTAATACAAATATTGAGCTGGCTTAAGGGCATCTCTGTGTCATTTTCCATCAATACAAAAATATGAACTCTTTGTAACAAGTTGCTACTAAACAATATTTCCTTGACTTCTATTGAGTTAACTGTACAAACATCTGATGTTTGTTATTCATCTTTTACAGCATTTTGGACATTCTAAAATCTTGGTAATCAAAGCAATATGTACATTTGAGAATGTTCTTTTAAGTCTACTGAGGCCATGTATCAATCATCGAACTATACGGAGATGCTAAAGTGAAGAAGATGTAGATTATTCTTTCTTCAGCAATCCACCAGTGTATTACAAAGCCACTACACTTTAGCTATATTATTTTTAGAGGGCTCCCAAAAGCATGCAAGGGGCTTTACAGACAGAAGGCTAGTCTTCACTGATGGTGGCAGATTTGCTGCTATCAGTTCGAACTTCCTGAAGACCCACTCAGTCATATCAGAATGATCTCTAAACATCACCCTGGCAACTAGCATAGCACTGAGTCAAAGGGAGGTTCTCCCTTCAACTCAGCACAGTGGACATGCCAGGAGAAGGAAGTCAAACGCTGATATGCAAGTTATTTTAAGTAACTTACATTTCTCTGTTTAACTTCCGCCAAGAAGGGCAGGCATATAGACCTGCCCAGAGAAAATATGGGGGTGAATTCTTGGCCCCAGTAAAGTCAATTGCACAACTTCCATGGAGCCAGGATTTCACCCAGGGACTTTGTGCCAAAGATCTCACAATATAATCTTAGAAAAGGTTCAATGAGTGAGACACACATACAGTGGGACTAGAGACAAGGGAAGAGGATCATGTAAAGGAAAGTACAAGAAACAGGGAATGTGATGGCAGAAAAAGCACAGAAGGGAGGGGTAGGGAATGGGAAGACAAATGCAGGTGGCATGGTGGAGGAACGTGAGCATGTAAAATCAATGGGCAGCAATTAAGCAAATGATAGCACAGCGTTAATCAGTTGTTATGGGTATGGGGTGAACTTAATTAAACATGAGGATGTGGGGGGTAGCTCAGGTGTCCCAAGTTGCCTGGTGGTAGGAGCTAGTACTGAGCTGATGCTGTCCAGCAGCTCAAATCACGTCTCTGATCCGACGTGGAGGCAGGCCTGTTTTTCACCCCTAGAGTCCCTGCTCCTGTGTGGCTATAGTGATGATAGAGATTTTCAGCCTTCTGTGCAGTACACATGCAGTGGATCTAGTAAAGAGGAAAGGAGAAGAGAATAGTTTCAGCTCTCCCCTGGAGCCCAGACCTTGGGAGCAAGTGACATCAGAGGGGCAGTGAACAAGATGAAAAGAATGCCATTGGAGACTGAACACTCACCTCCCTGCTCCTTGGCTAGTGAATTCTGCTTCTGGGGCACCTGACTCGTTTCATATTGGTCTCTGGAAGCGAGTTTCTGCCACTGCTGTGAGTTGGCAGCTGGGCTTGATGTCCACAGAATGGCTTCCCTAGAAGGAGGAAGAGCTTTCCTCACTTCACTGCACCCTAGATGGCTGCTGCCTCTGGCATCTTACTGAGGATCCAGTGTCTTGTACAGGCCTTCCAAAGCAGTGATTTAGTGATCATTTGGGGGCAGGGGCGCTCATAGGGACAGGCTACCAGGAACTGGTGTCCCCTAGTTGGACTGGGGGATAAAGCAGATGAATCTTATTCCCTTCTCTATTCCTTGTACGATCGTGTAGCTATTGTATAATGAACAGAAAACTAGCATCTCAAAAAGTCTGTGTGGAGTCTTTTTCTTAGAACGCATGGAGACCATGAGAAGCAAACCATCAATTCTAGCAATCCTAGGGCTGCTATAACTACAATAGTCAGGCGGTCTCTGCATAGCCCCAAAGTACAGGGAACAGAAAGGTGGCTTAATGCTTAATGCCCATCAACCAGCATGAGTCTGACTGCCTGCTCTGCTGGCTATGAACTTGAGTGGCTAGCCTAAGTGGTCACCCATGCTGTAATGTCCACACTTCTGTTTTTAACACGCTAGCTGAAGCTGAACTAGCACAAGTCTGTCTATCCATGCTGGGAATCTGTCCTTAAAACAGTAACCACTGTTTCTATTATACAGACTACTATAAAATACAGACCACATATCAAACCTCCAGAAAAGAAAAGGAACAGAAGATCTAAAATAATATAAATTAAAAACTAAACTGGGGCAAATCTAACTTATAATGCCAGACTTCTCTAGTGTTCAGGTGGGAAGAAGAAGAATTTAACAGATAAGATAGAAGAGACTATGTTTCAAAAGAGATCATATTAATGCATGAAACAAATGAATAAGAAAGCTTTTGTTTCAGTACTTAACATAAAAATGAAAAAAAGTAAGAATGAAAAAGAATAACACTGTATATTGTTGAGAGGAAAGAAATATATTTAACCTCACCCCAACCAGTCTATTTAAATAGTCTGTTGATTCTGTTAAAATTTGAAACAAATTCTACCAGTTTGTTTATTTTCAATTAGGCATTTAAGTTAGTTCACAATAGGATTACTCCATTCCCACTTGCACAGTTCACAATGACTATATATACTCTATTAGAAAACCGATTTTGAGGAGCGGGGGAGAGAAAATACATTTATTTTCCTCACACCCATCAAAAAAGGGGTTTCTATTAGAAACATAAATTTGACTCCAAGGCGACTGCTCATCTCCCCGAAATCCAGATATGTTTTTTTCTAAAAGCCTACGGAATTGCAAATAGTTTAGAATTATATACAAAATAAAAATATGACAAAAAGGGAAGCTTTCATCTCTCATGGAAGCAAGGGCTGTTTTTGTTGATACATATGGAAAAAATTAGGCCCAATTATATGTTGTGCTTTGGCACTGGGGTTCCAACTTCACCACAGGCTTATTTTTTTCCACAGATATACCATTACAGCCAATTCCACTCTTGAACATTTGAACTCAAACCTTGTAACACAGGCATTTTTGTTTCTAGATTACTTGTACCCTAGTGAAATGTTCTGTGTTACAGTTGTACTATATTCAGAGGTTACAAAAAGGTTATCTGTATGGATACTCAAAACTACATATTCATGGGGTCATAAACAAAAAAATACTTTTTGAATAAAGTATGCCTTACTGCTGCACAGCTCCTGGCTTCCTAAGCTTATTTTACTGTGAGTTTCTTTATGCTTCTTGAGCCTATGATCCAAAAAATTCACTGAAACTGTATTGGTATTGAATGAATGAATAGAAAGATGCTCACTATATTCTTTACTACAGTGAAGCCATTTCCCCTTATATGATAAATAAAGTTCACATGAATGAGGCCAGTCTGGATTTTGAGTTTTATAAAACATCTGAAAAGGCAGCCACATTACTGAAATAAACTAACATAGCTACAGGCTGGAAATCCTGGCAACCGATAAAAGAGGAAAACCTCCAGCCTTTCTGTACTTACATACTGTAGCAGTGAATAAGAATACTGATTTATTTTCCCTGGCCTGCACATGGGCTAGAATAGATATCCTAGGTCTGAATATTGCCACAGATACTGAACTAGGATACCATTATATGTGACACAAATAGAATGCGCTCACAAACCTACTCCACTCCAGCCCACAAGGTGTGTTGATACTTAATCCACAGGAAGGGCATACTCTTAAGTCTAGTTGGAGATTGGAAAAATGACAACTTCCTAACTAATTCCCTGTACATACCCACTCCGTTTGAGGGTGCAGGCTCTATTCCCTGCTACTGAGACAACCAAATCCAGTGGCTAAAACTATATATTGCAATCCTAGTAACAAAAAACGTTAGCATTCCTGAAGATACAAATAAAAAGTTCATGTACCTCCAAAGAGCCAGTTGGGCACATGCATACAACATCATATACTAGAATCATAGAATAATAGAGTTGGAGGGGACCTCACGAGGTCATCTAGTCCAACCCCCTGCTAAAAAGCAGGACCACTCCCACTAAATTACCCCAGCCAGGGTTTTGTCTAACCGAGCCTTAAAAATCTCCAAAGATGAAGATTCTACCACCTCCCTAGATAGCCCATTCCAATGCTTCACCACCCTCCCAGTGAGAAAGTTTTTCCTAATATCCAACCTTGACCTCCCCAGCTGTAATACTAGGTATAGTCAGACATGTTTCCTGCCCCAAAGACATTATGGTCTAAAAGTAAGAGAAGGCATGGAGCAGTAGAAAAGCAGAGGAGGATGTGGGGAATTATTACCAAGGAGAAGTTTTAAGAGGCATTTGAAGAAGGAAAGAGGGTGATTGGGAGATAAGCAGCATTAGACAATAAAACTAAGTGGCAATAAGACAAGTTGAGAGGTAAGGTGAGATGTTTGAGAGGAACTTTAAGAGTGAGGGTAGGCCAAGTAGAAAGTGACAGGAGATATGTAGAAAGGAGCAATATAACAGAGACGTAAAATAGAGGCCAAAAGACTGAGGCTTTGTCTGCAGTAGCGTTTGTGTCAGCAAGACTTTCGTCTCTGAGCGATACTTTGCCAGTATACGTGCTTGTGTGAACAGTGCTGTGTTGGGGAGAGATGCTCTGTGCTGTTATGAGTTTTAAGTGTAGATTAGTCCTGATGGTGATATGTGAACAGACAGGAATGTAATGATGGGATTCAAGGAGGTGGGATAGGACGTTCTCAGTTGATGGGAAAGAAAAATTGCATCAGAAACAGTTTGAAAGTGGGGAGAGGTTATAAGATGGGAGACCAGAGAGGGTCATCAGAGTTGAGTTAATCAACGAAGATGGTGTGGATAAGAATTCTAGCTGTGCAGATCATGAAGATTTAGGTGATGTCAAAGAGAAAAAAGTACTGAAACTGAGTGAGATATGAGATGAGGGAAGGAGAGCAAAAGAGAAGAAGAGAGACAGATAGATTGAGAGTCTGGAAGACAAGAAGAAAATTAAGCTGTTATGTTTTTGAGGACAACTGACAGTGCTCCAAACCAACCCATATGATCAGTTGAGTTGAGTAGGATTAGTCAATAGCAACCCAGGTCCTCCACGCAAGGAGAAAAGCTTCACTAGTTATTATTTCCTCATTATTGTAGGGCTAAAGATGAATTTATACCATAGAATTTCTTCAGTGACTGCATGAGCATGGCATTTTTATCAATGAATATTCCATGCTCATTCATTCGCTTGTAACTCCATACAGAAATTTCTGTTTGAAGCACTTCTATGATATAAATTAATCTTTAGCTCTACATTACAACGGAAAACACTAAAGCATATCTATCTAAAGAATTGAAACTGAACTAATCTTATTTTGCTCATGCAATATGGAACATATCTGACTGGCGAGAGCTGCAAATTTCAGATCTGAATTGAGAAACATATTTCCCCAAATCTTAGGAAGTGTGCAGATCTGGGGTTTGGTTGGATCAATCTATAATCCAGTGGAGGAATGAAATGGCTCCTCAGTAAAGTCAGTCAGTCAGCCAGCCAATGTGCCCTGCCGTACCTTGATATCTAATGTTTACACAACTGCCATATTTTATGAATTACTGGTTCTACCTGTGCTCAGAAAAGAATGAACTTTATACACAGGGAAGATGGAGCAGAGAAAGGCAGTGAAAAACAAATATAAATGGGAAGGGAGAACTATTCTAATGGAAAAATACATGGCATACAGTGAATGCCATGCGCTTGAACCCTCCTAGCTTTTCCGGGAAGGATTATGGGGGTTCCTCTTTTCCCCATACACAGCAAATCCTGGCTTTCGAATTAGAAAATGTTTTTGTTTTGTTTTTTAAACAATCACCTAAGAGGAAAAACATACACAAAAATTACAGGAAAAAGATGAGAGAGACAGACCAGTTTTTTGGACCTTTCAAATCTCCAAAAATATTTCAAGAAATCTGCAGACGCTGAGCTTTTCAACATTCACTAGGTTGTTTTGTTTACTAAGCTTTACAGTACACTTTTCAAACCAATATGTTAGCAAAATTAAAAGTGACTAGGATTCCTCCCCCCACCTCCAATTCTATCGGATACAGGCGCTGCTGCACCGATGTAGCTCTGTTGTTATAACCTCTTTAGTGCAGCCGCTCTAAACTGATGGGAGAAAGCTTTCCCCATAAACTTAATTAATCCACCCACTGAGTGAAGAGGTGTTGGTGGGCAGGCCCGTCCTTAGGATGGGGAGAGCTGGGCACCCGTCCCGGGCCCCTTGGTTCTGCGGGGCCTGCCCTGCTGTCTTTGGCAGCAAAACAAAGACAGGGGGTAGGGCAGGGAAGCAGAGCCCAGTGTCTGGGCTGGCCTGCCCTGCCCCCAGGGGCAGAGCGGGCTGGCTCAGGGGCAGGGCAGGGAAGTGGAGCCTGGCCTCTGGACTGGCCCACCCTGCTGGCCCAGGGGTGAGACGGGAGCCTCTGGGGCAGCCTGGCCCACCGACCCTCCCCCCAGTGCAGAGAGGGGCACAGGCCGATTGCCCCTGGGCCCCACCCTCCCCAGGGACAGCCCTGTTGGTGGGAGAATCTCTCCCATTGACATGGCATTGTCTACACGGGTGCTTAGGTCAGTGTAACTTACATCACTCATGGGAATGGCTTATTCACACTCCTAAGTGATGTAAGTTACACTGACATAGTGATAATGTAGTAGACATACCCACAGTGGCTGGAAAACACCTGTTCCTGAAGCCTATATAAGATTACATGTAAGTCATGCAAGCACAATCGTTTCCTCTGAAAACTAATAGTGACCAGAAATGTCAATGTAAATTATCAAAATGATTAAGCAAAATATAAATTCTAATTGCTTACATCAAGTATATTTCAGCTATCTTGAAGAGCCCATAGATGCTTCTGAAAATACAGAGTTATGTCCTTTCCTGACAGTCAAAGGAAAATATTTTTGGTATCTTTGATCTTGGCAGTGTGGATAAGATAATGTTTGCTAGATGGCACAAAATTACTATGCTATTCAGTCTGTTGCATACTGTTCATTTTATACACAAAGGCAGATTAGGCTGCAAATCATGAAACAACACAGCATTCACTTTTTAGAGTAATAATCCTATCAGGTTGGTACCATATTCAATTTTGGCATTCCAAACCTCATCTGTAAGTAAAACAAGCCTTGATAAATTGACACAGATATGAATCAGTAATCTCACTCTGTCAAAGAGCTGAGGTCTTGTATTAAAAAAAACTGCCCAGTGACTAAGAAGATTGGAATTTTAAACAAGAGATAAATAATCAAAACTATAGCAACTGACTTCGTACAATTCTATGGATAAAGCTGCACTGCCACAGAGTTTGTTATCCTAAATAAACAATAGGAAAACATATAAAAAAATCCAAAAGAACTGCATGAAAAACAAACAACTAAAATATTATCATAATGATAAATTCATTAGCAGAACAAAATCTAAGAATGGGTGAGTGCATTGAAATTGAAACATAAGTAACTACAGATTTTATACTTCATTTTAAAAGGCTACCAATTTTTTCCAGTATAAAACAGAAAGAAGGACTGCAACCTGATTTCTCCCCACAACCCCTGGAGGCAGTAAGGGCAACTGCAGCTTCACATATATTGCCTTGCAAGATGCACAGATGATCTATGTGCAGCCAAAATGGACTGAGATTGACAGGAATATTTTCTCCCTTTCTAATTTTAAAGTTTTGTTCTGTTAATTTAGTTTAAAAGTTTGGGGTTTTTTAATTACACCTTTTTTGCATTGCTTGTGGTATGCAATAGATTTCTATTTTTTTTTAAAATAAATTCATCTTTATTACTTCATATCGTACACTGCAGAATACCTGCTGCGACTTAAAATGCTACTGCTTTAATTGCACAGGACCAGAGACCTCACAGGTCCAGTGAGAAGCACTGTGTAATAATTATAAATGTATACCAAGCACCTCAATTCCTTCCAGCTACCAGAACTCCAGGGCTGTGTAGAACATAGTCCACCATACCACATTAGTATGGTTGACCAATTAAATTGCTCTTTCAAGATCTCCCTGAGCTATACAGATTCATACTGAGTTCTTCTAATGGCCCTTGTGTCTTTCTGCTCAAGACAGCTGCTCCACTCCTGCCCTCCACCCTAGTGGCAACTCCTCCCCTCCCCCCCTCCTGCCAGTGATTCACGGATATTATGCAGGATGCAGCAGGCAGCTATAACCATTGAGGTCTTTTCTCCAATCTTGGGAGCAAACAGCTCCTGAATTTCTTTTATCTACCAAATTCACAGACAACTCTCAATTCTGCACCTGCTGAGCCAGTAATTGAATCTTTCCTTGGTGTTGTCAAGGAGACCAGAGTATGGCATCATGAGTTAATGGAGCAAGGCATAGATTGGGTCCCATTGGTTCACTACTGGCTTTTCAGAACCACCAATGGTAATCTGTTGGCTGGAAGAGAATATGATTGTCATGCACCTTCCTTGCCCAGCCAGCTTTGATATTGGTGAAGTATCCTGGTGATCCACCAATGCATACATAACCATAGAAAAATGGTCGTTTCTGTTGATGTACTCTGTGGCAAAGTGGGCTGGTGTCAAAATAGGGATATACATGTCATCTATCACCCTTCATAGACTGGGAATCTCATTGCTGCAAATCCGTCTATTATTTTCTGCACGTTGCTGAGAGTCACAGTCCTGCAAAGCAAGATACGATTAATGCCCCTACCTGTTTGCGTAACAACAGCCCTCATGCTGGATTTTCAATAAATGTGTGAAAATTATGGGATATGGATGGCATTATGAATGGAGAAAGTTGCATGATGGGCATTTGACCCCTTGCTTCCTTTCTGCAGGACTTCTTCCCCACTGTGCATTGTAAACATTTCCCAAGAGGCCGTGTGCTGGGCAGTGGGGAAAGACAGGGTACCTACATGTGGTACACCGCACTTTGCATTGACATAAGCAGCGCTCTTGCGTACGTGCAGAGATAACAGAAGTAGTCAAGCACGCAGTTGGGCTCAGCTGGCAGTCACCTCATTGCATGCCTCTGCTGCTCTAGGCCAGTGGTTTTCAAACTATGGGTTGGGACCCAGCACTGGGTCGCAGACCCTCAGGTACTGGGTTGCAGCGTCCCTTGGTGCTGCCGCTGCAAGACTGGAGCACATTGCTCAAAGATGTAATTTTTCTCTTATTTCTATCACCCTAATTGTAAATGGCTATTCCAAGTGACATAAATATGGCTACTTTAAATACTTAGGTGTAATATAAGATTGCTAAGTGGCAAATTACACAGCTTTAACAATATGTATAGTTTTTTTAAGAAATTAGTACTCACAAGTCTAAATAAATTAAATCAAACCCTCCTCTTTTTCACCAGCAAATGGCTGATGCAGAAGCAGCAAATGGCTGATGCAGAAACATCATCAACGCCAGTTTTTAACCATGATATTGAATCTTTTAGTTTACTACCTCAGTTTAAATTTTTTTTCTTGGATATTTTAAATATCTCTCTCTCCTTTAAGATTTAATTGATATTTACTTTTAAAAGACTCTGCACACATAAACAAGTTTACACCTCTTCAATAATGGAATCAGGTGCTTAAAATTCCTGTGGTAATTTTTTAAAACTAAGAGACTCCTAAAATACAGAGTTTAACAGGGTTGGGTGAAAAGGAGCTCTTGAAAGATTGCAAAGATAGTTTTCTCCTCTCCAAAATTTCTCTTTACAGGACAAGTAATAATATTTTTTTCATTCAATCTGATTCTAGCATTTATTGACCATAACTTTTAAGACAAACAATAGAAGTATTTTTGCCTTCTCTCAGTCTTTCAACCTGTCAAAGAAAGAAACTGTAGGTTCTGGTTCATTTCACTGCAAATGGATAGAAGCCACATTATATCACTGTCCCCCACTATAGATTCTCTTGTTCTCTTTCTCTCTATTTATAAATGAAAACAGATGAACTCAATAAAATATAAGTTCACAGAATTATGGTTTCCTTTATTGGTACAGAAGTTTATACATAATTGGCAAATAATTTTATCCTGCGGTTTAAACTTTTTTTTTTCAAACTTAAAAAGGAACCACTCTGTTTAAAAACTTGATGGTTTCATTTCAATCCAATTCATCGTACTTTCTGATGTTAACAAATGTGGATTGACTGAACAGCAGAGATTTGTGACACCATCCAAAACTCAGGAGAGCTCCATGACTCAACTTCTCTAATTCAATCTCAGGCTTGAAGCCTGACTATTGCACGGGATTGAGACACCAATTGCTTATCAATAGTACAGGTATAAAACTTGTGCCCAAATTCTGCTCTCACTTAAGTAAATATAAATCCAGAAATTTATTTCTATTCAATTGAGAGCAGAACTTGGCTCTCCTGTGTGCAAACACAGAATTAGTGAAACATGCCTCTCTATATATTTAATGTTACATATGAAATGTATCTTAAATTTAATATTTTGGTCTCCTACCACCACTTGGATGCCAAAAACTGTCCATAGTTCTGTTTAGTTAGGTATGGGTCAAGCAACATATGATTAGCAAACCTATTACATATTCCATGGACAACAGTAGTGAATGCCAATTTCAATAACTGACTGGCACGCAAATGTAACATATCCACTGTTATGTTTCCATTGAGCTTGAATTAAAGTAAGCTTTGTAAAAGGAAAGACCTTTCACACTTGTCTTCAAAACATAGGGTCAGATTCTCAGTACATGTGACCAGCTTAGTTCCACTGACTTGAATAGAGCTACATTGATTTTTGGAGCCCTTAGCCCACAAGGTTTTGGGGGCCCATAGCTCTTTTATGATTATAAAATCACTATGATAAAAGGGAACAGGCTAAGGTGTTCCTAAGATGTTATCCAACATATATTACATGTATGTAGATAATATTCCTATTACAACAGCGTAAAGAGAAGGGCAACTATGCAAGTCCACTTCTTTCAGAAACCATGTTAAAAGATCCTTTATGTTTACTTTTCCACTATATACTTAGAGCAAAAAGAAGGGAACATTTAGGCTTATTACAGTGTATAGCCTTATGTAATGCAGAAACAACAAACAGTTCATTCCATGCTATCACGTCATGAAATAACTCACTTCTACCAAATAACTCAATTCTACTTCAACCTACATGGCACTTCCTTCACTGTTATCATAAAACATAAATTCAGTTCATGTTGTTGCATATTCTATATATTCTAAAGGCTACAGTCATTAGGATGCATAATGAAAATGGAGAGATGTCATTAAAGTAACACACAGTGAGTGAAATTCTGTATCTATAGAGTTAACCTCAAAAACTACCATTGACCTAAGCAGGTGTAGAATGAAGCCCAATGTTAGCACAGGATCTCTTTCAAAAGTTTTTACAAGGAGTTTTCAAGTTTCAAAATTCAACTACAGGAGAAATAAGTGCATATTATTCGACAATAAGTATCTCCCAAATCCTCAGTTTAAGCTACTGTCAACTTTATCTACTCTCCTGCTGAGAATCTGTCCCTGGTTCCTCCCTGAGTCTGGCTGAGCTGGATAATAGTTAATGTGGTGACAGATTTGAAGATGTGGATATATACATTATAATTCTTGTATGGCTATGTACAGTAGCTCTGCTCTCCTCCTCTAATGGACAGAGTGTCTTCCATATCTGAAACTGTCAGGACAGACACATCAGCTACAGATTTTGCACCTCGTCCTACACTTCTTAAGCAAAACACCTTTTCAAGTCAATCTTGTGACTACTTCTCTCTAAAATAAATATGGAATGTAGAATTTACCCCTTTAAGATAATACAGGATCCTAAAGGCTGTATTGTTTCAATTTTAAGCTAAAATGTATTTAAAACACATATACATATAAATTCACTTAAAAATAAAATAAGAACAGACATTACAATTATAATCAAGTCAGTGGCCTAAGGCAATTTCCATCACAAATAGATCATAAATTACATTCAAAGGAATCTTTTTACTTTTCAATCTCCTCCCATTTAAAATAAATTAGCTTTGGAAAATCATAACAGCATGAACACACTTTGTGTGTGTGAACATGAGAATCCTACTTCTCAGTTCATTTAGGTCATGCAGCCAAACATACCCTGTATTATAAAGCACACCTTGTTGTGTGGTATAATTTACACAAAAAAATTATTCAGAGCAAGTTTATAATAACATACCATTAGCATTAGGATAATAAACATGGTTAACAAAAGTTCTATAGTTGGGCAAGGTCATTGCTTCACCTTATATTAGCTAGTGTGATTTCAAGATAAACTAACTTTTTTTAATAAAAAAAAAAATTCTAATCCAGACTATTAGAGACGTTTAAATGTGAAACTTTTTTTGGTACAAACTATCAGATGAAGCAACTAAAGGGATATGAAACAAACGGGAGCAGATTTTTTTTTCTAGTTTAACTGTCAGCATGGCCATTTTTATTTCTTATATTTCAGTATGTGTCAAGGTTGCTCAGTCAAGAAATGTATGTTCTCCACTACTATTAAAGCTGTAAGTTTATAATAAGCAGAACTATTCTGTGTAATGAATCTGGCTAACAACCCCAGCTGCAGAACCCAGCAGACAATGGCCCAAGAATTCACTGCTGCAACAGGCCTCCTAACATAGTGTTACCTTGTTTGACCCAGTTAGTGACCCAAAATTTGGGGCCTTGTGGGTTGTTTCCTTTAGGAAGAAAAATGCAATCGGATATTTCTTTCACGTAAACCTATTTATTTGCAAAGAAAGTTTAAAAAAAAAGTCCTATTTCCCTGAACACAACTAGGAATCAAAAGCAAGAAACACTCTCTTTGTTCACAGACTCAAGGCCTATTCTAGCCAGCATTTTACCAAAAGCACTCGCTCAGCTTTTTACAGGATTATGCTATAAGTGCATCTCTAGCTGTGTTTTCCCTTCCTTGCTGCCATTGCTGCTTCTTTCTCACACAGACACATACATCTGCTATGCTGCTCTACAATCAAATCAATCCCTGGCCCTTGCATTTGTTATCAGACACCAGGACACCCCTTGGGCTGCATGCCGGTACCATTTCCTAGATTAGCATGCTGCAAAGGGGCAGCCGTGTTAGTCTAGGTCAGGCAAACAAGCCTGTTGCACTTTTAAAAACTAACAAATTAAACTAATAAATGTGTTGGTCTTTAAAAGTGCCACAAGACTCCTTTTGTTTGTCTGGATTTGCATGTTGTCTAATCCTGGGGGGTATGGGTTTTATTGTTTCAGTTATCATTGAAAAAAAGGGCATTTAATTGTTCCCTCATTTAGCCTGAATGGAAGGCATTTGTCATGCCCAACAGCTTCAAGGAGGTAGTGTGATTTTCCAATCCCCAGCATAACAACGTTCTACTGAAAAGATCAACCCAAATATGAACCACATGAAACTAACCAAGGCAGAAAACTCTAAACCTGACCAGATCTCATTATCCACCCTGCCATCCGTAATAGCACATGGGCATTTATACCCACTACTAATGGAAATAATTACCACCACCTTCAAAGAAGCACAGCTACTAACCTTCTTGCAAGAGTCTGCCCAGTCTTCAAAAATCCAGCCCTTGACCTTGATCTCTTCAGCTATTGCTTCATCCCCAACCTTCATTCTTAGACAAAATTACTGAAAAAGCTCCACACTGCAACAAGTTGCAACATCCTGCCAACAGCTAGCTTTTTTCACAATCATCCTCCAGCGCACTACTGCACTGGATGGACATGGTGTTAGCAGCACTAGATAACCACCTCCTCATGGCTATAAATACAGACCATATCATCATTTCTTCTAGACTTCTCTACAGTGTTCTGGTAGTTGGTAGTTCCAACTTCATAGTTCCTAAGGTACTCAGCCTACATGATACAATGGAAGCAGATGGTGCCATGCTAACATGGCTCCAATAATTCTTTTCTAGTAGAACACAAAGACTATGTCTACACTTACCAAAGTTGGTTCGAATTAGTTAATTCAAACTAACTAATTCAAACTAGTATGGCCCCACTGGAATTTAGTTCGAATTAGTCAGTTGCATTAAGTTCAATGTGCCGGTTAGTTCAAACCAAGCAGTTAGTTAGAACTAACATGGCCACGCTGACTTAATTTGAACTAACTAGTTTGAATTAAGCATTAGTTCAAAAGGTATAATCAGATTTATTAGTTCGAATTAAGGAAGCCCTTAATTCGAACTAATGAAAGTCTAGTGTGGCCAAGGCTTAAGTTAGTTCGAATTAAGCTTCCTTAATTCAAACTAACTTGCCAGTGTAGACATAGCCAAAGAGTGGTGATGAGCAGCTGCTTCTGTCCTATGCACAAACGTTCCCCTTCAGGACAAAGATTTCTCTAGCTAGAAGGCATGGAACTCATCAATTTATACATCACCACAACAGTGTGTTTTGTCATATTTCCCAGAGCCATCAGCCCATGGACCTCACTGGACCACAAGGCAAAGCAATTAAAAGGGTTTTACAACAAAGGTTTGGTATTTATATGACCTCAGTCATGCAAATGCTTATGCAAGTATCTTGACTTATCAGTAGAATTACTCATACGAGTAAAGTTACTCATCTGTGTAAGTGCTTGCAGGAGCAGGCTCTAAGTTAACTTCTTTGTGTTCTGCTGCCTGCATGAACCTTGCCTGACTTGTTTCATTCAGTCACACAGCTTTTCCATTTATTTAAAAGAGTTCAGGTATCACTTGGCGACACTGTATAGTAGGGGATGAATCATGTCTGGTCCTCCTTTCACACCCCCTCGATCTTTGAGACTGATAGGGAAGCTGACCAGTCAAGTGTGCAGACCACAAATTAACAGAACAGTTAGTCTTTGGTTTCTCATTCAATAGTTCGTTAAAAACATTGTGAGTAAGGCAGAATTGGGCAGTTGGCTGCACTTAAGCAAACTGACTAATTCAGGATAGTACAAAAACAGGTTTTAATTCAGAAGGCCTGCAGAATACAGTGTAACAATCATTACAAACCAGAGAAAGAAACCTAATTTTTACCCTTGAGCTTCATCAACATGGCCAGCCATCATTATAATTATTTGACTAGAACACATTTGAAAAGCATGCATGAATGCGGTTAACTATGGTATGGGCATAAAGGCAATGTCTACACTTGTCAAAGTAAGTCGACTTAGCGTGTCCACACTGTAAATTTAGGTCGACCGACCTTGCCAAATCGACTTAAAGCCTCCACACTGCACGCCTAAGTCGACTTCTAGGGGCTAGGTGTACCTGGAAGTGGTCCATGGTGGGAGTGGGGGCACCCATTTAAAAGTGCCAGGGGGCTCAGCATTTTCCCCATTGTACTAAAATACATGGGGGCTGAGCAGGACAGGGACAGGGGCAGGGTACAGGAGCAGGGTGGGCAGGGCTGTGTCCTGCCCTGTGGGTGGGCACGCCAGGCTCTGGCTGTGCCAGACACCCTGGCAGGGAGGTAGTGGGGGAGCCCTGCGGATCCTGAAAGTTGACGTAGGGCTAAGCCACGTCTACACTGGCTTAAGTCGACTTAATAAAGTCGACTTAGCCAGTAAGTCGACTTTAAACTACGTTTTATAAAGTCAACTTAAAATTTCCTTAAATCGACTTAAGCAGCAGCTTAATCAGGCTTAAGTCGACTTAATTTACAAGTGTAGGTGCACCCAAAGATAGTATTTACAAGTCAAAGGTTAAAACCAAAACAAAGAAGTTATGTGGCATTTCTAAAGACTAATAAATGTATTTATCGCATAAACTTTCGTGGGTGTAATCCCACTTTGTCAGATGCATGAAATGGAAAACGTGGAATGTTAGCTGCAAATATATACATACAGAGAAGGGTGGGTCACAAGGGAAATTAAAACATCGAGAGGGTTAGACTACTAGCCTATCTCTGCAGAGTAAACAAGCTTTGTTTTGATTCAAATGGGATGTAAGAGGAAAAGCTAGAGTTGTAATTGAGAGCTGAGAATGGTGATAGAGGGGAAATCACATTTTGTAATGACCCAGACATTCAAATCCATCTAGTCAACGGTTATTTCCTTCTTTTATAAGGGTTTGGATTCATAAGCCCAGAACTCAAGGGATCTCGGATGTCTGCCAGACTCTGCTATGGGGATGGCATGTGAACTTGAGTGGTCATGTAACTTCTCTCTATCTCTGTAAAATGAGGATAATCCTGAATATTCAACTGTTCTAACTAAAGGAAGTTCCAAAAATACGACAGTGAATTCAAACATCAGAGCATAATATATAATACACATTTAATGGCACTCAATATACTTCTGCTATAAAGATGTTTGGCTATGTCTACCCTTACTAAAATTAGTTTGAATTAGTTAGCTCGAACAAACTAATTCGAACTAATTTTAGTTAGTTCGAATTAGCTTAATTCAAACTAGAAAAAATTAGTGCCATTGATGGCACTTGCTTAGTTCGAATTAGTGATCTCCATTGATTTCAATGGGCCAGTTAGTTCGAACTAAGAAATTAGTTCGAACTAACATGGCCACATTGGTTAATTCAAACTAGTTAGTTAGAATTAACCCTTACTTCTAATACCCTATTCAAAGTTATTAGTTCAAATTAAGGAAGCCCTTAATTCGAACTAATTAAAGCCTAGTGTAGCCATGGCTTTAGTTAGTTCGAATTAAGCTTCCTTAATTCGAACTAACTTGCCAGTGTGACATAGCCTTTGAGACTTAATTCACATAATGTCAGTAAAACCTCTTGACATCCTCAGACAGAATGCAAACAGCAAGTATTTTAATTAGCATCAACTTAAATTTTATGATCTTATCCTACAGTAATCGTAACAATGAGATATGACTTGGGAGTCATAGATCCCTTGACAGAAGTATACAAAATGTAATGCTCTCCT
The DNA here is from genome assembly GCA_007922175.1 of Pelusios castaneus. Taxonomy (NCBI): domain Eukaryota; kingdom Metazoa; phylum Chordata; order Testudines; family Pelomedusidae; genus Pelusios; species Pelusios castaneus. Next base: position 4,195,706 of record ML685756.1, on the reverse strand, counting down.
GTGACTTTTTATTAACTGACTTCTTTTTGGGTCCCGGAGGAAATTTGTGCTGTAATCAAGACCTATCTTCAAACTGTTCCTTAAGAACACGATGTTCTTTGATATCATTTTTTATTTCTTTGTCAAGGACCAGTTCATTTTCAGATAGAAAACCTTCCAAAGTTGGGATGCACTGAAATCATCCTTTTTTATGTGGCTAGCAAGCAAGTCAAGTTCCTTGATCATTTAATTGATTTTGTCTCACACATCCAATAAAGTCACCGAAACTCCCTGCAGCCCAGCATTCAACTCATTTAGGCATGTGAATATATCAGAGAGGTAAGCCAATCACAAGAGCCAGGATGAATCTTCAAAACAACTTGTGAATTGGAATGGATAACCTATTAGAAATAGCTGTACTTCTGAACATAGTTCTAACAAATGAGTAAGTACTTTGCCTCTTGACAACCACTGTATTTCTGTATGAAGAACCTGTACATGAGCACTATCCATTTCATTGCACTATATGCTAAAAATTCAAGGATTCATTGGTCTACTTCTTATGACATTAACAGTTTTTACAGCAGAGTCCCAAAACACCCTTCATTTCCACTGGCAGCTAGTGCCTTTCGATGAATGCCATAGTGCCACTTCCTGGATACGAGCCATACCTCCACTCTGTCTTCCCATCATTCATTGCTCATGTACCATCGGTACATACTCCAATGCAAGAGTGTTGGTCAATATTGTGTTCCTACACAAACTCATCTAGTTATTGGAAAAGTTGTTCAGTAGTTGTTCTTCTTGGCATTGAACAACAAAACAAAATATCTTCCAAAACTTTCCCTTACCATTCTTACCTGATGTATGCAAGAAGATGTGCACCATCAGTGATATCAGTCATCCAATTGCAATGCTAAATACCTAGGCTATGTCTACACTTAGAAATTTAGGTCGACTTTACTAAGTCGACTTTACTAAGTCAACTTTAAGTCAACCTTATTAAGTTGACTTAGAGAGTCCACACAGGACTCTTAAGTAGACTTAAAGCTGGCCTTACTAAGTCGACTTAGAGAGTCCACACTAGACTCTCTAAGTTGACTGGTTAGGTCCTTTGGAGCCTCGGCCCCCCAGGCTAGGGGGGCTTGTCCTGGGGAAAGCGAGCCCTGCACGGTCCCGGGGAGAAAGGAGCTGGGACAAGCCACTAACGACTTCCTGGGGAGAAGGGAGCAGGGGTTCCGTTTTTCCCCTGCCCTAATTCGACTTATCTTGTAAGTTGACTTCGGGTGTCCACACTGGCTTAAGTCGATTTAAGCCTTAAGTCCACTTAAAACGAGGTCTTATTAAGTCGACTTAAATTTTCCTTAAGTCGATTTAAGGAGCAGCTTAAGTCAATGTAAGAAAACTCCAGAGTAAATTAAGTCGATTTCATTTACTAGTGTAGATGCACCCCTACTGTTGTTCCTATGTTCCACAAGAATGCCTTTAACATTGGCTGCCATATCTTGAATTCTACCTGACACAGTGTCATTTGAAAGAGAGACACAATTTAACTGCTTTGCCATCTTCTGTCCAGACATTATAAATGCAGGTTCTTTAGCTGCAGGCAGAATAGGTTCTTCCCCAGTACCATGAGGCTTCTCCACTTTGGTGATTTGAAGGCTGGGAGCCTTTGGGGTAGGCAAAGCAGACACCCTCATAGGGCCCCAAACAATAAAGGGCTCCTTTGCCTACCCCAAAAGCCATGTCTCCCTTGCACCCTGTAGGACATGTGGTAAAGAGCTGGGGCCTCCTGGGGGAGGTTGGAGCCCCTTGGGAGAGTCCGGGGCCCTCAGTGGAGCTCAGGGATGCAGGGGGTGTTTCGGGGCCCACAGCAGGAGAGGCCAGCCATAAAGACCTGGGGCCAGCCATGTGGAGGGGTGTTTTGGGGCTCCCGGGGGAGCGGCAAGGAGCCTATAGGGGGCCACACAATGGGCTTTTGCCTAGGGCCCCAGATAGCATAAGGCTGCCTCTGCGAAGGCTTGCGTGATATGAAGCGTCCAGGACCTTTCATTTACTGTTGTATGAGCAAACATAGTTACTTTCCCTTGTTTCAATTCCTGAAAAAATTCAGGAGATTTATCTTTGAAAGCAGCATGATTTCTCTCCAAATTATCCCAGAGATTTCCGGGCTTCAAGCTTTTGTTAGCCATACTGCATAGCATAACACACATTGCAGCCTTGGTTCATCTTGTTCACCAGCCCACGTGAAGCCTAGACAAATATAGTTTAAGTCATATTGTCTTACCATTTTTCAGCATTTCGGTGTATTTTCATTACCAGTTCTTGTACTGGTTACTGGTAAAAATGGGTCTGCACTCAAAATTTCCTTTGCAGATGTATATTCCCTTGCTGTAGTCTCATGCTCAATTTTGAATGTTTCGCTGATCTCACCATCACTGGTTTGATTATTTGTTGTGTTCTTTTTCAAATATCCTGTTTTCAACCACAAAACCATTTCTGGGGATTGACTACTATCCTACTTATGGAATGACAACCGTTACATTTTTTGTAAAAGCACTGGATTTTGGTACAGTCAGTACTTTCCATGTGACAATGATGACCAATAAACACAATATAGTTAAGTTAGCTTAATTGCTTCCAATGAAAACCACACATATAATGCTGAAAAATGTGACCGATTAAAACTGGGCATGCAATGTAGTAGAAATACACATTTCACTTCTGGATTAAATGTGAAAAATATAAAATAACTTTTTTTTTCCTTTAGCGACAGCATCATTGTCAAAACAGCCTTGATCACCATCATCAGAAAAAATAAATCAAGTTCAGGACCAAATATAGATATTCTCAATTGTTCTGCAACCTTTCCGTGAACCACCTGAATGGAGTGGTCCACAGACCACAGTCTGAAAACCTCTGGTCTAGAATTAGCCCTTGGTTGGCTAACTAGTCGTGGATGACAGTGATTTAACTTACTGCCATTGCCTAGTTAATCTGCTGTGTATCATATAGCGTTGAGCACTGATTTGGAAGTCCCAGTAGCAGTAGCAGGATGGAAAGCTATTATATAAAGGTCTGGAGTTATTAGTCTACTCTTATATGACCTATGTAAGCACTTTTAGAAGATGCTGGAGCTTGTTTCTTTACATACAGGATTCGTCTTCAATGTCGATTTTAGACCCTAAAATATAGGGCTCAATCCAAAACCTCCAATGGCCAGCTTTCTGTTGAGTCCAATGGACTTGCATCAACCCCTCACCTATCTTACACAAAATACTAAAGGAAAGGTTGCAGTTCAGTTCAGTTCACAACCACAAATGGTAGCCAAGGACCATAAGGTGACCTTCTTATTACCTTGAACTGGCTCCCATAAGTGTTTGCAGTTGGGAAGGGGCAACAATCTTCATAAAGCCACAATGTTCCCATTCCCCCAGACAGGTACGTGGGAGTGGATGGGGTGGGGAAAAGAGGAGATGCCTTAGCACTGCCTCCCAATACCCATTCAATATTGTATTTGTGCCAGACTGCTGGCAGACGTACATTGCACTGGGTAGTTTACTCCTTCCCTGGAGTAGTAGGATAATGGGATAGGGTTGTGACTAGCAAAATCACAATCTCCTTCACAGGCTGCTCCAGGGACATCACAATAACGTGTTTCCTGTTTCTCAGGATAGATCGTTAACTCATGACCTATCTGTTATTCTGTAATTTGGGCAATAGCTTATATCTATATAGACACAATATTTTTAAAGACAGTCTCTACTTCTATGTGTAGGGCCATTTGAGCTTTAGGGGAGTTGAGGCTGGCCAGTATATCCAAGAGCTGTCCACGATCCTGTGGGATCATACACCAAAGCTACTTCCACCATGAGGGCTCCAACTTTGATTGCTAGCTTACAAAGATCCTTTCTGAATAAAAATGATACACATGAGCAACTCACAACAAGAGCCCCATTGCCTTCTCAAAGCACCACAGCCTGTCGAATAAGTATTTTAACAGAGACAGCCTGTGTTCAGATATTATGATAAATAGCATGCTTTAAAATGACTCTAGCCATGATTTTTGACACCACTGTTTGGAATGCAGGCAAAGAGAGTTTGGAGGCAACTTGCAGAGCCTAATGGTGTACTTCACATTTAAAGTGTTGTGATGTGCATTTAAACTATCTATCGTCCTGTTGTCCTTATATACATGGAAGAATCAGCATTCCTTCCAAGACCATATTATAGCAGAATCATTGCCCAATTTTGTTTCTATTTTAAATTAAAGCTGCTTTGAGTTTTATGAACATAAAAGATTTTGTATTATTTCCAACTACATTCCAATATGACTCAGAATACCTACAACACAGAACTTCACCATGTAGAGAGTTGGGTACCCTCATTTAAACACACGCCAAAATAGCCATAATTAAGAGCAATGTATAAGAGAAAAAATCACAATAGTGACACTTCAAAAATGGTAAAATATGTTTAAAATACTTTAAAAAATGGATGTATTATCAGTTAATCTTTTTTGTTTAACAAAATATAGGAATTCTCCCTATCTGTGTCCTAGAGAATATAAAAATTATTACTTTTAGTACCAATAATTCAGATTTGACACATCTGCTTTAAGGCAAGAGAGGCAGGATGTAAATAAAATTGACATCTACCTCAGTTAGAATGTACTGCAGAACATTCACAGGTACAGCTGATGAGTATAGGCTTATATTTATGCATATGACAGCTCTTAAAAATTGAAGCAAACCTCTGAAACAATTAGAAGGTCAGTTATGAACTCCTCTAAAGATAGCTTTAGGATCCTCCAAGTTGAGTTCCCTTATTTCACACCTATATTACAGTGGTGATATATGTTTATGTTATTAAACTATGGACATGTCCTCCTGACATGCCAGGAGTTAATGTTTCTGGTCTGTAAAGGAAACAATGGCTTCCAGTTACTAGCTAACCAGTAGAATATGGCATGCTAGTGCTGCTGGGAAATTATACGCATCACTAATACACTTCTTACTTTAAGGCCAATATTTTCTTTATGTCTGGCATTTATGCTATACATTTTTACACAAACATCTCTGTAAATTCTTTTACATTATTTGTTTCATAAATCACATCTAAGGACACTTTGGGTACCACAGCTACATATAATCCTTTTTGTAGAATTCCATTTAAAGGTCAACTATGCTTGTTAAGATTTTTAAGGTGTCTGTTCCATTTAAATCGAGTTAAAAAAAAAGGAATGGAATCTGCTAAGAGAGAACAATTCCACATAAATGAAAACCATGTGCAAACGTTCAATAGGCCAACTATGTAAAAACGTGTTATATACTGTGTTTATAGGTATTTTATTCACAGACAAGGCACACATTAGGATTATATTAATTTCCTGGTGCACGTGAATGTTAATCTAACTGTACCATTGTACCATTGTTTATACGTTAAAACCCTTTCTCTAAATTTAACTATAGAAAATTATAATATGAAAGTTGACTGCTTTGTTTCAAAAGATTATTTTAATTTATACTTGATTTGCAATCTATTTTGATGGGAGGCAAATCTGGATAAACATGGAGACTATTTGCAGATGGCCCCTGCATAATAGACCAAATCAACCCCTCAGATCTGAAAATCTTGGGGTCCAGACCTGAATTTTATAGCACTGGCACATCTTTAATCCAAAATGCTGGAGTTATATTGCACCCCAATAAAATAATTTCCATGAGACCCAGACTGGTACCTGAGTGAGTTCAAAATCTGGCTGAGAGCAAGCAGACTGAGGCTATATCCACAGAACAATGAGGTGACACATGGAAAAGAGAATCAGGATGCAAAGATGGGCTTGATCCATCAGATCACTTAAGCAATGCTTTATTTAACCATGTGAATAATCCCACGGATTTCAATGAGATTACTTACATGGCTACAGGAAAGCCAATGCTTCGGTGCTTTGCAGGATCAGGGACCTAGTTCTTGTCCCATTATTGAGAGATTGACTGCCTTATGACTGCCCTATGCTCAAAAGGTTTATAATTTGGGGGAAGTTCACTCTCTTCCTGGGATCCCAGGTACCATAAGAAGCGGATAGCTCCTTATTTTCATCTGCATCTCAATAGACCTTGTGACGTTTCTCCCCATAATCTGGCCCCATGATTGCATAACTCCTAGATTATATTAACGTAGAACACCAGATTGGTGTCTATCCTTGTAGGTTTCACAGATGCTACAAAACGCAGCAACCTGTTGGCACTGTCATCCAGAGGAAGCACATTACACCAGTTCTCCAAGAACAGCACTGGCTCCTATTTGCATCTCAGTGCATTTCAGAGGCATCACTTTGATCTATAAATCTTACCTGGGTACATGAGACACTGTCTTTCTCTTCATGTGCCACAAATGCATCAGAGACATTTATCTACCAGGCCACAGAATGAACATCTGGGAAGCTGGTGGGAAAGAGTTCTCAGTCCTGGTCTCAGGAATTTGCTCTCACTCTTTGGTCCGAAAGAGCCAGATTACAATGACCTTTTCTTTTCTCAAACCATATATTTGACTAGGAAGGTCGTCTGGGTGATGGGTGTGATTGTTGATTGCAAGAAAATATTTGTGGAGAATTTTCTTTTCCTTATGTTGTTTAACTAAGCGGCAATCATCAAAATTGTCTTTAATTTTTGTGCACACAGGGCACAGAAGATAATATTTGTCAATAGAAAATAAATCTATGGAACCAGTGATGTCACAGAAGAATATATTTTCTGCATGCCTCTCACAACAAAGTTACTTAGCATACAAAACTGTGCTAGATTCCATTTTCATTTCTGCCTGGGTGATTGCCTTTAAATATAAATGACTAAATATGGCTACACTACAGTTCATTTTTGCTTTCCATTTGTAAATTTTCAGCCAAATATGAAAGCCCATGTCCTATCTAAACATAACAAATCAAGTGAAAGCATAATCCCTTTTCACAGAAAGTGCTATAATTTTGGAATTAAGGGTCCTGTTTCCTAAATAAACTGAAGAAGAAGAAATACAGCTGAGTACAATTTAGGGCCTGATTTTCAAACCAAGTCTCTGTTTTTTCAGGCATAACTTGCACCTGTACTGACTTGCCAGGAAAAAGCCTGAATAAACTCAGCACAAATATGGAGATTTTGAAAATAATGTTCTAGTTTTCACATACAACATTCCGACCAAGCTACTTCCTCTCCTTCATTATTAGCAGTCTATTTTAAAGGTGTAGAAAAAGGTGGCCATCAAATGTCTCATAGAATTTAGTTCAGTATAGCAACAAGACCCAAACCAAAAACACCACTGAAAATTGATAAATTAGGTTAAATAAGGATCTTAATCCAGATTTGAAACCCTCTCCTTAGCCAGCATAGATCAGCACAGTTTTAATAGAGTCAATGGAGCAACATCTATTTCTACACCAGAGATGATTGGGCCCTTCATCTCTAGAACATGCTGGGGGGGAACACCTCTGGATATGAACATCCTGGGCCAGACCCTTCACTGCTGGAAAATGGCATAGCTCCATGACCTGGAATTGTCTCTCAAAAAAACGGAAGACCCAAGCAGTAAGAGCTTCAGCTGCTGCAAACAGATGTAGTTTTACTGACCAAGATGCAGCTACAATCATTCTACCCACTGAGATTACTCCATAACCTTTGGAAAGGACATAGATGGATCCAAACTGTGCTGGTTAGGCCATTCTCTCTTTTTGGGTGTAATCATTCGCTAATGAAAAGATTTTTGAATATTTGAAGAATTTTGATAGAAATCTTCCTTAGAATGGTGTGACAAAGTCAGATCTGAGAGATATAAGAGTGGTGAGGGCAGATAAATCAGCCTTATCTAGAATGGTGAAGGCCCTTTACCTACAAGTTAAAAAAAGATTACCTCAGATTAACTAGAGACACTGTGAGGCCAGTTAAGGGCAGCTAGAGATCTTCAAAAACTCTTCTTCTGGTGAGTGAGAGGAGTGGAGAAATGAGAGACAAGCTGTATCAGGGTAGGAGCAGCAGGAAGAAAAGGCTTCCCCTTGGTGGAAGGCTGTCTCTCCTCCTTACAAGAAAGAAACTAAGGTAACAGCTGGTTGGGGAAGACTGAAAACTAGGACCCAGAATACTAAAATAACCCCAAAGAGGGAGCAGGGGAAAGTATTTCTGTTTGCGTTGTGAGTTGGAGAGGGGACTGGATTGTTTTGCTTAAGGGAACTCTTGGGCCTAACCATGTAAACATGGAAAAATAAAACCAGAGTGAAGAGAAAAACTATCTGGAGTCAGATTGATTTATTCTAGCGCCATCCCCCAGCCCTCTCACCAACCCAAGGGAGAAATGCTGAGGCTGACTAGACCAGCCAGAAGAGAAAATTCATCACCAGGGATGTTGTTTAAAATTGTTCTGGGAACTTCTTATTTCAAAAAAAGCTTAGATAACTGATGGAAACATCTCAGGAATGTATGTACAAATGTAGATGCTTAATCAATGACAAGAATAATTATTTGTTATGATAAAATGCATATGAATTATGAGTTAGCAATTGATAAGCATATTCCCACATCAGCACCTGTAACATTATACAGGGTAAACCATGTAAATCCATCTGCAAAAGCAACAGAGCTAACCTCTTACTTGGTCATTCTTATGTTCAAACAGTATATTATTTTACTTGCAATGTCCTCCCCTCCCCCCACTTTTTTTGAAACGGTATTTAACAATTACTATTGAAGCTAAATAATAAGTCAACATTTCCTTCTTCCTTTTTTATATCTGTGATGTTTATAATGTTGAAATCTCCTTGAAGGGAAATTTATTTCTTGATGTAGCTCTAATAAATGCAATAGTTTTCCCTTTGATTTATAAAAGAGTGTCAAATAGCTGCCAAACTAAAAAGAAAGAAACTCTTGAGTTTGGTTAAGAATACAGTGGCAGTCACTGAGTCTGCCCTTCAGGAAAAAAATGATACACGGTGTATATTAACTTTTCATATGCTGTCCATATTATTTTAACAATCGGTGCCAATGCACTTCTGTTCTGGTTATTTTATTAAAGAGGACAATTCATGCTGTGATACCACGGATGTTCCAATGACGGGCTCCAGAAACTGAATGAGGTGCTGACTGATACATCCTTATGCACTGTGTTCACATATTTTAGGGCCAGACAAAGTTCAAGGTGGTTCATTACTGTACATGAGTTTTCCCTATCCAAAATTAAAGAATGAGGATGTAGGTTTTCCATGGAACTCCATTTAGTTATTCCCTAAGTGCATTATTCCATGATTCTCCAGTATTCCACTGAAGTATCTTTGCTCTGTGCTGAGCTAAATTAGCCTGCTTTGGAAAAGACATTAGGGTCTCCAGTCTAGTCAATCAATAAGAGCAAATGTTGCACTGAATCTCAATGCAGTGTTTTATGCACTATAGGTGACACTGCATCGAGACAAATTACATCAGTGTGGTGGAGGGGGGACAATGGCATGAGATAGGAAAGAGCCAAAAGGGAAGGGAGATTTTACATCTTTGTTTGCATTTACCTCATCCCTCCGCTCTGCTTTTTTTCCCCCTGAACTGAATGGTAGGACACATGACAGCACCCTCAGAAAACATAAAAGGATCCAATGGTGTGGAGTGGGGAATCCCCCAAAAAGGAGCAGGCTATTCAATCCAAATACTTGATATCAAAATGGTTTCCTAAATATTTGTGTTCCCCAGATCGACTGATATTTGGGAATTTTTTTTTTATTTCTTTGTTTGTTTATTTATAATTTTATTTAATTTTATTTAATTAATTATTTTTTAATAATAAATGAGTTAGGTTTAAAAGCCTCAGGTTACTACATCTTTTGAAAATGGCTTAGCCACAGTAGCTGTCTGGATATTGGCAGCATGTCCACATCCAGAGATTCCATGCTGGCGATTTATACAGAAGTATTACCATAATAGTACTGATAGTAATAAACACTAGGTTTAATTTTAAATGGGGCTTAAAACTCCATTTCCTTCCTTCACCATTGCTATTTATTTTTCAGCTACTCAGTATTCCTGGATAGTTGGAAAAATCTTAAACATTTCAACACTTACACATACTGTTGAAAACTTTGTCTTTAACAGCACAATATTTCTGAATTAAAGTTTCTTGTCTGGAACGGAATAGGTAAATACATACCATGTATGTATATTTTTCTTTTCAAACTTCCATTTTAATGTATGTATTTCAGTTTCAAGTCATCGGTTCCTATCATCTGCATCAAGGCTGAGTGACAGGGGACAGTGAAAGATCAAGCTTTTAATGCCACCGCTCCCACTTCCTATCTCCAGCTCTTTTGAATGGCTCTTTCAGCAGCTTTTGGGCTTATGAGAATAATTAAAAATAAAATGTTTTGCACTTGATGCTGGTTTAAAATGCATGTAGATTTCAGTTCTGAGCTCAGGCAATGCTCATAACTAACAGAGTAAGACTGAGTCTCTATTTCATGTGATCCCCTTAAACTCCTCTTGATTAGGCTAACAGCAACACTCTTGATGTAGGAAAAGTCCCTACATGGTGCTGTAGGGAGTCAAGATGTTTCAATGATGTGGGGAAAGAGAAGATGGAAAAGGGTGCTGGAATACCCTTTTATAGTAGGGGTACTGATGATGAAAACTGTGTATTTGAGGTTTGTTATTACTACTTGAACCCATTTTAGATCTGAGCCGTGTGGTTTTTTTTGGTCTAAGCAGTAGCAGCAATATTAGGAGAGACACAGGCATAAGCTAAAAAGCAGGTAGTCATACCTTAACATTCCTGAAATTACACCAAGGCAATATAATATTGGGCTGTGAAGAAGGTGCTACGGCCTAATAGTACCTATCACCACCAGATAAAAAACAGATCTTAAGATGTTTAAAGATGACTGTTTGATAGCATTCTGTCTAGCAAGGAATCACTTATTAATAGTTAAGTTTCAAAGGGGTAGCTGTGTTAGTCTATTGTAGAAAAACAACAGAGTCCTGTGGCACTTTTAAAGGCTAACTGATTTATTTATCTGTTAGTCTTTAAAAGTGCCACAGGACTCTGTTGTTTTTATTAATAGTTGTGATTGTAAATTCTATGCTTCTTATTGTTTTGTCTTTATGGTACTCACTGATTGTTGTTTATCTGAATGCTTTCTGTCTGTTTTTTTGATCATTTCTGTCTGTTCCATAACTAAGTGTGCAATATTTAAATCATCTAAGGTGGTGGGATATGATTGGTTAAAGAACTTTTGTAATGGGCTAGGATTTGTTTTATAGTGCTTTCATTTAAAATGATTGGTTATGGTATAGCTAAACAGAACCCACATTTTAACTACATAAACTTAGGCCCAAAAGGAAGTTCTTTGGAACCTAACTCCAGGACACAGCCCAAGATCAGAGCTGCCAGACCACACCACCCTGCCTAGTGCCAACTGTTTTTACAGAAGCAGTAGTCCCCAGATGATCTAATACTGATTGGACACCAGGGGAAGTATGTCTGCTGTACTGGGAATAATGAGCATTGCATGCTTAGTGTGTGTATTCTGTTTTGATAATTGTTAATAAATAGAGAATAAGGACATTACTGTGTAAGGCTCCTTCACTTGTAAAAGACTGCGCAAGCCTGCATTCCTGGATTCCTACAAATTGGGGAAGGATGGACACTTAAATTAACCTTGTTATGCCCAGAGTCCTATGGACTAGGAATGATGGGGGCGCCTCTGGATTGGCGTAAAGGTGGAGCTCCTTTGTGGGTAACAGCCAGAGGTGGGACAGCACCCCTAGTTTCAGCACCACTGAGAAGGGAAGGAAGTTTGGTTGGAGAGCTGCTGAGCTCAGAGTGTTCTCACCTGCCAGAACAGCCCTGTGATGTGATGGACAACTAGACATAAGTTAGAGCAGCCATGGGGCTGCTCTTACCTATAGATTACCACTGTGATGTGATGGGTGGGTGAAAAGCCATATTTGTGCACAAATTAAGTTTCTCTTTCCAATCCTTAGGAGCTGGAGTAAGGAAGCCATGAATGGAAATCTTTAGAAGAATAACACAATTCTGTATGATTGCCTGAGTGACTGCATAAGGAAGAGGGCCATCAGTCTTCCCCATGCAAATGGCAGAGATAGACTGTTAATGCACAGATATTTGTCTCCTCCTCATTCTAGCATATTATATAAAGGCTATCAGCATTTTATTCTCCTTCAAACACTTTGGCTCAGTATTATCTTGTTAGAACCCTCTCTTATTCCCAGACTAAGAAATAGGTCTAAAGCAATATACCCCATGATTGATACTTAGTGGATCCTTTCAATGATAAAGTCATGGGTGAATCCAGTTCACTCCATTTGATGGCTTTAGCCAATATGCCACTTCTCTTCATTCTAGTATTATGACTAGGCCTGGTTGACTATTTTATTTTATTGGTCTAAGTTCATGTCTACAATAGGGGCTTGCTTACACTTAAAATGCTGCGGCAGATGAAGCCGCGTGAAGACTCTACCTATGCCATCAGGAAGAGCTCTCTCATTGACATATAAACAAACATATGTAATACAACTCCCCAAAACATGGTAGCAAGGTCAACTGGAAAATTCTACCATCGGTCTAGCACTGTCCATATCAGTTGGTTAGTTTAACTGCGTCACTCACACCCCCAAGCAACATAGTTATACTGACCTCATTTCCTACTGTAGACCAGCCTAAGAATGTTTTACCAGTGCTGAAATAACACTGTATTAGCAAAACACTCCTACCGGAGATGCAGCTGTACATAAAAAGCCTTGCTTTGGACTTTTATAGTAAAGGCCTCCCAACTATACTAGTAAAACAAGCTGTCCTGGTAAATATACTGCTCAGTCAGCATAGGTACTAGAGACTAGTAGTTCTAGAGACTACACTCAAGATTTCCGCCAGAACAACTCTGTCAGTCACTGATCAAACCCTTTTTTCAGCGCGAACCAACCTAGTGTTGCTGACACCACTATCAGATCGACCTTTCCGATCGACTAATCATGTCTGTGAAGACCCACTCAGTCAATCAGGAAGTCAATATCTGAACACCACCTTGACAACTGGAGTGCAACTGAGTCGAAGAGAGGCCCCCCAGTGCAGTGGATGTGCTGGGCACAGGGCAGTCAAACTGAAATACGCAAGTTATTTTCAGTAATTTATGTATCTCCATTTGACTGCCGCCAAAAATGGCAGACAGTGTAAGCCTTGCACTAAGACAAAAATGGAAAAATGGCTTTTAAATATTTTTTCACAGAAAATGTTCATTTCCGTTCTTTTTTCCTCTATAAACATTTCAAACAAAAAATAACAAAAAGATTAGTTCATTTTGAAAATTTTAATTTAGGGGTTTTTGGGAGGAAGGGGGGTCCCCCTCCCCTCTCACTTTAAAATATTGTCCTTCATGGGAATTTAAAAACTACATGGAAGTAGTAATTTCTTTCTCTCTGGCTCCCTCTTAAAAAGTGAGAGAAAGGACAACAAAAAAACTGAAATATTATTTTTCATAGAAAGATGCCAAAATTCTAACAAAACAGAACCTTTTTTTTTCCAAAAATTTTTTGCAAAAATCAAATTTCAACCAGATCTTGTCGTCACTCATTGCTTCAGGAAAAAAAAAAGTGACATCCCATTAATATATCATGTGACCGCACCAAGTGGCTTTAAATTTTATGAGCCCAATTAATTGCTGAAATAATTCCACTGACTTCAAGTGAGTACACAAAAGATTACTTTGAATCAACTTTTCTAAAATGATCTACTCTAATGAAGGTTATAAAAAGCAATAGTTTCTTGAAATTTTTGTTTTACTGATTTTGGCTCAGTCTATTATGAATCTGAATAAGCCAATAAATATGTAGCTTCTTACAATATGCAATACCTTAATGCATAACAAAAATCTGCTACCTAAAATATGAATTCTACATTATAACTGAGAAACCTACAGTGTCTAAAACAGAATGGCTTTGTGAGGTGATTATGAATTATAAAAATGAATCTGACTAGCAATTTTTTTTATTAAAAAAGATTTTGTATTATTAGTCTATTTTAACTTCTTATATTCAACTATTCTGTTTTAAGGTGGTAGGAATTCAGAATGAACTCATCCAATTTTTAAAAACTTGATTTGTATCAAAGACTTAAAAACAAAATGGGACACAATGTGCTTTCCCTTTAAAGAATTATATTGTCTATGATTTCTTATGACAGATTATCTTGTCTGGATGGTTAAGTCACTAGATGCAGTAGGTTAGAGTTGATGGGTCTTGTGTCTCAGTTTAAGTCTGCCCCCAAGGCTCTATTTCAAGCCTAGCTGTATATACACAGAACAGCAATAATATAACACATGGTAAAAAGCTCAAAAATTTAATTTTTGTTCTGATGATATGGTTTGTATAACACTGATTCAGGTATTTCTCCTTCTATTTCAACTGTACAGTTAAATTTAAAAATTCATTGGGGACTTTTAACTTAAAACATGTATCAATAAAAAGGAAAACAAAACATAAGATATTTTCTAAAACAACAAAAGACAAAAGTTAGCAGAATGAGTTATTTAAGAATTGCACTTTAGCCATTACCCTCCCAAATAATTGGCAACACCCAAATTCCCTTATATTTTTCTCTTTATTTTACATAATTTATGAGTGTCAAAATCTGACTCAGCTGAGTATAGTCACATACAAAAGCCACCTGCACTCACTGATCAACACCTAGTCAAACAATGCAGTGCCAGGTGTCCAACTATCTTTTTAAAAGACTGTTTTGGTTTGTTTTCTAGTGTGTTCATTTCAGAGCTGTTATTATGCTGTATAATTTTCACGTTCAGACAGCTGATGTGTACAGTATCTTTTATATTCTAATCACAGCAGATTACATTCTCCCAGAAAGTACAGGTACATTTGTAAATTATAATACGCAGGAAACTATTTGTTTTTACCTGTTGTGAGGCACAACTGTAATGTGCATATTGCTACAATTCAGCATTGCCCTGATGAATGCTGGATGTCGGCCGGACAAATCCCTTAAAGGTTTCCACTGGAAATCAAAGAATGGTCAAGATAACCATTTAACAAACAAATATTTTGGAACTAAGAACAATAAAACTTTTTTTTAAAATCTTAGGTAAGATTAATTGAATGTGTAGCTACAAGTCCAGGAAAAAATATTCCCCCCATATATATATATATATATATATATATATTTTTATATATATATATATATATATATATATATAAAAATATGTGTGTGTGTGTGTATATGAATTTCTGCATATAGAATTGTGAAAAGAACAGGGCTCCCAAGGGACATGTTGTAGGAATTTGCAGTCTTCTGTGGAGCCTGCCACCAAGCCATGAAGAGAGGAAATTATGGCTGGTTTAGAAGTGTTTTTAAAAATGTATGAACAGCCTCTTTGTACATAGGCAATGTTCAAAGATGCTTTTGCAAACAAAAAGGAAGAGACTTGTAAAAGGCCAGTGGACAATGGTGGGAGCCTCTAACAGGAAGTAATAAAGTTTTTTATTAAGTAATGACTGTGAAAACATCATATTCAAGTATAAGGTTAAGTTGATACATGTAAATCATTGTGTGTAAGAAGCTTAAACCCTCTCCTAACTCCTGTCCTCTCCACCCCCGCTTTTGGAAGTAGGACTCAGATGGTTGCTTTCTTGATAAATGACCCCAGGCCTAAACGTACCTAACCTACTCTAAGGCATGATTTTCAAAGGAGTCTTAGGGAGTCGGACACTCAAATCCTTTTGAAATGTAATGGAATTTGGACACCCAGTTCTCTTATGCACCTATGAAAATGCCAGATTATGTGGCTGATTTACTTAAATTTCATTTCTGAAGTTAGGTAAAATGTTGATGTGTTCAACTGACGCATGCACGCGCACACTCACACATACACAGTGCTTTTTTGTTTTAAAAAAAAAAAAAAAGTGCCAGTAGTCAGCCAGGGATCTGGGGCTGCCATCAGCAGCGGCCGGAGCTGGGGCCACATCGCTGTGAAAAGAAGGTGCCGGCACTCAGTGCCACTGAGTACCATCGCAAAAAAACCCCAGCACATACATCCCTGACATTTAAAACAGTCTCTCTGTAGCAGAAACTGACAAAAGTGAGCAAACAAAGATTCAGCCATTTCTGGCTCTCCTTGTTGTGTCTAAATAGTGTAGTACATAACCATCAGCCCCACCCTTCTGAAGCTCCTGCACCGGGCACATACCATGACCTGAATTTTAAAATTTAAACTTTGGCACTTTATTTCAAAACATCCACATTATTTAATTCTTTTTTTTAAAAAGTGAAAAGGAAGTCCAAGGTCCTCGAGGCTGTCCTGCAGCCCAGGATATGAAAGCTGAGTGAGCAAGGTATAACTTCAAATATGCGAGCAGTCCCATTGACTTTAATGGGAATACTCATTTAGTTAAGAACTTTGCTGAATTGAGGCCTTCAGCATAAAAAGGCCTTAAGCATACATTTAACTTTTGAGAATGAGAGAGTAATCCTATCCCTATTCAGCAAAGCACCTAAATCCTATTGAAGTCAAAGGGATTAAGCAAATGCTTAAATGCTTTGCTGATTCAATGCCACAGACCCTATGCATTCATACTGAATATGCAATTTCACAAATGCCACCTTTAATTTTTGAGGGATGTAACCTTGTGACTACCTTTGAGGCTTGAAAAGTCTCTTCCTTTTTGTTTGTATAAGCATCTTTGAACATTGCCCATGTACAAAGAGGCTGTTCATACATTTTTTAAAAAACACTTCTAAACCAGCTATAATTTCCCCTCTTCAATGTGGTTTGGTGGCAGGCTCCACAGGAGACTGCAAATTCCTACAGTTTGTCCTTTGGGGACACCATTATTTTCACAACTCTATGTGCAAAAATTCATATGTACACATATGGGGGTAGATTTTTTCCTGGACTTGTAGCTACAAATTCAATTCATCTTACCTTAGCATTTTTTAAAAAAAAAAGTTTTACTGTCTCTTAGTTCCAAAATATATATAAAATAACGTGTTTCTGTTAGATGATGCTCTTGAATATTCTACTTTGATTTCTAATGGAAACCATTACGCTATTTGTCCTGGCAACACCCAGCACTCATCAGAGCTACGGCTCCCACAGGTTTCCACATCACAGAACTATCACTGGATCACTAACCAAGGAGTTGTATGCTAACACAGATAAGAGTTCAGAAGGAACGTAAGACTACAAAGGTGTGATTTATGCTCTCAACATAATATTTTCATAGGATATTATTAGGGGAATTGTACGTGTCCAAATTAATTGTACAGATTTAATGGCTCTAAAAATAAGTTTCCATTCTAAGTGGCGATTTAATGGCTCGAAAAATAACCTGCCACACTCAGCTCACTTTCTCTGCAGGAAGAGGAGGTTTGTAAATGGGAATCTCACGCATTTTTCATGATGTCTCTAGAGTGACCAGATAGAAAGTGTGAAAATCAGGATAGGAGGTGGCAAGGCTAGGTGCCTATATAAAGAAAAAAGTCTTATAAAATCAGGACATCTGGTCCTCCCATGTCTCCCAAAGATGACTGGGTTTCACTCATTAATCCTAACAATTAGCTTTTCTTCCTTAAATTCAGCATCACCTAAACTTCGTAGGGGAAGCTGCTGCCATTCTCATCACAAATAAAAGGTAACTTTTAACACAAGAAGAATGTAAATATATTTAGCAACTACTGTCTCAGTAAATACCAGTAAGGGAAAAAGAAAACAAAAAAAAACACAGCAGTATCTGGAGGTTGACCTCATGTTATTTTGAAACATAAGCACTTTCCACCCAAAGGGCAGAAGTCAAGGAGGATTTGATTGTGGAATCAAAATAGTCCTATCACTCTGTTATTTTAGCCTCCCTTTCTTCCTCCTGATTACTCCACTCACCATAATCTACAGTATTCAGTGATAAACTTTGCTGGCACACAATTTATAGAGAAATAACACTTGTCTCTTTTTCAGCCCACTTATCTTTTTAAGCAGTCAAAAAAAAAAAAAAAAAAGCCCTATATATAGCGTCTCCCTGGTGTCTAGCTTTTTTTTTTTTTTTTGGTACACAAATGAGACATCAATGTTTGATGCAGAGCAACAGAGAACCGCTATCCTTTCCATTTGAACATAATACATGCTTTTATGTAGAACTGGAGGCAGCTAGTAATGCATGGTTGACTGTGCAAAATAAATGCCAAGGGATAACAAGATAAACTTACCGTAGAGCAGTGTTTTTGTTTTGCTCATTTCAAGGGACTAAAGGTATTAACTTTATGCCGTAATTAATAACTGATATCTCCTCAATGATATAAATATAGTAATAGAGTAATAAATAAAATAATTCTGGCAACTGTAAAGATACAAGTTAAGATGAGAATAGCAACTTTTCTTATAAAAACAGATATGCACACATATAGCAATTTCTTAAAGTGTGGGTCTGGTCTGAAAAATGACTAAGAATCTCCTTTCTCAAGTGATAGCAAGACATATCTGGTGAAAGGTGTCTTGGAAAACATCATGCAAAATTTGTCATAAATGCATTCTGTGAAATTTTGCAAAAATCACTCCTGCTACTAACACTGACAATACTTAATAACATTATTGTATAAACGTGTCCCCATTTTTATAATAAGGATGACAATAACTAATATTTGTAGACATATATAGTACTTTACAAACACTAGCTACAAAATGGATAGGTAACATTATCCCCATTTTGTAGATGGGGAAACCAAGGCACAGAGACATAATGCCAATATTTTCAAAAATGGTCGCCCATTTTTTTTCAGTCAGACCATCAAAAAGGACTGTGTATCCACAACTGTAATTCTAATAAATGAGCTCTTGAAACCTGCAAGTGCTCAGCACTTCTAAAAATCAAATTATTATTAATATCTGTCATCGATTGAGGTGGTGATCTAAAAAGGACCTCATGGCTTTCAGAGCTTTACTTAATCCACTTGAGCAAGTGATTTTTGAGGGAAATTAACTCTATCCTACCACAATAACGATATATTTTATTTGAAAGTGGGGTTCTGATTTTTTACAAACATTTTGATAAAGAAAAAAAAATCACTTTCAATTTAATGAGGATATCTAGAATTTTTTCAAAATGGTCTCATTTTTCAATTTTTTGTTAACTTGAATAAAAGTAATATTGAAGGAAATAAGAAAACCTTCTGTCCTAAGTATTTTACCCTATTCCATTCAGCTTCTTTTCTCCATGTGTGTCCTTCTGTCATATTGAATTACTTGTTTGATAAAACAAAAGTTTTTGCAATTTCTTGACATTGCAGAATCAATATGCAGGAGCTATAAATAAGCAAGCTGGATTTTCCACATCATAAAAAAAAGTCTTGCTAGCAAAAATATAAGCTAAATCCTTATTGCAGAATCTTTATTATTAGAGCTAATTCATGAGCCAGCAAGAACCTGTTGTCTATCTCAGGCTGAATTTGCAGATCTGGCAATGAGAAAAACAATTTTTTTTAACCTGAAAATGGAAGCATTTGATATGGAGGATTCCTTTAGAATGCACCCAATAACTGGAATGATGTTAATGTATAATTCTTCGGAAGTATGGAACGAAAATTTAACTTTAAAAAAAAAAAAAAAAAAAAAGAGAGAGAACCAAGATTCGTGGGAGAAGGGGAGTGGTTGGTTCATTTTCAGTCAACCTGATAATGAATAACTCCTGCTTGGTTTCAAAACCAGACTTGTTCAGAATCCGTGGTCACCCTCTGGTGGCCATCGAAGTCAGTTATTACAAAAATAAATTTAATACAACTTAGTGTATACAAAAAAGATGTCTGCCAGCAGACAGGATGGAACTGAGCACTTTCTGCAAAACTTTCTGCCACATTGGCCTCCTCCTACCTCTTTTTAATAGTTTTCTGAGACAAAATAAGGATAATGCTATCCTAAAATCAACAGTATAGAGTCCATCTACAATCAGTGGTAATACCTTGACTTGGCTCTTACATCAATGGGAATGCCTGTGCTCGTGTGCTGCCCACATGTAACAGCAACAGAGCTATGAAGAAATATCCAAGGGACCCATTTATATGTGTTTTTGCAGATGAGACAATTTATTAATATGAGAATCCACAGGGTGCATAGCAGTAAATCTTAGTGTGAAACATACATATTGAGACTGAGTTAAGAAAAGCAACTGAATTGTTGTAATACTTAAAATCTGACAAATGAACATCTCAAAGCTGCTACAGCAGAACAGGGTGCCAAAGATATAAATCAACAGCTAAATTACAACAATAAAGAAAACAGTTTTCAAAAAAGTATGAAAAATGCTGATTAAATTCAAGTCTTAAGCTCCTTTATTTTTAAAGCTACTTTTCCATGAGACCCTGATGTCTTGCAGTAATACTCTCTGGTATAAAGGACGTAAGCAAACAGAGAGCAAACTTTATAAGTAGCCAGAGAAAGGTAAATTTGAACATATCCCCAAAATAACCCATAAAGTAAAACATCACTAATTTTCCCTTCACTAATCTCAAAACCTGTAAATGTCTTAAAAAAACAAACAAACAAAAAACCCGCATTCTTACCCCCTCAGCAAAGCTTTATTGGCAGATGGTCACACTGAGATATCCCACTGCTATGACAAAAATATTTAATATATTATGAAATAGCACATGTAAAAAATGCTCTTCTAGTTAAGGCACCAGACTGGTATTCAGGAAACCTAGATTCAATTCTGGCTCTGCCACGAGCTTCCTGTGTGACCTTGTGCGTGTCACTTAAATTCTTTTTGTCTCAGTTCCCTTCCTGTAAATCACTGATAATAAAGCTTCCTTACCTCACAGCATTTTGAGGATTAACTCATTACTACTGCTTGTGAGGCACTCAGATATTATTGCATGGGGGTTATCAGCAGAAAACAGACGTAAAAACAGTCTTGTCAAAACAAATGAGCTAAGTACATTTTGTGATGCATTATCCTCGATCGTTGAAGCAGTTTCTTTCACTCATCACTTAACCCTTATTTAATGCTGCCTCTGGGCAGAAAGATGGACTAGATGATCTCTTGAGGTCTCTTCAAGCTCTACATTCCTATGAGTGATCTGGATCTTTTAAATAAACTGAGCAGAAGCAAACAATATGCATTTTAATAATCTAAATGCAAATATATACATCTAGGAAAAAAGAATGTAAGCCATACTTATTGGATGGGAAACTCTATCCTGGGAATTCATGACTCTGAAAAAGATTTGGGAGTCATGGTGGATATTCAGCTGACCATGAGCTTTCACTGTAATCATGTGGCCAAAGAGTTAATGTGACCATCAGAAGCATAAACTGGGGAATCTCAAGTAAGAGTTGAAAAAGTTATTTTACCTCTGTGTTTGGCACTGGTATGACTGTTGCTGGACTATAGTGTCTAGTTTTGATGTCCACAATTCAAAAAGGATGTTGATAAATTGGAGAAGGTTCACAGAAGAGAAACAAAACTGATTAATGGATTAGAAAACATGCCTTATAATGACAGCCTCAAGGATCTCAATCTATTTAACTTAACAAAGAGAAATGTTAAAGGGTGACGATTACAATGTATGAGAATCTATTTGGGGAGCAAATAATAGGCTCTTCATCTAATAGAGAAAAGTATAACACAATCCAATGGCTGGAAGTTGAAGCTAGACAAAGTCAAACTGGAAATAAGGAGTACATTTTTAACCAAGAGAGTAATTAGCCATTGCAACAGTTTACCAGTTGTTGTGGATTCTCTATCATTAACACTTTTAAATACAGATTGGATGTTTTTCATATACTTGAGTAAATTCTATGGCTTTGTGTTATACAGGAGGTCAGACTAGATTATTACAATAAACACTTCTGGCCTTGGAATCTATGATTCAATCACACTGATTTGCATCTGCAGTGAATTAGCTGGTTATTAATCCAAATTATTCAAGTTCTGATTTATTTATGCTATACACTTAGGGGCAATCTTCTGATGATGTAAACTGTTATACATTCAAAGATGATTAATAATTCAGGCCATCTGAGTGTCTGTCTCATAATGTTTGGCCACATCAACTTCAGGCCCTGTGTAACCCTGAAGGTGTTGCAAAATCACAATGCATACAGTCCCAGGGATGGAAGTGTATTTAGAAGGTTAGGTATACCATCTTTACTGAAGAATGGAACTTATAGATTCTATAAAGTTCTATAGATTCTATAGAACTTTACTGCCCATGGAAGATTCTGTCTGCCCTAACAAGTATGGAAATTCTGTGTGAGGCAGGAAGGCTGAATTGAGAGATGAAGGATTCCCTGTAATCCCAAGAGAAACAGACGTAAGTGAAGACCGTTGGAAAATTCCTGGTATCCACAGTATGCTGCCCTAAACTTCAGAAAAACAATGTTCACAGCAGTACTGAGCCAGATGTAGACTAAACCAATTTTCTGCAGCAACAAGAAACTTCCTACCTTTCACAGCTCTTTATCATAAGAACAGATATTTATATTGAGAGGCTCCCTACAGTACTGGAACTTACTCTCAGACTCCTACGGTTATAATGATGGCTACCTACAGAGGGGCAGAGCAGAAACAGCCAACAAAATAGAACTACATCCACATTGTCCACTCCCCTATAACAAGTCATTCTGGAACGCTGAACAATACTATAGTTAAGAGCCAACACCACATACAACACTGAGAATCCAGTTCATCCTTCTTTATAAATAATAAAATAATTACACAAGTATAAAATTATATACTATGTGAAGGATGACACATAGGAAGTTATTTCCAAAACAGATTCCTCTCCCCAAAAGCCAGATCAATCAGAACTATAGCTTTGTGACCGTTCTTTGATCGACACAGACACAGGATTGTGCCCCCACAGAAGGACAAAGAAATAGGTAGGCCAGTTTTGTACAAACACATACATTTCTTCAAATACCACAGAGAATCTGAATGTTTGTTTCTTTTTGTAAGGTTTAAAGATTCATATGCTAAAAAATGAGAGGAATAAAAAGAAACTTACTGCCAAAATAAATTACTTTTAATATTAGTGTCTTCTTTTTTCAAGTACTTGTAAAAATTCTCAGTTCCAACGATTCTATGTGAGAGGGGAAAAAATCTAAAAACTAAATAAGTGAACTCCAAACAAGAGTATTTTTTTCATCACCCTGACATGCTTCCGCTTCTTAATTATTATTGACAACTGTAGATATAGCAGCACAGATTTTCCAATGGGTTTATTTTCCCCATACTATTCTAAATTTTGTTACATTATTCTGAAAGGAAGAAGTGGTGTTTCAGTAGCTGTCTGTCGAGTCAGCTGGACTGTGCCTATCACCTGATTTAATGTGATAATAAGAGTGTTTGCTAAACGATGACAGGCCATTATGTCCTGGCTGTTCTTCCCATCTTAACCTTTGATGTATTCTGAATCTGTCAAAACCTTACTTCAACACTCCAGAGAAGTGCTGTATAGTCATCTGTCTAGCTCAGTCTGTCCACAACAGCAAATAGTAGGGGAGTGGCAGCTACTAAAATCAAGTTCAAAAGCAGGTCAGAAAGCAGCAGTTCTCTGTAATAAGGCGTCTGCTGGCTCCAGCTTCTTATTGTATTCATAAAACAGCTACAGAATTCCTCTCTCTCATTCTTAGTATGGCAAAGGTCTTTGTTCTACCCAAGTCAAAGATGACTGTCACCTTTTCATAATTAAACAGCAAAGAACAGTTAAACAGTGATTATGACGAGAAGGCCCAGCAATGAACTGAAATACAATAAAGGACTCCTGTGGCACTTTTAAAGATCAACAAATGAACTGAAGTAGCTGACAGAAATGAAACAAAAAAAGATGTTCTGACCCAGGGACTGAATCTGTTCTCATTCAAATTGGTGTAAATCTTCATCAAAGTCAGTGACATTAAACCATTGTAGAGCTTATATGAGATCAGAATTGGGGCCACAGGATCCTGACTAAACCGTGTGGTAAAACGTACCTAGACTGCACTCTTTTAGTTGGTCCAACAGAGCTACACCAAGTCTCACACCCGCTCTGGAAGGAGCCGTACTGTTTGGCAACCTAAGCCAAGAGAGGTGGCAAGCGTATACAGTTGATGTGCAAGCCTCAGGGAGAAGATTAGTCACCATTATCTCTGCCAAATGGATTGAAATACAAATTTAATAAACTGCTTCGGTAGAGTGATTATTCCTGGCCATTGCTGGCACAAAATGCTTTAATCTCTATGCCTCTAGCAATTTAGTGCCCAGTTCTAACTAGTAAATGGCCTTTTACTATGTGAAAATGCTAACTTTTCTGTTGCTGCTGCTGCCACAAACTGGCTAATCATTCCAGCTGCAAAGCAGAACAAGGAAGGAACCAATTTAGCCCTTTCTTCTTGGCTCAGTTATAGTTACTGTAGTCTTCCGGGTGAAAACCAAACAATCTTGGAATTATTATCAGTGCCGGTAGCTCTTGCAAAGTATATTTGGATTATGTTGAAGAAAAATTAGTTGGAAATATCTTATCGTCAGGCAACCTGGGAAAATAGAAATAAAAACAAAAAAAACCTTGAGTCTGGAAAGTGAAATGTAATCAACTTATTATTTGATAGGCATTTAAATGCCACTGAAAAGGTGAAGAAATGCATGTTTTCCTAAATTCATTCTTTGGCTCAGCTTGGCCAGCTGCACCACATCTTGGCCTTTAGGAAGAGTGTGCCTGTCTATGTTTATATCCACACTGCAATCAGGGATGTAATTTGTACTCATGCAGGTATATTCACACTAGCTTTAATCTAGCTAGCTTGATAAAAATAGCAGTGAAGACATGGCAGTGCAGGCCAGCAATGCAAGCACATATCCAGAGAGACCAGGTAGCCATACACAACCTGTATCCTCACTGCTATTTTTTGTGAGATAGCTAGATTAAAGCTATTATGGGTATGTCCACACAAGCTGCAAATCACATCCGTAGTCACAGTAACTGAAGTGCGTAATATTACTGTATTATGTAATATTACTACTACTTAGTATTTATTTAGTGCTTTTCACCAGCTGTCCAGCTGCTTTATAAAAATGGTTAGCACTATTTACAAATAGGAAAAGTGAGACACAAAGACAATGGAAGTCCTGTGGAACCTTAAAGACTAACAGATTTCTTTGGGCATAAGCTTTTGTGGGCTGCAACCCACTTCGTTGCAGCCCACGAAAGTTGATGCCCGAAGAAATGTGTTAGTCTTTAAGGTGCCACAGGACTTTAGTTATTTCTTGCTATATACAGACTAACATGGCTACCCCTCTGGAACTGAGACACAAAGAGGTTAAAGTCACAGTTTCCCAAATGGCCTTATATTTTGAGTGCTCAACTTGGTTTTCAGATATATTGCACACCAGCTGTCCCACTGACATAAATAAAAGATATGAGTGCTTTGTACTTCTGAATATCAAGTCCAAGGCATTTGTGAAGTTTGTTACTCCAGAACTGAGGCATCCGCTATTGGAGTCCACTTATGAAAAATGTGGACCATGTAAGTTGCTTATCATGACACGATGACCAACGGGAGAGATGGGAACAAAATCCAGTTCTCGGATTCACAGCCTGCTCTGTTCTCCAGAGAGTGCTTATTGCAGATGGTCCTGAGCCACAAAAGTGAAGACTTGCAGTCAATATTTTTAAGAATTCAATGGTGTTCTTATCTGGAGGTTTGGTTTGGCTCATTATAAAATGAAAAAGTAACCACAGGGTTTGGAACATGAACTTTTCAAACTTAAGTGCTGCATGGATCTAGACTCTTGTATGTACTCCCTAGAACATATTCTACCCAGTGTATAACACGGGGCATATCTGCCACTTGGAGATATTTTCAAGGAAAAGGAGGTGGGAGGGCAGTTTTTATTTTCAGCTTCAGGTTACACTATTGATGCCTGCCAATCAATGTACTCTGTATTTTTAATTGTAGAACAGAAAAACCACTTATTTTGGAGGGAAGAGAGGAACAAAAGGTTTACAGCTAATCTTAACTGAATATTGAAATACCCAACCTCTTGTTGACTACCAAATCAGTCAGTCAATCCATCAATCAATTACTACTACTACTACTACTACTAATAATAATAACAATTGGGCAAAACCAGTGAAATTTGAGAACTAGCCAGTTGGCATAATCAAGATGAGAGACAAGTTAAAATTTCCACATTCAAACTCTTAGCCCATTTTAAAGATAATTTACAGTTAGCTTATTTTCAGCTGTTAAATACAAGTCTCATTTCAGCTGTGGAGATACAAAAGGGCTTTTAAAGATGTGATCATAAATCTGACCACAATTAAGGGGAATGAATGTATATTTTTATGTATTTTCCTTAAGCATCTAAACTGGGAAACAAACTTATTCCATTCTTGTTCAGCCTGGATACAGGTCAGGTTTGCATCTGAACTATTCTGCCTCACCCATGCTTGAATGGAGATTGCCAAGCTTCTTCAGGGTCATTTTAAAGATTTGGCTATAGCTAGGAATGCAAAACTCCTTAAATGCACAATACAGAGGCAGTGAAGAGCTCACCTCTTGTAACATTTTAATTTCTATTTGGAGTTGAAAATCAATAAGGCCTTGCTAATTTGTATTTAAAAATCTGACTAGAAATGTATAGGATAGGTATAACTTTACACTGATAATCTAATAAATGTAACGATCAACTGTTAGAGCTATTCCGGTATCGTTCACAGACTAGACAGTCATGCAAAATATTGTGCTCTGTCTCACAACACTAATCATATAAACCACACCGAAAACAAAGCAGGAAGAGTCAGCCTTCTCTAGCATGAAAAAACATTGTATAGCTCACCAGCTATTAAGAAAGGAAGGTGGAGAATTTAAACCAAAAATAAAAATTAAAGGCTTCAGAATCTAAATGTTTCTAAAAAAGAAACTGAAAACAAAGTGATTCCAAGTGGATTCGAATGATCCAAGTGCAGCAAATGACAGGATGAGTTAGTTTTGCTATGTACAGTTAATCAGGATTCCTAGGAGTTGCGCAAGCCAGTTCTACACATGTGTAATTGCTGGCTAGAATATGTGTGTGTATCAATGCACTCCACCAGATAGAAT
Organism: Pelusios castaneus; assembly: GCA_007922175.1. Taxonomy (NCBI): domain Eukaryota; kingdom Metazoa; phylum Chordata; order Testudines; family Pelomedusidae; genus Pelusios; species Pelusios castaneus. The sequence goes on along the minus strand of ML685756.1, from coordinate 4,168,615 downwards.
GGCAGGCCTCTTTCTGTGCATATCAGATCTCTCTGCTAGCTCCCTTTGCTTATCAGGTCTTTAGAGCAAAAGATTTTGATTTCTTCTCCCCATATTACCTCTGTGTGGTTAGCTAATGATTGTACCATATGTGCAAGGCGTGTGCTAACTCGATGCCAACAGGATTTTTACTCAATGCACAGTATGTCTGTCTGTTGAGTACAGGTATATACGTTTCATTGAGTATGACAGCCTTACCAAAGCTAAGGGAAATGAGAACACCACTTATCAAAATGTAGCTGTAGGTCTGAACAACACCGCCCCCCCCCCCACCGACCCCACCAAAAACAAACAAACAAAAAAAACCCCAAAACAAAAAACCTCCAATACTTATTAACATGAAAATTGGGGGGGGGGGGCTCTCAATCTTTAACCTTCATTTTCTTTAATTATATAATATCTTATATTGGCATAGTTCCTTTCACAGGATCAATGAACTCACAAGTACATCACAAATTACATTCGGGAACTGATTCTTATCTTATCTTTGCTATCAGATACAGAGCTGAAAATCCAAGGATGACTTAAGTCAATGGCTCCCAACCTCTGGTACATGACACCCTGCGGGAGAGGAAGGGGCTCAAAGATTACAAGGGGTCTGTGAGGCTTCAGTAATATTGAGGTCATTTAGCCCCCCCGAGCTCCACATCTGCTGGAGCAGAGGCGCAGCGCCTCCAAGCCCACCAGCCGGGTGCAATTCTCCAAACCTTGTGCTGGTTGGGCAAGCCCCTCCTGCCAGCCGGGCACCCACCCAGCTGGAGCAAAGAAGCAGCACCCCTATGCCAGTGGGAGTCTGATGCAGCCCCCGCCAGCGCCCACTGGCTTCAGGGATGGGAAGAGGCAGAGCCATGTAGGGTGTGTGGCGTCTATGCCAGAGAAGGCTTAGTTCTTTACTCAGGCAAGAGTAATTTATTAATTATTACTATCACTTATGTATTTTAGCATTATCATCATGATCATTAAATATATTTCTGGGGATTATATGTGTTTATGGCTGGTGAAGGGGTGGGGCAGAGGCATTCTTTTATCTAGTGTTATCTATCACACGTTTTAACTAGTGGGGCATTCACTCAAAAAGGTTGGGAACCACTGAGTTGAGTGACGGGAACTTTCTTAGCGTTACACTGATGTAACAGAGCAAAATCTGGTTTCCTGCTATAAACGGAGCTATTGTTTGATGTACACCTGTAAGTAAGATCCAGAATTGGGCCATCTGTATACACAACCCCCACCAGTGACATGCAGCTTGCTCAGGGTGGAGAGTGGCATCAACGCATGGCATGACACAGAACTACTGAGGGTGAGAAAGCTTGGGGCAAATCCCTCCTATATAGAAGAGTAATATTTACTGTCAGCCAAGAGCAGTAGGGTCTCACATACAATGGAATATCATAGATAAATGGCATGGTGCTCACTTTATATCATTCAAAAAGATGAAACTCTCTGAGGATTTGAATCTGTGGTTTCGGAAAGTCTAGTTATCCCAGAACTAACACTTTGGGCTGCCTCTTCTTGGTGCTAATAAAATCAGCTGCATGGTCCAGTGGGCATTAGGGAGGCTGACTCACTCTGGCAGCATACAGTCAATACATGAGTAACTTTCCCCTTCAGTAAAGGAAACATGCAAAGAAATGTCACAATCAGAGCCAGCCTCTGAGGTCCAGGAGCCCTGCAACTTCCAGGGACATGAAATGTCAGGGCTAATTTCAGCTTTTTTATTTTTTGAAGTAGGTTTACAGCCCTTCTCTCACTAAGACAGCTTTTGCGACATGAATTTATTGCTAGGATTGAAAGCTGATGTTACTGATTTTTCCTAAATATTATCAGGCATTCACAGTCATCCTCTTTCCCCTCCCACTCCCCCAAATTCTTTGAGATGAGTAAAAGTCATGGGTACAGGTCCTTTGAAGTTCTGGAAAGATTTTGTATGAGCGATGATGATGAGGCACAATTAATTAGGGGCAGTGTAAGTTCTCTTTCAGCAGCTGTCTGTAGCTGAGCTGGCTCTCTGCTGAGCAGCCAGGATGACATGGGGCAGGCAGCTTAGTTAACACAGTAATCTAGATATGTGGACAAAGCACCAAACTGAATATCAAGGAACCCTGCATTTTAATTCCTGCTCCGACACTGACTCCCCTCTTTGACTTTAGTTTCCCCATATGTAAAATGGGGATAGTAATGATTACCTATGCCATGGGAGGGCAGTCATGATTAACGTAATGTGAGCGCTAAAATTCAGCAGAATGCTCGTAAAATCCTCTAGCACAGGGGTCGGCAAACCGCGGCTCCCGAGCCGCATGCGGCTCTTCAGCCTCCCTGTTGTGGCTCCCTTCGGCTTTGTTCCCTCTAGCGTAGACTCCTCCTGCGGCCGGGCTGGGGAGATTCAAATGTCCCACCCTGAGCATGCTCAGACAGAGCTTGCTCAGGGTGGGAGCGGCCTGGCCGAGAAGCGGCTCTGCCGGCCGTCCCTGCAGCTGCGAGCGTCCGGCCAGGTAAGGGGGCTGGGAAGGGGCTGGAGGGAGGCCTGGAGAGGGGTGGCGGGGACAAGGAGACTGCTGGGTTAGAGGGGTGGGGGGACGAGGAGAGGGGTGGGGGGACGAGGAGAGTGGCTGGGTTAGAGGGGTGGGTGGTGGGGGGGGCGAGGAGACTGGCTGCCGCCTGGAGAGGGGTGGAGGGAACATGGGGAGAAGGAGACTGGTGGGCAGTGTTCCCGGTAAGCTGCGCGGGTGCGCGGCCGCGCAGCAGCCGTCGCACCCCCCGCGCAGTCCGGCAGCCCCTGCTGCTCCCTCCAACCCCCGGGGCAGTGGCTCTGCCGCGGCACAGCCGGCCTGTGCCTGGCCTCTGGGCTGGCCGTCCCCGCCCCCAGGGTGGGACAGGCAGGCTCAGGCTCGGCTCAGGAGCGCGGGTCTGCCTGCCTGCCCCACGCAGCTGGGGCAGGGGGGTGGCTGCGGCCGCGGCGGGCTCCCGGGGTCCCACCCGCCGTCTGCCTCCTTCCCGGGGCCGGGGCCGCGCTAATCCTCGGCCTCCCAGCACAGGGCCGGGATCAGCCTCCGGGGCTGGGGTCTTCTCCGCCCCACCGGCGGCTTCCCGGAGCCGCAGTAGGGTCCTCCCCCGCCAGGGGCCTTGGCTTTTCTTTCTTTCTTTCTTTCTTTCTTTCTTTCTTTCTTTCTTTCTTTCTCTTCTTTTTTCTTTCTTTCTCTCCCTTTCTCTTCCTTCCTTCTTTCTCTCCCTTTCTCTTCCTTCCTTTTTCTTTCCTTCTTTCTCTCCCTTGCTTTCCTTCTTTCTCTTCTTTGCCTTCCTTTTTTCTTTCTTCCTCTCTTTCTCTTCCTTTCTCTTTTTTCCTTCTTTGTCTTCCTTTTTCTTTCCTTTTTTTTCTTTCTCTTCTTTCCTTCCTGTTTCTTCTTTCTCTTCCTTCTTTCCTCTTCTTTCCTTCTCTCTTTTTTCTCTTCCTTCCTTTTCTCTCTCTCTTCCTTCCTTCTCTCTTTCTCTTCCCTGCCTTCCTTTCCTTTCTCTTCCCTGCCTTCCTTTCTTTTTTTTTTTTCTCTTCGTCTTTTACACAAATACGGGAAACATTGTGGAGTGAAAGAAGATGTAGTGTCGAGAATTGAGAAAGGTATGTTGAGATGGTTAGGAATACCCTTATTAAGTTAATAACAATGTGCCTTCCTATATATTTTAAGTTTAAAAAATTTGGCTCTCAAAAGAAATTTCAATCGCTGTTTTGTTGATATTTGGCTCAGTTGACTAATAAGTTTGCCCACCACTGCTCTAGCAGATGGGGACCGGTAGAGTCTTAGGATCCTAATTTCTTTGTAAAACGTTGGCAACAGTGCACAGTTTCAAGCAGGAAGTGCCACTTCCGTAACAGAAGATTCAGGAGGGAAATGAAGTTGCCACCAACACATACACAATACTCTCACATTTATAGAAAATGAAGTAATTACAGGCAATTTGTGTACCCCAAAAGACATTCTTACCAACTTTCAACCAAATCTTCAGTGTCGCGCTGTACATTGTGGTGTTTTCATGGTGGACAAAAATTTGGTTATGGGGAGGAAGAGAAACTGATCCACAGACAGACCCAAAATATAAATTCCAGTGCTAGCTATGACAATACAGCAATATTCTGGCCACAGCAAGACATATATGACAATATAACAGGGACTCTCTGAAACCTCTCTCCCTGCTGGACAGAATCCTTGAGGGCAGGGCAGAAGCTCTGAGCTCCCCAGCCCAGTCTGGTAAGGCCGAGAATGGGGTGTGTGCGTAGAGGGTTCCGTGAGCCATACTTTAATTGTAAAAGAGCTACATGCATCTCACAAGTCACAGTTTGCCCCCCCCCCCACAATATAACCTGCTCTTCCTACCTATACAAGCCCACACATAGGCTATGTCTACACTTGTTAATTTAAGTCGACTTAGAGGGGACCCTACAAAATCAACCTAGAGCGTCCACACTGGATGTCTAGGTCAACTTGTAGGGGCTAGGTGGACCTGGGACAGGTCCACAGTGGCGGGGGGGCACCCCTTGCCAAGTGCCAGGGGGCTCAGCCTTTGCCCATTGTACCTGGGTACAATGGGGCAAAGGGGGACAGGGACCCTGGCAAGGCATAGGGGCAGGGTGGGCAGGGCTCTGCCCTGCCCTTTGGGTGGGGGCACGCAAGGCTGTGGCTGTGCTAGCCACCCTGGCAGGGAGGGCAGTGGGGAAGCCCTGGAGCCCCCTAAGTCGACTTAAAGTCAATTTAGGGTTACTCCATGTCTACACTGGCTTAAGTCAACTTTCTAAAGTCGACTTAAGCAGCAAGTCGACTTAAAATGAGGTTTTATAAAGTCGACTTAATTTTTCCTTAAAAAAGTGTAGTGTAGACGCAGAGTAAATTAAGTCGACTGAAGCAAGCTTAAGTCGACTTAATTTGTAAGTGTAGATGCACCCATAGAGACAGTAACAACAGCTGAACTGTAGCTTTAGATACAGAAATTCAAACTTTTAGCTCTGAGGGGCACTGAATAGCACACTTAATTGATTCAGGAGGTGATAATTTATATGCAAATAGGAATTTTTCAGCCAAGCTTTCTGAAATACATGGCCATGTGTTGTTTCCTCTTTCAAAGGGTCTGGAAAGCATGCTACTGCTATTTCAACATCATCAGCAACTACCACCATATTGGAAGCAATTTTGGGAGGCTTAGCTTTATACTTTCTTCTGCTACATAATCAATGACTTTCTCTTTGTTGTGTCTCTCAAATCTTTTTTCCATCAGACAGCTCAGCATTCAGTCAATGCCACCTGAGCAGATGAAAGAACCCAGAAAACACTTCAAAATTTGGTAAAGTGTGAATGTAACGCAGATGCCTCTATGTAGCTTTTAAGATCACAGAAAACCATGAAGTGAAACTCATTCTCAAGAATCTTTCAACACATCCTCATGCTTTATAAAAGAACATTTCTTATGATGGTGGTACTTTCCCGCCTGTTTAAACTCTGATTTTAGTATGAAAAACTGTGAACCCGTTTAAAATTTTTAAATTAACACTTTGAAGAATTTACTATCAGTTGATTGTAAACAAACTTATGGTGAGGATTGAAAGCAAGGGCAAGAGATTTTACTAAGCCCACAACCAAGAATAAAACCCCAAGGTAAATAAGAATGACACAGAGACCATCTAATAGATTTTAGACAGGGCTGAATCAACATAGGGGCTATGGAGGCTGAAGCCCCAAACCCCAGCCTAAAGGGGAGCCCCAGGGTCTAGTCCCTAAGGCCCCTGTGTGATCCGGCCCCCACCACCCCGCTCAGCCAGGCACAGCGCCACCCCTGGGGGCAGACCAGCTGGACCAGGACAGGGGTGGGAGCGCCACAGTGGTTCTGGCCCCAGGGCCCCACCAGGCCAGCCCCCCTGCAGGCCGCCAAGGAGGGCTGGGCCCCAGACAGGGAGGCTCCATGGTGGTGGGGGGGTTGAGGCCCCAGGCTGGGGAGTGCCCTGAGGTCCCTTAATCCAGCCCTGGTTTTAGATGATCTTTCTGGGAAAGAGCTACTACCATTTTCACTGACACTGGTCTACTGAATATAGAGTTTTGAACTGAAACAAGAACTTCAGCATGCCATTTTTCATATTCTGACAGAATGGAAATACAGATTTTATTATGAATGAGGAAGATAATAAAAAAGTATCAAAATCTGATTGAGTGTTCTTGATCAAATTAGTTAGCTTTCTGATCTTTCCCTTTCTTTCTCTTGCATATGAAACATGTTCAGCAATTTGTTCAAACACCGTAATTCACCACAAATCCATTTAGTTTTCCAGCTGTGAATATTAAAAATATGAGAAGTGGCACTAATAGTGCTAATTACTTCAAATCGTGTTGCTTACCACAACTGAAAATGTGAATAAAAATATTGTTCTCTCTGCCCAGCATTGATAATGATGACAGGCACTTTCTAAATATCAATTATACAGATAAACCCAGTGTGACTAATTCTGTAACCGACATAAAATTATCTTGGCTTCAGTATTCCAAAGCTAGCAGCTTAATGACTCTGAAGAGATGTCACCATTCTCTTCAGAAATACATGTGGCATTCCATATAAATGACTTCAATCATATTCTGACTTCTTACAGTGATTTTTTTCACTTCTTACAGTGGTATCAATTGCTAATCATAGTATATTCAATACCTTTAGCATAACTCTTTGACTAACAAGCCAATGATCAACTACTATAAAGAAAAAGAGGGGGAAGAAAAAAAAAAGAACAGTCACTTCTTTCTTAACAAATTGTTTTGGAATTGAAAACAAACCAAACCATGCTACAGTGAGCCCTGCCTATAGCTTTAAACACATTAGTAAATATGTATCTCAGTCTCCCATTTCTTCCTCATTTAATGAAGGACTGTATTACCCCCTTCCTTTTGCCAGAAGGTGGAACCTGGAAGCCCACTGTGCTTGTAAACAGGCAGCATTCAATGAGTTAACGTCTCTTCCATAAAGGTGAAGAATTTTGATGACCCAGTGAGAGATGGGCTGAACAAAATTCAGTTCTGCTGCAGTCAACAGGAAAGTAGGAAGGAAAATAGGATTTAACAAACAAAGCATAAAAAGCCCATAGCAGGAAACCATTATTTGGGCAATTGTTCACTTTGTTAAAGAGACTGGACTGTATTAATATCTATCAGGGCACTCTGCTGTGTTTGTGATTCCTCTTTAGTACCACGTCTAGTCTAATTAGTTACATGGTGGTCATAGAGGCTGGAGAAATTTGCCATTGTGTGGTATTTCCGAGGAATACATATGTCATTGATGCATAGTTTGGCACTAGTTTATTCTGGTTAAAATTTAAGTGGGTTGGCCAAAATTGAATCAATACTGCCTGAAGCTCAGAATGCCAACAGAAGTGGTTTACAGAAATAGTTCACTGACCATTGCATCTGCAATGGATTATGTTCAGTGGTTCAGTTTGAGTTAACATTTATAAGATAGATATATGTAAATAAATGCAACCATTTATTTTGATCACATATTTGCAGTTAAAAGCTTTATAGAAACACATTGCATTATTTCACAAGGCCATTTTAAAAAATCAGGTTTTTTATGTTGTGTGTTAACATTATCTGACTTTTAAAATAATGTGTATTTGACATTTCATCTAACATACAGATGTTTAGGAGGAAAATCTCACAAACTGATAGAGCAGTTTGGTATCATCTATTATGAAAGCCAAAAATTAAATAATCTGGAGGAGGAGGAAGAGGATGACAATATTCATAATCAAGGTAGTGACTGTAAGTTTGTATCAGATGAATTTTTTAACTTCCATTACCATAAATACACTCATAAAACCAACAGCACATGGTACGTTTAATACCTGTTTATATTGAATCTTCAAATTATCAGAAAATATTTATATGGCAGGCAGCGTTAAACAAAACTCTTTGAAACTGCATAAGTATTTGGAATATTGAGATGGATTGATGGTCAGAGTACATGTGATGTAGTAAAAAAAAGGCTTATGGTATCATACTGTTCCACAATGTATCACATAGTCAATAGCCTCAGCAGGTATAGATCACTGTGAAGTCAACAGAGCTACGCTGATTTACACCAGCTGAGGACCTAGCCCAATGGCTTGTAGTCAAATATTATAATTTTATTTCCTTTAGAATGGAGGTATAGCCCCACCCAGCTGAGCTCATGATCCTGCAAGTAACAGGTTGGTGGTAGAAAACAGAAAATACAGATGGGACATCTTGTGTGAATGCACATCTCTCTCTGACCTGTCACTGCATCTCATATCTCATCTCTTGCGGGGTTTATTGGGAAGATATCACAGGATCCTGTGATACCTTTTCAACACTTAGCATGCGCTTTCTTTCACTCAGAGTATAAAATCTATTGATCTTATTTTGTCTTATAATTTACAACAAGATTTCCCATTATTTATCATTTAAAGTGTTTTTTCTGTTTCCTTATTAATGCTCAGTGTAGGTTATTTTAACTACTGTCAACTGTGTTTTAGTAGCATTTGGTTCAGAAATCAAAACAACAGATACTTCAGAACAGGGAGATGTTATCATTAAAGAACACAAACATACGGAAAAAAGACGAGTTGTTGCTTCTGCTGCACCCCAAGGACATCTACATTCTCTACTGCAGGGTCTATTAAAATTTCACTACTCTACATATTATAGGCTTTCCTGTCCCGTCTCCGCCTCTTCCTCCTGTATGTTATATACACACACATGAATGAGTCCACCTCTTCCTATACCGCATGCACTGTAATCATTCTACGCTACACACATGCATATAAGGTTTGTCCTCGGCATAGGACAATCTTTGTCCTTTTTCTCCCAGATAGCATGCAATTTGTCATCTCTTTAGCAAACATATCTTGTAATCAATGATTCTCTTCTGATACTCATGGCACACAAAACTTTCTCCTCCTTTTCTGACACACAGGACATTTAATTCCTTTCCATTGCTTTCTTTTAAATGGCAAGAACTGTCATTCTAGTCCTCATGGTCCAAAGGGGTAGCCATGTTAGTCTACTGCAGAAAAACAACAGAGTTCTGTGGCACTTTTAAAGACTAACAGCTTTATCGCATGAGCTTCCGTGGGAGAAAATCCCACTTCGTCAAACGCTTTGAAGCTTCAAAGCGTCTGATGAAGTGGGATTTTCTCCCACAAAAGCTCATGTGATAAATAAATCTGTTAGTCTTTAAAAGTGCCACAGGACTCTGTTGTTTTTCTAGTCCTCATATGTCTCTTGCATGCTATTTTTTTCCAAGTCACATATTTTTTCACTAAAAGACTTAACAATGCAAAGCTTTTTTGAGAGGAGGAAAAAAGGAGTGTAACAATCTTGCTTTATTCTGTCAGCTCTTAATTCCACCTTTTTACCACACCCATCAATCATTTCCTTCTACCAACACCAAAGACATCTGAACAATGAATTGGTCTAATGCTAATCATACTAAAAATAATTATCACACACCAGAAATGTCCATGATATTTTCCTGAACTGGGAAATATTTCCATTGTGAGGAATATTCTATAGATTTCTTCTGGAATGGCAGCCTTTGTGGAATGTATTAACATGTCCATTTTTTCTGTAAAATAGAGTTTAAGGCCAGGAGGGACCACTAGGTTACCTATTCTGATCTGTATATCACATGCCACTAACACCACCCAGCACCTTCCCATTAACCCCAACAACCAAAATTAGAACAAATATTACAGCCCACAGGAAATTTGACTGTTTTGTGCACCAGTGAGACAATAGGAAGGATTGAGGTGCACCAGTGCTCAAGGCCTCTGCAACAGCAGGGAAAAACAGATTCAAAACTAGAAAAAAATCAAAATGTAAGGAGCTGAAGCATTTACATGAAATACGCCGTATCATGCCTGCCACAACACTGGCTTTGATCTTTCTGAACTTCTGAATCATGCGTGACTAAAGAATTCTTTACAAAGAATTATGTTGGCTTTCTGAGTTAATGAAAAGCCAGCACACACAATTTATGGAAGCAAGGAATCAAACATTAAAAAAATAATCATTAAAAAAAACCCACAAGAGCCTCTAATGGGAGAGTCCTCACCCTCAGTACGGATCTATTACTCCATATTTTTCTGGCAGATTTATTAGGTTTCATTTGAATGTCTTCATCTTTGCACTAGTATTTGTACAGAAATTCTTAGAAGTAAGAATTTAAAGAACTAAATAAATCAGCGTTATGAATGCAAACCCAGTGAATGATCCCAGTAATAATAAAAAGGCTGTGGAAGACTCCTCTTTCTCATTGAACTAATATCAGCCTTATTTCTCAATCACAAAACCCAGAAAAACAAAAGCGCTCTTTCATACAGGTTGATTATGTAGAATTTTTAACCATTTCTTTGTTTTGATGCTGCTACTCCTGTGCAGCAATGACTTCCTTTGAAGTACTGACGTTCCATGGGGAGAGTTGCCAACTTCTTCATTTGCAGACAAAAGGAAGAAACGGAAGAAATAGTGAAAATGGACTCCCAGAAGTCAGATCTTGAACCACTGAGGTCAGTGGAAGATTTACCACTAACACACACTTTTAAAAATCCCTACAGGCATGGTTCTTTTGCATGATTTCATCTCCATCCGTTGAAAGCAATGTTGAAAGCTGTAATCCAGACAGGCTACCAGCTGCTGCCATTACTCTAACCACTATGTTACCCAAGGCCTTGTCTTCCATACAGAGATAACTCAAATTATTACTTGAGTGTTTCCCCTAGCCTGCTGCCTACTCACAAAAACATTTAGTTCCATTGGTGCTTTTAATTAAAGTTGGCTGGCCCATCACAGTGCAAAATGAATTTGTACAGCTCTTTAGTTGATAATACAACCTCTCAATATAGCTTGAGTTTTATTTTGCAAGGTACCCATTCCTCTCATTCAAGCTAAGATGACTTGAGGGGAGTTAACTTGATAACTTAAGTTGCATCTATGCAGTTCCACTCTCTCATCTCTAAAATCATTAATCTGGTTTAAAATTCATTCTGCATGTCAATATGCCTTGGTGAAAGTAAAGTTGTCAGTTCTAACATTTTAAGATCATGTAAGTCAGAAACAAAAAAGACCTATTACTTCACAGAAGATTCATTGTATGATATCTACTGGTAGTCATTAATGACACGGCCTTCTTGATTCCAGTTAAAACTTGTAAAAATCATCAAATACACAAACACACATCCAGAAACAATCTTTTGTGTGCCTTTTCTTCAAATTAACCTTTCTGCATTTCTTCTTAGACTGTGGCAGGTCTGCTCAAGGGTTAGAGAGAAAACAAGCATGGGGAAGAAATGTGAGGGTCTCACCACAGAAATGCTCTTTTCCTTTCCCAAGGATAGGTCCCTTGGTAAACCAATGTCCTACCTGAAAACATATTAAAATCAAAACCTGTTTCTTTTAGAGGTCAATCATAATGGATTGATCAATTTAGTTTAAGGAAGAAATGGGAAGGGGAGCAAAAGGAAGCAAGAAGGGCTTTGAAAACATATTTAATAACAAATATAAATAATTTTCCCAGACAATGAGAGAGAATTGACAAGGGACTTGAGACACAAGTTATAATACGTATTCTTTTAAATGTTCCTATATATACATTTTTTACCTACTAAAATGAAAAAAATGATACAAAAATAATTTTTTAAATCTTTGATTATTCTCATGCATAGGGTCTCCCATGACAGTTAAATCCACTAAGTTATTTAAGTTTGTTGTTATGATTTTTCTTTATTTTCCAAGTTAATACATTTCAACCACATCTAGAATCTGCAGTGATTTCTGGCCATTAAAAATCAGGCAAAGTATAAGTAGCTCTGTTCGTATAACAGCTAACTATTGTCAAACGATTAGCTGGCAAGGAACTGGATGAGTATAAGGGACTAGATATGAGCAATAGCACTTTTTATATAGATAATTATATTTTTTCCTAAAATCCTATGGGAGGATTCAACAGCTCCTAGAAATGGGTATTGAACTCTGTTACATTCTATAGAAATTGTTCTAAAAATAGACACGCCCTTATTACATTTCTGTTGAACCTTAAAGGAGTGTCTTCTCGTAAACTCTATAGAACTTTGCTAATAGGTCCACCAAAATTGGACCCTTTTTGGCAATCTAAGATGCTGTCAAGACTATCTTCAGTATACAATGGTGAGGTAAAGTGGAAAACGTGTACTACTGTTGTGTCTGAGATGTTCCTCTTCTTGGAATGTCCTACAAAATTGAATCAATATTAAACTAATAGGGGTTCCACAGAGACTACTCTAAAAGTCTATACAAATTAATAAAGAATGAGTTCCTTTATATATTTTTAAAAAATAATTTTATAGAATTTTATAGCAGAGAAAGAATTCTATATTAAATTCTAAATGCTGCTTCAAAAATATAGAAATGTAATAATTTTCCTATTAAAATTAAGCATGTGCTTCAGAGCTTTCCCAAATCACAGCCTAAATGATTTGATAGTTCAGGTCAAAGAAAGAAACAAAAATCTGTGCTATATACAATGCACACTATGCTTAGCATTTTCTCTAAAAATAAGGCAGCCACAGCTATATATTCAGCATTATACTCTAAGTATGAAATATCTAACTTAGCATGTCTAATAATAATAAATATAAAGCAATAATAAATACAATAATCTTCAAGTTACAGAGTTCCTTCTATCTGTGGATCTTAAAGTATTTTACAGATGTTAATGAAGAAAGCTAAACCTTCCTATTAGATAGAATAATATTATAAGGGACACTTTACAGATGGAAAAATTGACTTTCAAATATTGAAGGGTGTGATTTTTAAAGATACCGAAGGCAATTGGGCATCCAACTCCCACTGAAAGTCAGTGGGCACCTAAAAGACCAGATGAACTTGTGAAACTGAACAAACCTACGTTCATGAACATTGGTTCAAATTCTGTAGAGTATGCTACAACATTTTGCAAATTCCAGGCTCTCTTTTTACAATATTTCCATTTCCCCCCCCCCCCTTATGACACTAAAAGTGTCCTAGTGATAACATGTGTTGCTTGGTGGCGAGCCGAGTCCTGCAGAATTCTCCCCCAGCACAGCCAAGGTAGCACTAAAGGTGAGAACTTACCCTCCCCATTCCCCATCTTACTGCAGTATGAATGCCCATGCCAACTGGGACTTGATTTTAAACACTACACACATAACCATTTCTTTTTATTCTCTTATTCTGCAGAAAAGGAACAACAATGAAATTAAATGCAATTGGTTCTCTGTTAATGCAGCAGTAAGGTGGTACTATTGAAAATCATAGAGAGCTAGCTTGTGGCCAGTTCTAACTTTGTCAGACTGTTAGAGCACAGTATTATTAATATATAAAGCCAAATCCTTTGATCCGCAATTAAAGAGGATGAGAACACTATATTTTACGAATAAATATTACAGGTGCCTAGAAAGTGATTTTTAAAGACATCATATTCTTGTTATTAAAGAAAATTTACCAGCCATGTACCCCCGATGCCCATATCAAAAGACTGAAGAGATTTAATTTTGTGACAGAAATTCTCTCAGGTTTAAGAAAAGTTTAGCAATCATGTTGACCTTCCTTGTTCGTGAACAGTGAAAATCTTTCCATATGTTAATAAAATTGAAAAGGAGGATTATGTGAGAAGAGAAATTTATGTGGAAAACAGTAACATATTTTAGTCAACATACTTTGTCATCACTGCTGTTCTTTTCATATTCATCTTTTTCATAGTGATCAGAATAAAAGTAAGACACTGCTCATTTCCATTCAGAAGAAGTCGTAACTGGAGAAGGACCCAAACTGCAACATTTGGATCTGGAGGGGGGGGGGAAGTTGCTTAGCTAATTAGTGACACTGGTCAGCAACAAAATTTGGATACCAATCCAAACTTAAAAGGCCCAATTCTGTAAACCTTGCTCACTTTAATAAATTTGGTGTTGATCTGCAAACACTTGGTTGTCAATTTATAAGAAGAATTTTCAAAAGTACTCAGTGTTTAGCTAAGTCTGCTCTCACTGAAATCAATCAACTTACCATTAACTTTGACCAGAGCAGACTTACACCAACACTAGGCACCCATCCAAATCCCAACCAAAATATTTCGTGGACTGTAGGCTCTCTCTACAAGATGGTCTATTAAGATAACAGTAGTGCTTGCAAAGTAAGACATTACTCATTGTAAGGGTAACAGAACTGGGTGTAAAGTTAGAGGTGTTGAGATCCTCTAGTAATGTTTGATCAGCCTGCAAACAGCAACAAAATATATTCCAACACAAAGTGCTTTAAATTATTTTCCTATTTTCCAATCTCCATTGTACAATAAAATTGCATTTCAATGAAAATAGATAACTTTATCATGTCTGTTTCTACCTTACTATTTTCCCTTATTTTAGATTTTTAATAGCAAAAGGAGAAACAAGCCATTAATTTTTTACAAGTCTTTATGGACGTTCTTCTACAAGGTGAATTTTACCCAGGCAGATGCAAGTACACTGCTATCATTTTGTGTGAAGATTCCCCGACTATCATTCAGTATCCTTTAGTAAATAATAACTTAGAATATTCTTAAGTTTCAAAGGGGTAGCCATGTTAGTCTATTGTAGAAAAACAACAGAGTCCTGTGGCACTTTTAAAGACTAACAGATTTATTTATTACATGAGCTTTCATGGGAGAAAATCCCACTTCGTCAGACACTTTGAAGATAGGAAACTTACAGAATGGTAGGAAATTAAATGCAGGGGAGTGTATGACATAGGATCAGGTCAGGCTGTAACAGCAAATCAAAATAGGTGTTAGGATTCAAACACTGGGGAACAGCACATAGAGCAGGGGCTGGCAACCTTTGCCGACCCCTGTGCCGGCCCCTCCTCCTCGACCCTCAGCTGGTGCCAACAGCTCATTGAGGGAAAGAAGCCACCTGGAGCGGCTCCTCTCAGCAGCGTGCCTGGGGACCCCCATCCCCAGTTACCTGGAGTCACTCCTTTTGGCGGCAGCACACCACAGAGAGGAGTCGCTCTGGGCGGCTTCTTTACATGGTATGCCTGGGGCATGGACATGGCAGGGACCTCCGCACTGCAGCCGCCCCTGAAAGAAGCCACTTACAGTGTCTTTTGGTGGCAGAAATGTTAATTTTGTGGTGCCGCAGAGGATGCCAAGTGCCGCTCCAAATGGGCTTGTGTGCCACTGTTGGCACCTGTGCTGGGGGTTGCCCACCCCTGACATAGAGGAAGGTGAGGTCAAATCACCTGTTGTAATGAGAGAAAAATCTGTAGTCCCTGTTTAACCTCGAGGCAACTGAGTCAAATTATATATTTTCTCCCACGAAAGCTCATGTGATAAATAAATCTGTTAGTCTTTAAAAGTGCCACAGGACTCTTGGTTTTTTTAGAATATTGTGTCTCTGTTATGTTAAGATAGGATCTTTCTGCTTATTGGGAAGGATTCTATCATCAGCTTTTCTCAAGACAAAATAGATTTCTGAAGGATTATAAAAGATGTAGCGTTGTAGCCATTTTGGTCCCAGTACATTACAGAGACAAGTTTGGGGAAGTAATATCGTTTATCAGACAATTTCTGATAGTGAGAAAGAAAAGCTTTCAAGCTTACATAAAACTGTTCTGTGTAAGCTTGCCTCTTTGATCAAAAGAAGTTGGTCCAATAGAAGTTATTACTTCAACCTATCTTGTCCCTCTAAGATCCTGAAAGAGTGAGATTACAGCTGCTATCACACTGCCCAAATACACAGAAGTATTAATTCAGTTGTCACTGTACATACTACTTGTAAGTGTGAGTCCTGGACCTAATAGAAAATTGCTACTGGCTCACTGCTCACAACCAGCACTTCCCTTCCCCTTCTTGACCAAAACCACTGCAGCATTAATCTTTTCACAATGTCTATTGTTGAAGATTTCACAAGCAATGAAAACACTTGAGTGCAGAGCTATTGTCTGTAAAAATACACTTGCAGAGCAACAAGCAAATTTTACATGGATTTTCATTGTCACTGAGAGGGTCAGTTCAGTTAACTCTTTAATCGATAAAGCTTCCCAACAGGAATAAAGCAGTTTTCAACGATTCTTAGTTTATCCACCCAGCCTACCTCACTGCTGTTGAAAAACTGGGCTGACAGGGCTAACTTTAATCTCAGCTCTCTGCTAATATATTTGTAAATATATATATATATACACAGTATTCACATATTGTAACAATGCCCAAAATATACAGCAGTCAGGGAAACATATGTGAAAACATGTAATTATAAATATTCACTGCTTTCATACACAGACCAGGACCTGAAATTTAATACTGTGAAGCAGACTGTGTCAGAACTACATTCACACACACTTTGATGATATGTTAACTCTGTTGTCTCACTCTTAAATATTTTCATTTTAAAAGCAGACACAGAGCAATGAGAGCTTGGCCCCAGTTTCTTAACATCAAGGCACCGGGCCAAATCCTCCCCAATGTAACTCCATCAATTTGGTCTTTGGTGATTTTTTCAAGGAAAAACACTTCCTGTAGGACATTTAAACTCTTTCTTATACCATATTCCCTGCAATTAATAGAACTTAACACAAAGGTCCTGTCTACATTGGAGTTTTACAGAAAACCATTTTAAAATGCATGTTTAAAAATGCAGGCTTAACATAATTTGCCAACTCAGTGGTGACCAGGTGAAACCATTTTAAAACAGTATTAAAAAACTTCCTCAGAGGCTGCGGCAATATGAAGGGAGATGTGGCAGAAAAGGAGAAATCACTGACCGTGTGAGGAGAGACTGTTGCTGGGGAGAGGTCAATCACAAATATCTCATGAGCTCGAATGGCAAATGATCAGGGCTCATGTAACTAGGTAC
This sequence comes from Pelusios castaneus, assembly GCA_007922175.1. NCBI lineage: Eukaryota > Metazoa > Chordata > Testudines > Pelomedusidae > Pelusios > Pelusios castaneus. The sequence continues at coordinate 4,151,691 of ML685756.1, read as the reverse complement.
CGATTCAGGAAAGCACCCTTATTCGGTGAAGCATTTAAGCATCTGTTTAAGTCAGTTAGACTTAAGTGCTTTACTGAATATTGATGGACTTAAGTACATATGGCGCTAAAGAAAAGGCACAGATGGACATTGAAGTTTTCCTGAATCAGGCCTCAGATGAGGGAAAACAGCAGCTGAGGAAAGAAAAGTGACTTCCAATTTGAGAAAAAAAAACAGTAATATAATCAAGCTCATTACTGGAATAGGTTTTCTGAAGAAAAGTTAAATTTTGGAGAAAATCAGACAAATGTAGGCTTGACATTAGCTAAATATCAATTTTACCAGTTGTTTTAAATCTTTAAAGTCTTGCCTTTTCTACATGTGAACGGCAGAGTGATGAAGTGGAAAATGTAAAGAGTCTGCACTATATCAAGCCGCAATTTGAACACAACAGTGTGTTTTGAAAGCAGTAATCTGCAAGATGAATGCTCTGAGGCCAGATAAGACACCAACCAGTACACATCTCTCTTGCTAGAAAGGCAGCTATTTATACCACACTGGAAAGAATTTTAAAAAAACAAATACAGCAGAAATATGATTTCTAATCAGTAAACCAAACTGAATCACATGCTAGATTGTGCTTACAGTAAAAAATGGACAGATCAGAAACTTGGTATAATTGGGGAGAAGAAAATATCTACATTCACTGTCCTCAAATAGTGTTATAAAAACTTGTTATTGCTAATTAGACAGAAATGTTGGAAAACCCAGCCTGGGCAGACAAAATAAGAACTTTGGGTCTTCCAAGACAAGGATTTAACTGAGTTTTTAGGAAAATTGTGCTAAACGTTTAACCTTGGACAAAAGAATGGTGGGTTCAATCTACATCAAAAGGCCCTATCAAACACACATTTTTAATCTCAGCATAATACTGTTCAACTCCCTATAATCACTTGCAGCCTCTTTGAATCTAGAAGCAGAAAGAGGATCTTAGATGAGGTGAATCAAGAGAGAGACACTAGGGAAAGAGAATCAGATTTTAATCTCTCCTGATGTAGGTACTTTGACCCAAGCAAAAAGAAGGCAGTTGGTACCAATTAAAGATCCTTCCTACAGAAAAAAGTGGAAACAGCTTTTCTATCTGTATCAAAATTGCAGATTTATCATCAGGGTTGACAATATTTTTTAACGGAGTTTTCATGTGGATTCCATGTGAAAACATCTGTTGGCCAAGGTTTGCTGAAAAGATAACAGATTGCAGAAAACCTTTTGGCGAACATGGTCTTAAATTTCATCTTTTTAACTAAAGATTTGCTTCACTCTCTATACAAAAGAGAAGATATAATCTAATTGATCTGTGCCTAGTGCTAGGACTCTGTGAGAGCAGAGTTCTAAATGCAGCTCTGCCAGAGATTCCCTTTGCAGCCCTGGGCAAATTGCTTAATATCTCTAATGGCATAGGGATTTCACAGCACTGTTTTGAAAATCAACTAGCTAAGGTTCATAAAGTGCTTTCTATATGAACAGCGATAAATAAGCACTAAAAACTAATATTATTAGAGAAACCCTCCCTCATTTTTCAGGCCAGGACATACAGAGTGACTGTCTGCTTTGGGGTTTGGTTTTATTTTGAGCAATGTCAAATTGCTGGAATTTTTTAAAATTTACTACTAAGTAAGTATAGCAAACTGAGCAATGCAACGAATGGTTACCTTTGTTTATGTAGGTTTAAGATGTGATATTGCTTTGTATTTTCTCAATATTAAGAGTCATAAATAAAATGAAATATTTCTATTCAGCTGCAGATGTTGCAATAGCTGCAGTAATGGCATCCTAGAGCAGGATTTTGAAATAATTTTGTAAAAGAAAATTCTAAGCAAAGTTCCCCTCCTCTTTGGTAGTACAGTGCTTCATCAAAGTAAGATAGCATTAAATCTGACAGCTATAAATATATAGTCATCCCTAAAAATGCAGGAATTGAATAAGGATCATATGAAGAGGAATTCCTCTTTAGTGGAGAAAAAACAATGAGTTACTAGTTTTTATATCTGATATTAAGGCTACTAAGCCTGTTTTGGTGCTGCACTGATTACTACCCAGGCCATGTAATAGGGTTCCAAGAACCTTAATGGGCTTTGCATCAGCCCTGGTCTATTCTGTGGTGTGATTTCGGCAGCAATCGAAGGGAGATACACAAAGTATTTAAAATACCTTGCGTATCTCCCTCCGATTGCCTATCTCCTACTTATCACGGAGTCGCCAGTGCGCTGAGTCAGAGGGAAATGCCTTCCTTCCAACTCAGCGCTACTCCTTCTGTGGGAGTAATCTTCCAAGATCCAGTTCCTGATCGGCTGAGCAGGTAGGTCTTCACAGGCCATGTTCTGAAACACTTTAAAGAAAACAAGGTAATCAGGAACAATCAGCATGGATTCACCAAGGGAAAATCATGCTTGACGAACCTGATTGCCTTCTACAATGAGATGACTGGATTTGTAGATGTAGGAATAGCCATCAGCGTGATATACCTCAACTTTAGCAAAGCTTTTGATACAGTTTCCCATAGCATTCTTGACAGCAAGTTAAGGAAGTATGGGTTGGATGAATGGACCGTAAGGTGGATAGAAAGCTGGCTAGATCACTGGGCTCAGTGGGTAGGGATCAGTGGCTCAGTGTCTAGTTGGCAACCAGTAACAAACTGAGTGCTCCAGGGGTCAGTCCTGGGGCCAGTTCTGTTCAACATCTTTATTAATGATCTGGATGATGGAATAGATTGCATGCTCAGTAAGTTTGCGGATGACACCAAGCTGTGGGAAATGGTAGCTACACTGGAGAATAGGGATAGGATTCAGGGAGATGTAGACAAATTGGAGCATTGGGTCAAAAGAAATCTCATGAGATTCAACAAGGACAAGTGCAAAGACTTGCACTTAGGACAGAAAAATCCCATGTATTGCTACAGGCTGGGGATCAAGCAGGTAAACAGCAACTCTGTAGAAAAGGACCCAGGGGTTATGATGATGGAGAGGAAGCTGGATTTGAGTCAACAGTGTGCCCTTGTTGCCAAAAAGGCCAGTGGCATATTGGGCTGCATCAGTATGAGCATTGCCAGCAGATTGAGGGATGTGATTATTCCCCTCTATTCAGCACTGCTGAAGCCACATCTGCAATACTGTGTCCAGTTTTGGGCTCCCCACTACAGAAAAAATGTGGACAAATTAGAAAGAGTTAAGCAGAGGGCAACACAAATGATTAGGGTGCTGGGGCACATGACTTACGAGGAAAGATTGAAGGAACTAGGCTTATTTAGTTTGCAGAAGAGAAGACTGAGGGGGGATTTGATAGCAACCTTCAACTACTTGAAGAAGTGCTCCAAAGAGGAGGGAGTTAGGCTATTCTCAGTTGTGACAGAGGACAGAAGAAGGAGCAATGGTTTCAAGTTGCAGCTTGGGAGGTCTAGATTGAATATTAGGAAAAAATTTCTCACTAAGAGGGTGGTGACACACTGGAATGGGTTATCTAGGGAGGTGGTGGAATCTCCGTCATGGAAACTTTTAAGGCCTAGCTGGATAAAACCCTGGCTGGGATGATTTAGTGGCAATAGTCTTACTTTTAGCAGGGGGTTGGGCTAGATGACCTCATGAGGTCCCTTCCAGCCCTAATATTCTATGACTCTAAGAACTCCACTCCCGGAAGAATAACACTGATTCAAATGGAAGCCTTCAACTCAGCACAGTGGAGCCATGGGAGTTAGAGAGTCGAAGAGAGATATGGAAGTTATTTTACGTAGCTTGTGTATCACTCTTTGACTAACGCTGAATTTTGCAGTAAGTATAGACCAGGCCAGTGAGCAATGTTCCCTCTAAGCTGAAGATGAGGCTGAGGAAGTTATGGTAGTCACTGAGCAGCAATTTGTGAGGCCTCATGGGCAACAGTTTTTTGGCGCCAGAAGCATCAGCATGCCTAAGTACCTTAATTCAAAAGAAATGCATAAATGTTGTCTTTTCATTGGAACTTTAATAAAAACGTTAAACCGAAATACTGTAGTTTTATTAATTTACTAAACAAATGTGAGATGGTGACACTTACTGCTTATCTCGCGTCTACTGTCATCTACACCTCACAGTTTTTGTCGCCTGTATTTTGCCATGTGGACACAGACAAATTACAGCATGTGCCTCTATAAATAGGGGTCTCGCAGTCACTGTACGTTGAGCAGTTGCTGTCTTAACTTCTGGCCTTGACCAAACTTTTTGCCCAGCACCATCATATCTCTATTTCTCTGCAAAGGCTGTAAATATTTACTCTGTAACAATATAAATCCTAAGGGAATCTGCTACATGAATCTTTAAAGATGCTCTGAAACGGTACTGTGGAGTTCACAGATGACTTAAGGAACACACTCCATCTAGGTATTTATAGAATTAGATCCCAGTAACAATTCATAAGAAATAATTTAAGGCTCTTTCTTGTCAGATAGGTCAGGATTTTCTTTATTTTAAGCTATTAACTATTCAAAATGCTTTATTTGACAACTGCACAGTTGTAAAAACTGCAGAACTCTGCCTTCACTAGCATTTTATAGTGAGCTAGCTAAATGGTGTCATCTCACTGTAAGCACACCCCTTTTCTGAGCAGCGAAGACGATGCTTTCATCTCTGAAACAGTGTGCGCTCTCTTACTATCACTGCCAACATCAGGCTGCCAGGGGAGAAGAGATGGGAGGAAGATGGGGCTGCTGGGGAAGAAGAGAGGCGGGGGGAAGACCGGGACTGCCGGGGAAGAAGAGAGGCGGGGGGAAGACCGGGACTGCCGGGGAAGAAGAGACACCGGGATCGGGCTGCGCAGGCATCTGTGTTAGGTGCGCGGCCATGCACCCGCACAGCTTACAGGGAACATAGCCAGTGAGTTTCAGGCTTGTACTCTCTCCCTCTCTCACTCACTCTGGCCAAAATGAGTTGGGGGCCGACTCTATAGCCTGGTGGTCAGAGCACCGACCTGGGAGGTAGGAGACCTAGGGCCCAGTCCCCCTGACACAAAGACTCTAATTGTTTGTCCAGAGTGCAACAGCTTTAATAGAGAGACTGAGGAAGCCCCAAATCAGAGTATCCCATAGCTCAATGGCATGGATGGAGTCTGGGGAGGCATGGGGGGGCAATGCCCCCCAAATTATGGAGACTGGGAGTGGGGACCAGCCCGGCCTCCTGAGTGCAAGCTGGGACCAGGAGGGAGTGGGCTGCTCTGTGGCTTACATTCAGGCAGTTAGACGAAGGCAGCAGTGCACCTGCTCAGAAGCAGAAACACAGGGACCTAGGGAACTCTTATTGCAAAAAATTAGGTGCTGCGTGAATTTAGGTGTCTACAGGGTTCAGCAGTTCTATGCATCACAGAGGTCCCGAATGTGGGACTTAGGTGCCTAAAACTTGGACTTAGGAGTCTAGCTCCTTTTGATCACGCAAGGCTCAGTTCCTTTACCACTTCAGTTTTTCGCTTCTCAGAATTCCAGAATGAAACTGGATTGTCAAGAATCTTTTAATTTAAAAATCAAAAAAAGATTTGAAAGCAAAATATATCTGGTGGTTTAAGTGCGTCTTTCCAATTTTTAAAATGTTCTTACACATGTAAATATAATGAAAATTAAAATCAACACAAATACAAGATGCATGCAAAATGAATCTCTTACAGAAATATATTATGTCAAAATATGTTTGTATGCAAAGCCATTTTGAGTTGTGTGATTTGGGTGTATAATCCTTTAAAAGGATCTGAGAACTGAATACAATTTTATTCTTAATTTGTTAGTCAGCATTCTTTTCCCAAACTAACAATGTACCCATGAAAACTTATGCCTTAATAAATGTGTTGGTCTTTATGGCTATGCCTACACTTGAAAAGTTAAGTTGACTTTATAAAGTCGACTTAATAAGGTCGACTTTAAGTCGCCTTAAAGTGGACCTTATTAAGTCGACTTAACAGAAGTGGACTTAACTTTTCAAATGTAGACGTGGCCCCTTTTCGACCTTATTAAGTCGACTTAATGTTTTAAGTTGACTTAAAAAGGGCCACGTAGGCACTACTCTGCATCTCCACTGGCTTAAGTCGACTTAATAAAGTCGACTTAAGCACTAGTTCGAATTAAAACAAAATGTTATTAATTGGAACTAACTTTTCCTTAATTCAACTTAAGGAGCAGCTTAAGTCAAAATAAGGAAAGCCCAGTGTAGACACAGAGTAAATTAAGTCGACTTAAGCCTCCTTAAGTCGACTTAATTTGTAAGTGTAGATGTATCCTATAAGTGCCACACAGGACTCCTTATTTGTTTTGCAAACTAACATTGAAATTTTTAGGCAAAACCAGGCCTCTCTCAGGTTTCTGAGGGTGGACACCCAAAAATGGAAGCACTCAAAAATCACTGGTCACTTTTGATAATCTTGGTTGAATTCATGTGGAGGAGACATTTCATTCAGGACACAGCAGAGGGAGTGATAAAATCTCTAGATTACCAAATCATTTTCTTCTCTAGAAGGGAAAAATAAACCAATTTTTATTATCAATGGATGATCAAAAAGGGATTTTCATCATCAGCTTCCCAAGATCATGGGACAGATTCTACCACCATTACTCAGAGTGGATGAATTTCTAGCTCCCTGAACTCAATGGCAAAACTCCTACTCACTGCAGAGGGACAGGATTTCACCCATAGAGTAATACCTTACTCCATGACCAGTCCCACTGTAATGAATTCAGCAAGGTAAAAAGAACAAGTATGATAGAAATTAGTCCAAACAGATATTTTTGATGTCAAGGAACTGTCACTATTTTATTTGTTTGTTTGTTTGTTTGATTCTTGTTTAAAATTTGTTATTTTAAGACATGAAATTATGTGACAGAGGTAGCAAGATCTACTTATTGGTTTTAAGAGGCCAGCAAGGAGTCACTTCTGGTCCTGCCTCTGCCACTGACTTTGTGAATTTGGGTGAGTCACTTAAATTTCGTATCTGAGCTCCTCCTTCTGGAAAGTAAAAGCAGTATTAGTTACCCACCTTCGTAAATCTTTGAGTTATGTGGATGATAGGCACAATATTAGTAGGCTTGGCAGAATTCAATTTTTTATTTTCTTATAATTTCACCAGGTAATATTGATGTTTATTTTTAAGCATTTTTCCTGGTTTTTCCCTAAATAAATAAAAATCCTGGAAATTATGGGTTTTAGGCATTTTTTCCTACTTTTATCAATATCAAAGTTGCAAGAAACTGTGGGGGTGAGGGGAAGAGACAATAATTATTTAATGACAGTGGATTAAAAAAATTGAGTCTTTATAAGTGTTCAAACACAAATTGCCAACATCACATGTTAAAATGGACAAATTAAATATTCTTAAATCATATTCAATAATAAGTTCTGAAGCAACTGTATTTTGCTTACTTTGCCTATCTCAAAATTTTGATGCTTATTAATGAGGGTGTCGGGCGGGGGGGGAGGGTGTGTGTATAAGTGGAACTGACATTTACTGATAAAAATCTAATCCTTCCAAGCCTAAATCAAAGTGTGCAACCTTTTGTTATTTATTAAGCAAGCTCTGCACCACAGCCCTCTCAGTGTCATTTGCCCCCCTTTCCCTTTAAAATCTGTCAAGAGAATTATTGATTAATGACCACATCACCTTCAGGCTGAAATATAAAATCAATATAAATATGCCTATGTCCCACAAATCAGCCATCCTAAGCGCTGTGTTACCTAATTTTAGCTATTTATCCTAATGTACCTCCACTTTAGCAGTTTTTAGTTGTCTAAGTGGATACACTTACCTTGGCCCATCATAATTCTTGTGGATGGCATGCTGGTGTAAGTGCTTAGGTGCTCTTAGTTGTTGTTTATGAGCTGCTCAGAAGTTATTATAAAGATCAACTCCCTCTTTCTTACAATTCAAAATTTGCAAACTAAATGCAGATTTCCAACCCAACCACCCAAGACTAAAAATTGAACTATTGTCTTAAACTGCAGGCTATTTACAGTAGCTCCATAGGGTAGCTGAACAAGGAAACTGCACCATCCACGGCAATATTTGACAGATAACTCATGCAAACATCACAGACTGACTGTTTTCATTGACAACATAAAGACTGAAATCAGAACACCTCACCAAAAATGTTTGTTGTTAGGGTTACTGTTATTCTTAATAAAGGGGGTGAGTTGATATATATGGTTTTTCCATATAAATAGCAAAGACAAAAAGTGTAGTATTAATGTTTATTTTATCAAGCTAAGGTAAGTGATTAAAGATTCACTTTTTGCAAATAATACAGGTGAAGCGTGTTCAGAGATTGATGTATCGACAGAGAGGTGATGGAAATATATGCTAAATTTTTAAAGAGCAACAAAAGTCACATGACCATTTGACACAGTAAACCATTGTTTTTGTCAATTTGCCAATTATTAATCCCATTTCTGCATTGCAAGCCACTACAAAAAACATCAGAATGTGTGCCTTGCTCTAGTACAGCTCTTTTGACAGGAAGGCCGTAGGGTAGTTAATATGTTTAATTCTAAAAGACAGGCTGAAGACATGAAGTGGGCCCTAATTGTAAATCTGGATCCAGTCTGAAATTTCAAATCTCCTAAAAGCAAAGGCAGAGTTTCTGAACACAGTAATAACCTAGTGGAGAATGAGATATATTTATCTATGTGACTGTTAAACATTTGTTTTCTGTGAACTTTAAATGTAATGACTGCACTATCCACAGACACAGGCACTATTTCATGTTTAGTTTAGTACAGACTGACACAGGGGTGCTCTCCTATGGAGACTTCTGTTTTGTGCTCAATATAAAATATACTAATATACAGCAGTAATAACAGGCAGCAAGTGGGATCCAAATGCTCAAGCCCCAACATAGCTTAGGTTCCGGGAATTCAGGGCTTATGTAGATTTTCCAAATCCAATTGTGAGATGTGAGAGGATGCCGTTATTTGGTAGAAGCACTCAGATCCCATTCCACTGATAACACAAGAGGTACTCATCAGCACATTGCTGAATCAGGCCATTAGCATACCTGGCAGGAACCAGACCTTTAAAGAAACAAAGATGGCCTATTAGCAGAGTTTTCCTAAATTCTTCTCCAGTAACTCTGCAAATAGAGATGAGACCTAAAACAAAGCCAAGGAACATTTGGAACTTTTGAGAAACCGAGTGTCAACACAATATCATTTGTGTTTGTGAAAGTATGCAATGAATTGACGGGCTGCCTTGCAAGTCTCAAGCCACCTGTTAAAATCATCAGCTGCACTAACTACTTTTGCTGCCACAAATCTAATTGAACCCATTCTGTTTTGACTCTCATGTGAAAAGTAATAAGAAATGCAGCCCCCCGCCCCAAATCATTTAAATGATTCTGTCTTGAACAGACTGCATAATTAAATGGACTTTATTGGGACTTAATTGCTCTGGGTTACATCTAGAGAAAGATTACAGTAACGAACACAAAGAAAAAGACAGACCATTAGCTGAGCTGGAATTCTGATGCGAGGCTACCATCAGACAGACTTTTGAAAGATGGAGTGTTGGGTAGCAGGCTGATCTCATCCAACATTAAAAGGAAATTTATTATATAAACTCCTTCTTACCCTGTGTGAGATACTGTAGTTAGCTTTTCTAATATATATGGTTTCTATACCAGTAATATTCAGAGTCCTGGGGCATCCAAAGCACTTCAGACAGCAGCACTGAAGATGTGTGAAATAGAGATTACTATCAAGCAAGAACAGAGATTGATTCCAGCTTCTTTTTTGTTCGTTGTTGTTTTTTTAGAATTAAAAGTCTTGGTTCCAATTAACCACATATCAGCGAAAGTTGCTACTGTACAAGAACATTTATTGCTGGTATTGCAGTACTACCTAAACGCACCAAGCCGGGATCCAGGCCAAAGTGTGGTAGGCTCTGCACACATAAAAGCAGTTTCTGCCCCAGGCTGTGATTAAGTAAAGCATTTATGTATATGACTAACTTTAAGCACATGCCTAAATCCGACTGGTTTCAGTTGTTTAAGTGCCCTGTTGAATAGAGATGAACTGCTAACCCAGATCTCCCAAAGAGCTAGTCATGCTGACAATAATCATGTAAGATGATTTGTTGAACATTGAAAACTCAAGCTAATATGACAAAGCTTCTTTAAGTAACAGAAAAGGCCACCATTAAATCAGCCTTGTTCACTACTGACTGAGCATGCACAAGAAGCTAATCAGGTATAAAGCCAAAAACAATGCAAATCTTCTCTCACTGACACTTTCAGAAAAAGTAATTTAACTGAGAGGATATTTATTTAACTTAAGGGCAGTTGACTTAAACACATATTATAAATTTGTCACTATTGCCATACAGACTGTTATTCTTGGTGATATAATTGTCAAGAATCATACATGCATGATATAGTCAAACTTCAGCTACACTGCTTCTTGCGGGAGGATAAAATGTCAAGTGGTATTTTCACTACATAGCATTTCCTCTATACTCAGGAACAATATATCTTTTCTCTGATAAAGGACTACACATAGGAAAACAGAGAATATTAGTAGAAGTATGGCTTTAAGAAGGAATCAGACCTCTGAATCGGTATTTTTTCCCCTTTTATGTGGGACTATGTATGCAACACTCATTCTGTGAGTGCTTATGTATGAAAGCAAGAAAAGAGAATAAAAAAATAACATTGTCTTTAAGCATGGCAAAATTTGAGTTCTTTGCCTCTACTACCTTTAATTAGATTGATCTAATTCCCACAGAAGTCAAAGGGGGTCTTTCTATTGAGTTGAGCAGAAGCTGGCCCATCCCCAATCTGATTATTAACACTATAACAGAAGGAACTCTGTTGGTCGTGAATTTGTGCAAAATTATCTAGATTTTTATTATTTTTGGTTGTTCCCCCAGTAAGACTTACCCTGCTTTGTTGTGGAAAACTTATTATTGTGTGTAACTACAGTTACATTTAGGGCTCTCTTCCAGGCATGTCAGTCTACTTTTCAGAGATCAGATCAACCAAAAAAAAATAATCCATCTGAAATAGAGCCATGAGAGAAAACATGCCATGTTCAACAATGTGAAATATTGCTTCTGCTCATCAATTGCACTTTAATAGTTTTATGGCAAACAGCATTTTGAAGTTGTGTATGCACTAGCTGGCAAGAAGCTGACCATAATTCATCAAGAAAAAACATAAAAATGCCTAGACACTCAACTGATTCTCAGCAGCTGTATTTAAAAAAAAAAAAACACATCAGGATTGCAGCTGTTCAAATTAAAATTAAATGCTGATATTTTAAAAAAATAGGTAGTACTTCAAAAATTATTATGAAAGAGAACAAGGCAGATCTCAGGAATGGATAACAGGTTGCAATGAATACATATGGGTCTTACCTTTTCACATATTTTCCTAGGCAGTTCTTGCTGCCTACTTCTCCCAAACCTCCTTTCTTAATGTCTCATTTGCATTTTTTCTCCTTTTCTTGTCTTCATGTTAACTTCCCCCTAGACTTAAAATTCTTCCCCGTTTCTTTGGGCCCAGCCAACTTCCATCTCTTAATACAAATTCCTCCCTAAAACTCATTTCTTCCGCAAGAAACTTCTAGCAATAATCTGCCATGCATGCACACATACAAACATGCATACAAAACAGACTAAAAAAATAAATCTGGACAGCTAAGAGATTAGAACCCCAAAATAAGTTTCTTTACTCTGAGAGATGTCTGATTTCGGCCTTCATCCTGTCAATGGGACCACTTGTGTTTAAATTTAAACATGTGTATAAGCCTTGGTAGGACTGGGGACTTAATAAATTCTTTGATGCAGGGACCACATCTACTATGATTCCATAGCATCATGAATGTGAGCCTCAACACATCATAATAAAACCATTTTTTAAATTGAAAAAGTAGAGAAGTTGTCATCAGAAAGACATCATTTGTCAACAATAGCAATACCATGGTATCTGAAAAAACATAGCTATTTTCGATTCAAAGGACAGGAAAGCCCCACCTTTGGTAAAAAAAACATTGTTACTTACCTTTTTATAACTGTTGTTCTTTGAGATGTGTTGCATGTGTCCATTTCACTGGAGGTGTGTGCGCCCCTAATGCACGAACCCAGAGATATTTTTTCCCATTGTGGACCCTATCGAGGCAGCACATTTGCCCTCTGTACATTCGTGCTCCCAGCTGATGGTATAAATGGCAGAGCTGCCTCAACCCTCCCTCAGTTTGTTCAAACTGGAATACAGTAAGCATAGGCTCCAAAGAAAAGGGGAAGGAGACTGGGTCATGGTATAGACTTGTGCAATACATCTCAAAGAACAACAGTTATAGAATCAGTACATTCTTTTTGAGTGATTACATATGTCTTTTCCACTTCATCTGACTCACAATTAGTTCTGAATGGAGGAGAGTCTTAGGCTATGTCTACACTTGCACTTTTAAGTCGACTTTAACTAAGTCGACTTAACTATGTCGACTTTAAGTCGACTTAGTTAAGTCGACTTAGTGTGTCTACGCTTAAAATTAAAGTCGACTTAAAGGGGAACTTACAAAGTCGACCTAGAGCGTCCACACTGGATGCTCTAGGTCGACTTTGTGGGGCTAGGGGGACCTTGGGCAGGTCCACGGTTGCGGGGGCGGGAGCACCCCCTGTGTACAATGGGGCAAAGGGGGACAGGGACCCTGGCAGGGCAGAGCCCTGTGTGTGACACTGTCTGGATTTAGGGAAGCATTTATGATATTATTTTCTATGGATATCTCATAAATGCTATAATCCATAGGAACTATG
>ML685756.1:4005515-4138505 GCA_007922175.1 Pelusios castaneus | reverse complement strand
TTCCCTAAATCCAGACAGTGTCACACTGTGCCCACATGCCCTGCCCTTTGGGGGGCATGCCAGGCTCCCCCTGTGACCCCCCCCCCCGGCAGGGAGGGCATTGGTGTAGTCCTGGGGTAGCCCTAAGTCGACTTAGGGCTACCCCAGGGCTACACTGGCTTAATTCGACTTTAGAAAGTCAAATTAAGCCTTAGGTCGAGTAGAAAGGTGGTTTAATAAAGTTGACTTAATTTTCATTGTCGACTTTATTTATTTTATTTGCTTATTATATTAAGCAAGCTGCTTAAGTCGACTTAAGTAAAGTGTAGTGTAGATGCAGGGCACATTAAGTCGACTTAAGCCAAGCTTAAGTCGACTTAATTTACCAGTGTAGACGCAGCCCCAGAGTCCATCTAAACAAGTAATGCAACACATCTCTCTCAAATCTAGCAGCAACGTTTGAGCCTTGGAGATAGCATAATCATGGAAGATTAGGGTTGAAAGGGACCTCAGGAGGGTCATCTAGTCCTACAGGACCAACCTCAACTAAACCATCCCAGCCAGGGCTTTGTCAAGCTGCACCTTAAAAACCTCTAAGGATGGATAATAGCTAGTGAAAGCATGTACAGATGACCACATTGTAGCCCGGCAAATGTAATTTATGGGGTCCTGACTCAAGAGTGCAGCCAATACTGCCTGTGCTTTTGTATGGATGCAGGAACTTTAGTGATATCATGGCACAGCAGTATGAAGAATGAGATCCAGGAAGATATTCTCTGCCAAGAAACAGGCTACCCCTTCATTTTGTCAGCAAAAGGAACAAACAGCTGAGGGAACACTCTAAACTGTTTAGTCCTATCCACGTAAAAGGCTAATGCACTGAGGATGGCCAAAGTTTAAAGATTCTGAGTCTTTTGGAAAAAGGTTATTAAGTGTATAGGCTGATTAAGATGGAAGTCTAACACCACCTTCGTAAAAAAAATGTAGGGTGAAGATGCAAATAAACTTTGTCCTTATAAAAACCATAACTGGGGAGGGGCAGGTGTAATTAATGCTCATAGCTCTGCTACCCTTCTGACCAAGATAACAGCTACTTTCAATGAGAGATGACAAAATGAATAAGTAGCCATAGCCTTAAAAGGTGGCTCTATTAAGGGAACAAAAATAAATTTAGATCCCATGCAGGTGTGGGGACTCTCAGAGGTGGACAGAGGCTCTTCAACTGCTTCAAAAATCAGATTGAAAAAAAATTAGATTAAATTAAAGGAGAACAGAATGTGGAAACAGGAACCAACTGAACTCTCAGAGAGCCAAAAGCAATCTGACTTGGCCTTTCCCTCCCTGTTCAAGTAGGTCATAGCAGCAGCATTCTCCACAAGGACTAGCACAATACATCCTTTAATGCACAGAAAGAAAACCCAACACACTGGCTGAATTGCTCAAAATTCCCAAACATTTATGGGAGAGAGTCCCTGAGTCTAGAGGTCTCCCACATGAGGGTCCCATCCTAGGGAGGAGGCACCTGTTACCAGAATCACGAAGGACAGAGAGGGATAACGAGACTCCTTTGCATACAATGGTGAGGTCTAGCTACCTATCTAGGGATGACAAGACACTTGCAGGTATGCGAGTAAAAATGCCCACTAGTTGACAAGCTGAATGGTGAATAGACTTCAACCATCCCTGCATGCCTCTGAGGTGAAGTCTAATCTGCTGATTCATATGTGCACATGCAACTATATGCCCCAGAATTCTCAAGCAATTTCTTACTGCTGTACAAAAATGGACTTCACAGACTCAGGCCCCTGGATAGCACAACACTTTCCTGGATGTATTGCCAATGTATAGTAAACACTCCAGTAATGCAAAGAGAATGCAACTTTCCTCTGGAAATCGTACGCAACACAATTATCCTACTTAATACAACACCTGTACCACAAAAAAGCATGTAAATAAAATGGAAAATAAAGTTATCTAAATTAAATACACCACACACGAAGGCTTTTTCAAATTACATTATCAAGGAAAATAAGAGAGCAAAAACCATAGCATTCATTACATCTACCAAGAAAATTACTTTTACCAAAGCAAAGGTCAAGCGATACGAATAAAACTAGGGTAAGCAGCTGTAATTGAAACTTTTGAACTCTAAGTGAGGGGAGGAGTGGAAACTGTGTGCTAACTTTTAAATAGACTTCCATCCAATCTCTAAAGAAAGTTCTGCACCTGCACCAATAGAAGCAAATGATGGGGCTTAACCATCAAACTGTGATCAGCGAGTGTCATCAGGTGTTTAGATGGCCAAATCCCAAAATATGTCTGCTCAAATAATTGAGGTGGCAAAAGAATGTGGGCACAATTAAACTGCAGGTGCAAATTTTCCCTACAAAGTTCGAAGCTATCTTTCAAAAGCAGACCCCTGAGGGGAAACAGAGAATTGTTTACACTTTTCTTAAAACTTGGGGGGAAAACTCCAGAACCTTGTACCTGACTGCCACAGGACTTTTCTGTTAGAAGGAAATTTGAAACAAACAACCAAATTAATTCAAAATGAAAAGGACCAATTAGAGGCTCCCGAATAACAGATATGGGGGGGGGGTAATAGATTTATAATGACACAGATCTACTCTAACTGGGCCAAATTAATCTATAAACCAGATTAAAGAGTAACTCTAATTGAGGCTTCCACCCTCTCCTCTTTGGATTTAAGTTATTAAATTACTCTTTCCTCCCCCTTGCACAGATGTAATATATTCTCCTTTCAAGCCAACAATTCTATAAACCCATTATTTCTTTAATTAGTCTCTTTGCAAGTCCCAACACAAGCAATCACACAACCTGTCCGGTGTGAAAAGAAGTAGGAGAAAAAACCTCTCTCTTTATCCAACCCCCTAATTTCTGTCAAGTAAGAGCTATGAAACTGTATGTTGAAGTTAATTAA
The DNA here is from genome assembly GCA_007922175.1 of Pelusios castaneus. Lineage (NCBI taxonomy): Eukaryota > Metazoa > Chordata > Testudines > Pelomedusidae > Pelusios > Pelusios castaneus. Next base: position 4,135,585 of record ML685756.1, on the reverse strand, counting down.
TTATGGAGTCAATTGGGGGTGGTTTTTCTTTTGGTTCCCGGATCTTTTCCTGATGTAGGTCTTTGAACTTCTGCCTGCACTGAGCCCATGAATCAGTGTCATTTACAACATGCATTAAGATAATTGAACATACTAAGGAGGAAATGTATACAACAGAGCTAATATTTCATGTAGAGAGGCTAATTTTATCAATGTAACAGTGTAAAATAGACCACCTCACAGTGAGTATCTTTGTGTTCAAAGCTAAAAGAAAGTTACATTGCACAATTGTATAAAAAGAGATTTCCTCCCAAAGCTTTGTTTTGTTCTTATTGTAATCATTACTTTCCTGAACAATTTTTAAAAAACCTTAATTCTTCATCAAAGCCAAATTAAAACCAACAAAATAATGCTAATAAGAGAATAAACTATGAAGACCAGAGAAGAAAAAAGAAAAATGCAAATGTTTTTATTTTCTGGCTGCAGAATGGTTAAAATAATCTTTTATGTGTGTACACATGTGCGCGCACACAAACCATGAAATGGAAAATAACCTCTTTCATTCACTGAAAAAACCCCAACATTTAAAAGCCAAAAATTATGGGAAAATAGAATATATTTTAAAAAGAAAAAATAGGGCCTAGTGGAGCTTCCAATTCAGGAAACAACCTGCATTGAGTAATTGTATGCATGTGAATAGTCCCTTGATTTCAAACTACTTGAGTGCATAAAGTTATTGTGTGGGTAAGGGTTTGTAGGATACAGGTCACAGAGAGCTACGCGAGCAAGCTACAACTGCATATCAAAAATGAAGTCTTTACTTTAGACCAAATTTTATCTCAACTCTCAGTAAATAACTCCAACATAATAAATTACTTTAAAACCATATTATTGGGAAACCCCAAGAATATATTTTTAAATTAATAAATTAGAGTTGGTTACTTTAAAACATATATAAATCAAAAAAATTAGATGGAAATCTCCCCCATTTCAGAGTCATTATCAGCACTCCTTTTACCCTTCAACATAAGACGAGAGAACATAAAACCACCGAGCCTCCAGTTCAGATAAGGAAAAAGTGAGTTAAAGGAGACCCTGCCCTTGCATTAAGGAGATGTCATTCTATTGACAAAGGACTTTGCTTATCAGACAAATGTCCAAGAAAGAGTGCCCTTGTAGAAACACTTTCTCCTAAAATAATTCCTGTTTTGAGAAAAGTTGTTTAAATCAGCCATTTGTAGACACATAAATCTAAAGAGACATAGTTGCACTCTTACCCTTCTCCACAGGCGACAAACGCCTTTAAATCAGACTCAAAGAAAAAAACTGATTAGCCTAAAAAGGTACAAAGTAAAAGACAGGAAGAGCATAAGAAAGAAGAAGAAATAAGATAACTACATATCAGGTCTACATCCTACCTGGGCCCACATAAGTATATAAGCAGCAACATGTGTATATGTTACTCATGCATAGAAGAATTATTCTAAGATACGTTTTGTACCATTGTAGTGTAAGGGTCATGTGCAAGGCCTTCAGCCAAACTTTCCTGTCAAACAGTGAATATATATGGAACATGGGCAGACTAGCCATATAGTGGAGCCTTTGCACCACTTATGCATTATGGGAAAAGACACTGCCAACTCTTTCATATACTAGCGCAAAAACCACAGAGTGGAGGCTCACTGGGGCTGAGGGTAGAAGACCAGAGTCACAGGATTCACTTTTATGCAGATCCGGAAGCCTCAAAATGCTAAGAGGTAAAGATGGGCTGCAGCTGACATTCTAGTCAACAGAAATGTGAGATGAGGAGTACGGGAGAAAGAAAAAGAGGAGCACTACATCAGCCGCACACAATAGGCAATATGGATTTCACCTCTCTAAACTCTTGACATGAATGGATTATGATTATTTGGTATTTATCCAAGTGGAGCAGATCTTATACGTACACAAACACCTGTAAAAGAGAAAAGACACAGATGCACAAATCTCTCACAAGGGCTTACTGGGAAAGGAAATGTGTTCGTCCTTAAAATGTGCAAGATGTACACATAGCCACACCAAGCATGTGCCTCAGTTTCAGGTCTGAAAGAGTGAGACACCCAGTAAAAAAAGTTGAACCCTGCCAGGGCTTCTTTTTATTTGAATGGTAAAGTGCATAAAAGTGGCTCATTGTTAGAGCTGAAAAATGTGGGGAATCCCAACACTTTGAAATTCATTTTTGTTTTGAGTGGGAGCAAAATGGCAAAATTCCAAAAATTTTTAATAGAAAAGAAATTCTGAAAAATCGAAATGGAAAATTCGATTTGGAAACATCAAACTGTTTTGATTTTATAATATCAGAACATGATAATAGATCAAATATTTGGACTATTTACCTGTAAACTCTTCATTCCCTCCCCAACTCATTATACTCATGCTCCTGTAAATGGCTGGGTAAAGAGCATGCAAGTTAGACAGAATACAGGCCCTAATTAACACTGCATTAACTGGCAATAATTTATGAGAATATATAAAGAAGAATATGAATAAAGAATATGAATTTGACCCATACTATTTTTCTTTGTTTTAAATAAAGCAGTGTAATCTCCTTTTGATAGCAAGCAGTAGAATAAAAATTCCTGCAGATCCAAAGGAACTGGATATTTTCCTGATATCAATTGTTAAAATTTGAATTGGACCCACTTGATGCCTCTTTTCATTTAAGAGCACTCCTAAATGCTAAATGTGAGTCTCAAATCTCAGTTCCATTTATCTGCAAGTTCTTTTGTTATTCAATAGAGGCACTAGTGCTATAGTATGGTAATATACATTGTGTACACTAATTTACTTATTTTATATAATCTGTCAATGCGTATTTTTCTACATGTCCCAGCTATATTGATTTATTGTACATATGAAATAGAATTGTAATGATTAAAAAAAATGTTTTGCTTTTTTCCTTTCCTGATAGCAACTGCACTGTTTTAGTCAGTGAAAGTGTATTTTTATCAATTAAATGAAATGTATGTCAAGTTTGTAAGCATCAGAGACTGTCTGGCATTTGATCCATGATAATCTTTTGCAAAAATAGGAATATATCCTATTATCAGGATTGATCATCACAAAAGTGACCTCAAAGGAGGGATCACTTCTCCATATCCTCAGTGCTGGCTTATATTACCTCATGTCATGTCCTGTTACTTCCAAGACATAATGATGAGGTGAAATGAACCCAATGCAACAAAAGTAAAAAATTGACCAATATTTTTTGTCAATTAGATGCTACCATCAGTTACACAGCTAAGGCCTGATCCAAAGCTCATCAAATTCAACTAAGATGCTACTAACTTTGATAGGCTTGGATCATGCCTTTATTTGCTATGGTAATAGGCACCTTAAAATTCAGATAAGAAAAGATGCAGCTACCTACTTATTATCTGTAGGGCTAATTCCTGATCCCACTGAAGTCAATGTCAAATTTCCATTAATTTCAAAAGGACCACAATTCAGCTTGTTGGATGCACTGAACTCAATAGAAGTTGATAATACACACCTCTTTGCAGGAGGCTTGTAGAACTTTGAAGGGTCTGGCTTTTGGCAAAGAAGGGACTAAGACTGCTGCAGAAACATTCCCATTAAATGGAAGCAGTTCTAACTAATTCTCAAACAGATCAAGATATGGAATTAAAAGCAATATCCACAGACTCAAAACACTCAAGTATAAATTGTCCCTAGAATAGTTTAGAGTTTCATTCCAGAGAAGATTAAAACTGTTTATAATTTAATAAGGCCTTTTTATTTAAGATTTTAATGAAATTTAAGGTATTGGCAGCCGTTCTTCATTCAGACATTCCACTTCTGTGAGATCAGTAGAAAGGAAGAGGGAGAAAAAGCATCACAATTACGCATTTCTAATCATGGAAGTATGAGGAGAAGAAGAGAAACTGTATATACACAAGTATGTGCAAGTTCTTTAATTGTGTTGTAAGCATAACTAATATATTTAACTATATTCATTCATGTATACACACACACAGAGAGAGATTCAGGCTGCAAATATTTCACATAACACAGGTTTTGGAGATTCTGGAAGGGGATTCAAACTTCACTACGGGAGGTTCCCTTCTCCTTTTAACAGTCTGATCCCTTTTATTTATAAATACATTGAATTTTATTTATAAATTGATGTGCATAGTTATTGCCACAACCAACTTTTAAAATCCCCCTTCCATTAAGGCCTCCAAAATGCTTGCCCAAAACTGTGCGCATACATATTAAATATATTTTAAAAACCTCATTGAGACCAGAGGTGGTAGTCCGGAGAGGTTTATAATGATGCTATGCCTTAACTCACATGGTTTAGGGGGATGGGTAAAACAAACAAAAACCTCACAGAATGGCATACATTTGGGGCAGATTTGAATTGTCTGGCTTTCTGTATTTAAAAACAGTTATTTGAATTTAATTTCCCGTTTATTATTTAAAAAGGCAAAATGTTTCATAAAATGTTATTAAACTCTTGTTTACCTAAGACACCAGATGGTCCCTTAAGGAGCTATCAGGCAAAACCCTGTTGTTATTTGGGACAAACGTATTGAAAAGGCACACAAAGTATGTTATTGTTTAGTCTTACATATCCGGCCCTTAACAATCTTTTAATAATATTATTTAATGTTATTTTCTAGGTCTATTTTATAGATGAACAAGTTGCCAAATTTCATTTTACAAGAAAATCATTTAGAGAAAACAAACACATAAACAGGGATAATCATAATTCTTTTTACCCTATTGAACACAACACACCAGTGGGCATGATTCTGATCTCACTTTCATTGATTTAAATATGGAGCAACTCCACTTAATTTGATGGAATTGTACCGGTAACAAAATGCAGTGAGTACAGATTTCTGCCAGAGTGTTTACCACAATCCTTCCAGTTTAGAAATTTTTAGTGTATCCATCATCATAGCACCTAGACACTAAGGCAACCTGTCCTAAACACTGTTTGCATTTCAGTAGTCTTCCACTTCTTCAGTAAAAGCAAAAATATTATAAAAATTATTCCTTTTTCCTATTAGTCAGACCTGGAATGCTTGAAGCATAAAATCAAAGTTATTTTATTTTTGTTATTTTTTTTTTCTTAAATTCAGCTTCAAATGAGACATCTTGTGGAGGAAATGATCTGTCTTGTAGCAGAAAGAATGAAAGGGAATGACTGAAGTCTCTACTAGGATGGCAGAAGCAGACAGGAGGCAAGCCTCAGAGGAGAAGAGGAACAGACATGAAAACAGCAGATAAACTTATTTTCAGGGAGGGATGAAAGCAAAGTGAAGGGGCAGATCTTTTATGCTGGCTGAAGCCTGTGGATGTTTTTACAGGAAAGCACATTCTAAATTCCTACTGGAAGAGAAGGGGCCTCCAGGGAGCTCTCTCACCAGGATCCCGTGAACTCTAAATCTGGGAGTGTCTGCCAAGAGTAACCTCCCCCTAAAGACTCTTTCCAATGGCAAAGTCAGGCGGCACATATTATTTCATGTACGTTAGTAGTTTTAAAATCTATCCTGTTTATAGTAAAAATAGGCAACAATGATATCTGTTGTTATATTTGATAACAAAATACTGTATGTATGGTAAAATCAAGCAAGCACACATCAAGTCCACAAATCTGAAAGGACACTGAAACAAATGTCATAAGAATTACAATCCACTTCCCATTTCTTCTGGGGAAACTGGGGAAGGTCAGCACCGTAGAAATAAATACTTTCAGGGAGTTGTGATGATCTTTCCACATTTTAGAAATGAAAGAAAAAGAAGGCCATGAGGAAAAATCCCATATCAGAAAATAAATATTTACTAGCTGCAAGAGACAAATTTGCAACTTACTGCAGTCATGTCGCTGACACTCAAAACAGGACTCATGAGGGTTGTTGTCTCTTACAGATTTCCAGCGGCAGGTATCAGAGGAAAGCATGCTAAAAAGGCCTTTTAAAATGAGTGAATCCACAACAGAAACTTAGTGGTGACCTGGAAGTTAGGAAAAGGATCTTAAATCCTCACCCTTGAGGACCAAAAATCTAGATGGAAGACATCCAGGGATTTTCAGAGCTGGATACTGATACATAACGTATTTAAGATAATTCATTGCACCAAATAGATCCGATACTTTTAATTCATGATTTGTCTGAGAGCTGCTTTTTGACTACTTGAAATTATTTGCAGAATAATTTCTGAGAATAAATTTCTGGTCTGTAAATTATTCATGAGCCAACTGCATGTTGCAAGCATTCAATATGTGAAATTTGAGTTGTGTTAGCTACAGTTTTAATTGGTTATCTGGTAGTGTTTCTGTTCTGTGACTTTTAGATAGATTACTGGTGCAAATATTCATGTTTAGGATTTCATACTTTGCTTTCTACATACCTTTGGCAGGGCACACAGAGCCCCTCACACAGCGGGCGGGCGGGGCTGCAGGGAGGAGAACGGAGGATTCTCAGTGTTGTGTATTGAATTGCCAGCTCACTGGTTGCCATAGTAATATAGAATTAGACCATTAGGGTTTAGGCCAACCAGTGGGTGCTGGTTTTAGTCTTCCTCTGAATAAAGCCACTTTGGATCCATGTTCCCTGTCTGGTCCTCTGATATCTTTTCTGGCAACAAAGACCCAACAAAACACACAGAGCTCTTCAAATTTGTCTGAGGGGTGATTTGGGGAGCACACAGAACCCCTAACATGTGGGGAAAGGGCATTATGGGGCACATGGAGGGGATTCAGGGATGGTGGTGTTTAGAGCCATTCACACGTGGGGAGAATAGAGGACCCTGATAAGAAGGGAGGGAGGAATGGGTGACACACAGAGCCTTGGCAGGAGGAAGGGAATGCAGGAGATGCAGAGAGTCTCTGAAATAGAAGGGGGTGTCAGAGTGGCACATAGGTGCTTATGAATCAGAATGAAGAGATGCAAGGACCCCAGGGTATGCGTAATGAACTCAATTTACAGATGCAATGCAGCCTGTGACCCTCCAGTAAGAAATAATAGGGCTCACATTTAACTACAGTGTGGCTGATCACCACTAGCTAGATCTCTAAAAATGCCTCTTTTGCCTATCCATGGTCAGAACTCCCAAAACTTTGAATTAATATGACAGAGAATTGAAATATGAACAATCCAGTTCGTTCCTATATGAATCTTTTCAATCTGAGTTAAAATGATCAAAAATACTTGTTTAATGTAACCATTGTTTCCTTTGTCAGAGCCTACCTTTTACGCCTATTGAAGTCCATAGCTAAATTACAATCACAATCTTTGTTGCATCACAATCCTTTACATAACAATAAAACACATAACATGACACAATGCCTACCAAACCATAGCTTCAGTTCAGGATCAGTCCCAAAGAGAAGCTAACTGGTAGGACAAACAGGGTTTAAACACATGTATCTTTCATGAGAGAAAAGGAAATACAGATAATCGCTGGCAAAGTAAATAGATTTTGATGTCAGTATTCTGTAGTTTTATGTTTGCCTGTATGTTGAAAGTCCTACTTTATAAGTTAGCCCTGCCATGCTGGAATCCACTAACTTAAATGCTAATATAGCAAGTATTTGTGATCCTGCAAAAACAAATGAAGCAGTGACTATGACAATTATTTTAAGTCAACAAATAAGTGCTTCAGCAAAATGCTGGAAATCAAATGCAGTTTAAGGTTTTTTTTTTCATTTTATTGTATTACATTATAGGAGACAGGCGGCTCAGCTACAAAGTCCTTTTTTTACAAAGAAAACAACTAACAGTAATTTAATTCCAGACCATTCCAGATTGATTGCCAATCCACACTCAGATGTCTGGACACCCGCCAGAAAAGAAAAGTTATAGAGACACCGGACTACCAACACACACAATTCTCATTTTAGATTTCCAAAGTTAAGAGTTTGGATATAACTGTGCAGAGGTGTGAGCGCTATATTTTTAAGGCATTGGTGGATTGGCTCGGAACCCATCTTCATCATGGGGGCCACTATCTATCCCCCATTTGGAGTGCATGTCATAGTGCTAAGGAGGATGAGAGGACCAGTCAGCCTAACATGAGTTTTTCTTCAGGTCTACAGTCAATGCTCTTCTACGAAAAATAAAGTGAGGTTATCCTTGGAATACTGAAGGCTGTTTCCAGACTATCCATCCCATGCCCTCCTAAGTCCAATGAAACTACACCTATATTTAGCTATGCATATGTTAAAAGTTCTTTACTGGATTGGGGCCTGTGTCCACAATTTTGCACTTGCAATAAACTGCCAGGAAAATGCATAAATTGCTGACACAATTGGCGGTAAATGTAAAATTAAAAGAATGGTGGTGGGGGAATACCCCACCAGGCCTGTTGTACTTCCAGTAATGGCTCATTCTGTTACAAACACAGTCCACTAAACACAACTGCATACTTCAATTAAATGAGGCAGTGTATACAACTTGTTAGAGCAGAGAAGTAGAAATAGCATCTTAGGTTCTATTCTCTAAGCTCACACTAAAGCCTGAGCTACACTTGCCGCCATTTTCTGCAGATACATAAGCTATATAAAATAACTATGTAAAAAGCTATGTAAAATAAAACTATATAAAAGAAAAGTCCCTTGACTCCACTGCGTTGAAGGGAAATGCCGTCCCTTCAACTCAACGCTACTCTTCTTATGCGGGTGCAGTTACTGAATTGAACTCCAGATCTACTGAGCAGGTCTTCCCTGGCCACTCAATTGAATCCAGAAGATCAAACTGACGGTGGTGAATTTTCTGCCATCAGGATAGACTTGATCTCTGTCACTGTAGGCTTTGTGCAAGGTGTTAATCTAAATAGAAGCACTCACACTCTTAAACTAGCTTTGCAAATATAAGATTCATGTTTGATTAAACAGTCTCAAGTAATCACTTTACTTGCTGTCTTACTAAATACAAACTATGAATCACGCTGAAAGATTATTGGATGCAACTGATGACAACACTTTTGACCTTACTTATTTAGAAAAAGTAGTAGGTTATGCGGTCTATGGTTCCTGTTGCCGGACATGTTCACCTTCTGATACAAGGCATTCTGAGCTGTAAAATTAACTTGTGCATGGGAAAAGTTAATGTGCACATCTCCCTATTATTGCCCTTTTGCAGCTTGGGAGTTAGAATAAGACTAGTCAGAACATCAATGGAGACACTGTCCATTTACTCTGGTCTGTTTTTTAAAATGTTCTTTATTTTTTCTCTAAGGTAGTGTTTCCCAAACTTTTGAAAGTTGAGCCCTGCATCAGGAAACTGAAGTCAGTCATGCATATATCCAGTGCAATCCCACTATGTGTTGTTAACAGACTACACATCTGAATTTATACATCTTTTGCATGCTCCTGGTTAATCTTTCACCTACCCTTCAAACCCTTAATTTCAGAAATGCTGATTTAGATCTTCATAGTACATTTCCTCTCTCTTCTACACTTACATTTAAAGTATCATCATTAGCATCTCAGTATGGAGCAGTTCACAGTTCAGAGCTATAGTCTCCGGCTTCTGGCAAACTCAGGAAGACGTCTCTGGCTCAGCTGCATTCAGGTTATGCTGTGGAGGTTTTTTTCCCCCACTACAATAACACTTAGAGATTTATATCTTTGTTTCCTTGAGGGTTTGTTTGTTTAAATGAAAGAAGAGAGACTGAGAGAGATCTGTCCATGCACACATTATCCAGGCTGTCATTTGGTTCTGCCCCAAACTGGAAAATGCTGGTTTAAAAACTGATACAAGCAGAATGACCTTGTAGCCATAAAGCAATATTCTAGAATAAGGACTCCAAAGTATTTTACAGACATTTCAAATCCATTTAAAAATTATATCTCACATTCCACACAAAGAGGAACCGCCTTTGAGCAGAAGTGTAATAATTGCTTAAGATAACCCACAAACAAGCAGTACACCTTTGATAGAACAGCAAGTGAATACCTTAGCCAAGTCAAATTCCAAAGGGGTAGCCGTGTTAGTCTATTGTAGAAAGACAACAGAGTCCTGTGGCACTTTTAAAGACTAACAGATTTATTTATCGCATGAGCTTTCGTGGGAGAAAATCCCACTTCGTCAGACACTTTGAAGATAGGAAAGTTACAGAATAGGAGGAAATTAAATGCAGGGGAGTGTATGACATAGGATCAGGTCAGGCTGTAACAGCGAATCAAAATAGGTGTTAGGATTTAAACACTGGGGAACAGCACATGGAGGAGGGTGAGGTCAAATCACTTGTTGTAATGAGAGAAAAATCCATAGTCCCTGTTTAACCCCAAGACAACTGAGTCAAATTTGCATATAAGTTCGAGTTCTGCAGTTTCTCTTTGAAGCTGTGATTTGTTATTCATCTGTTTCAACACAGCTGTTAACAAGTCGTCAAGGGAGTGAGCAGGGAGATGATGAAGATGTCATCAATACAGGACCTCACATCTCATCCAAAAACACCTCTACTTTACCTACGCTATATTGATGACATCTTCATCATCCACAACACAATCAAACTTAGCCTGGAACACTCCACACAAGAGATCCACTTTCTGGACACTACAGTGCAAATTAGCGATGGGCACATAAAGACCTCCCTATACCGCAAACCTACTGATCGGTATAGTTACCTACATCCCTCGAGCTTTCATCCTCGACACACCACACAATCCATTGTGTACAGTCAAGCCCTAAGATATAACCGCATTTGCTCTGACCCTTTAGACAGAGACAGACACCTTCAGGATCTCTACCAGGCATTCTTAAAACTACAGTACCCACCCGCAGAAGTGAAAAAACAAATTGACAGAGCCAGACGGGTACCCAGAAGTCAACTACTGCAGGAGCAGCCCATGAAAAACAACAACAGAACACCACTGGTCACCACCTACAACCCCCAAGCCAGACCTCTTCAACACATCATCAAAGATCTACAGCCTATTTTACAAGATGATCCCTCACTCTCTCAAGCCTTAGGAGACAGACCTCTTCTTGCTTTCAGACAGCCCCCTAACCTTCAAAGGATACTTACTAGCAACTACAGATCATACAACAGAAACACTAAAGCAGGAACATATCCCTGCAACAGACCACGCTGCCAACTTTGCCCTCAGATCTACACTGATGACACCATCAAAGGGCCTAATCAAGCCACCTACTCCATCAAGGGCTCATTCACCTGCTCATCCACCAATGTGATTTATGCCATCATGTGCCGGAAATGCCCCTCTGCCTTATATATTGGACAAACAGGACAGTCTCTGCGCCAAAGAATCAATGGACACAAATCTGACATCAGAAACTGCAACACTGCAAAACCTGTAGGGGAACACTTTAATCTCCCTGCTCACTCCCTCAACGACTTGTTAATAGCTGTGTTGAAACAGATGAATAACAAATCACAGCTTCAAAGAGAGTCTGCAGAACTCGAATTTATATGCAAATTTGACTCAGTTGTCTTGGGGTTAAACAGGGACTATGGATTTTTCTCGCATTACATCAAGTGAATTGACCTCCCCCCTCCTCTATGTGCTGTTCCCCAGTGTTTGAATCCTAACACCTACTTTGATTTGCTGTTCAGCCTGACTTGATGCTATGTCATACACTCCCCTGCATTTAATTTCCTCCCACTCTGTAACTTTCCTATCTTCAAAGCGTCTGACGAAGTGGGATTTTCTCCCACGAAAGCTCATGCGATTAATAAATCTGTTAGTCTTTAAAAGTGCCACAAGACTCTGTTGTCTTTCTGATTGCATTAAGACACATTTGATGCTGTAGAGAAGAACACATGAAACAACTTTTCATTGTTCTTCTCTGGCTATGAGGATAAAGCAAGATAGCATCCACTGTAAAGCAATGAGAATCCTATTGCCTTGACATGAAAGCCTTGGGCAGGAGTACTGCAATGTTGAAATAAACTTTCAAAGTCTGATATTGTATTCCCAACAGTTAAAGGAAAAATTGTTGTTACCCTAGCTTGCACGTTGGAAATGTTTCTGCATCAATCACAATAATACACACCAAAGATCTCTTGCTCTGGAAGCATCATGCCCAATATTACTGCTATTCCTTTAAGATGATGTCATCACTAAGCTGTAGAGACAATGCTCAATGTGGTTTTTTTAATGGCACTGATGATCCCCTACAAAATAAAGTGGAATATCTGGTCACAATTTCAATAATCTACTCCAGCAATGAGCACGTTGGAACATGGTCCCTCATTCTTATTAGGCATGTTAATAGTTCTTTGAGAGACAATCAATATTCCCATTCAAATCACTTATTTTAAAGAAGTAGCATGATCAGCCCTTGCAGAGGCAAAATAGATGTAGTTTCAGATGGATTTGTGCAATCTCATACTTCAAAAATGGCTTTTAAAACAAAGATTTTTAGCTATTAGCTCATAATGTAGGAGATGATGAAAAACATGACTTCAGAAAAACTATTTTGGAAAATAAGTGATGGGACCTGCACAGTATCCTTTTTCCAGCAAATATTTCTTGAGGATTTAGTTATTGTCTGTTTGTGTACATGTACAGTGGCCAATGTTGACAAGATACAGAGGTATCCTTAGCATTTTGTTGTAAAGCCATTTTCCAGGCTTATTTTAAACTTAATCAGAGCCTGTCCACCAGGATCACACATTTAGAGACACAAACCAGACTTATAACCCTAGTGAAGATTGATGACAGTCATATATTCTAAGGACAGAAAGACTGTTGTGATCATCTAGTCTGACTTTCTGCATAAAAAAGGCCATAGAATTTCACTTGATATTACTGTATCAAGCCCATAACTTCTGGTTAAGTCAAATGAATTTTTAGAACTTCCTAAACCTTAAAGTTGAGATTTTCAAAGATTCGATGGTGCCTGACTCCACTTTCTATCTTTGAATATCTCCCCCTAAATTAATCATTTCACATAAACAGATATCGTGGAATTTGTAAGCTGCCAGCATATTCCAAGTGTATATTAGGGTTCATGCATTGTTGTGTTGTTCAAAAATGTTTTACAAAGGGTCAGTTCTGGAATCAAACTTCACTAAATTGCCAATCACTAAATCCTCACTAGTTGCCAAGTTCGATGAGTATTCTGGTGAATTTTAGGTGAGTTTTTGGTCTTTCTTTCCCCTCCCCTCAATAATGTCTTTATAGAGCCTAGAGTACCTAGCAATTTTTATTAGCATATGTTTAAATCACTGTATTCACCCAAAGCACTGGACAGATATTCTTCTATTGGAATTTAGCAAAAGTTTGAAAAAATAAATATTAGCAGAAAGTGTTTTCCATAGCAAATCCATCCCTTTCCACAAACATACAGATATATAGGATCTTTACCAGAGAAACTGCAATAAACTAAATTAAATAAAATTTACTAACATAAAGCCTTTTCTTCCTTGTTTACCTTATTCTATTCCTTTGTCCCCTATTCTCTCTTTCCCCATCTCAAGCACCTGACAAAGTGGGATTTTCTCCCACAAAAGCTCATGCAATAAATAAATTTGTTAGTCTTTAAAAGTGCCACCAGACTCCTTGTTTGTTTGGCTGAACTAGACTAACATGGCTACACCTTTGGAACAGAGCGAAAAGGTCACTTACATAAATACTATTTTATTTTTTTCTATTGACTGTAAAGATCCATTCAATCAACAATATTTGGATTAGATTTCAAATATCCCAAAGTTCTAAGGCAGAGTCTTGACTCAGGCCCACCCCTAATAACAACACTGATGGAGAAAGGTGGAAATTTTCTACCCACAACCTGTCCATCCTGCTTCTTTTTCTCCAGGCAGATATAATTTATGAGATTTCCCCTGAATCACCGCATAAAAATGAAATACAAAGCGGTTAGTAACTGTTCTGCAACTTTTATTCTTCAAGATGTGTTACACATGTCCATTCCACTTCAGATGTGTGCACAAGCTGGTGCACTGTCAGAGATTTTTCCCTGAGCGATACCATTAGAGTGATGCATGTGCCCCGGCTGCCTTATTCTGCTGTGAGATGGCATAAAGGGCAGAGCTATGAAAACCCGTTCAGCTCCTTCTTACTGCATAGACACTGATGTAGCGAGGATGGAGGGCAAATAGTGAAATGGACACGTGCTACACATCTTAAAAAAACAGTTATGGAATAGGTTAGTAATCATTTATTCTTCTTCGAGTGATTCCGGTTTAGATGACTCACAAGCACTTTGATCTAGAGGTGGGATCAGAGTCTACCCAAATAAGGATTGAGGGATCACATGTTCAAAGCTGGCATAATGTCTAGATTTCTGAAAGATGGCATAATAGTCATAAAGATATGCACTGAAGACCAAGCTACTGTTCTACAAATGCTGTTCTACAAAACATCCAAAATAGGGACTTGAGCTAGAAAGGTCTCAGAGATTAAGTTTGATCTAGGTGAATGTGCAAGAACGTTGTTCAGTGAAAATACATCAGCCAAGTTATGAGAAGAGACCAGAAATCCCATCCACCAGTCTGCAATTGCCATGAAGAAGTGCGACAATGATCTAAATAGTTTAATCCTGGACAAGTAAAATGCTAATGCTCCCCTAACATCTAATGTGCAGGGTTTCTCCTTATCCCTATGAGCATGAAACTTAGGTGGGAAAGTTGGTAAATATATTACCTGATTGATGTGGAAGTGAGACACACATTGGTGAGAAATTTCAGGAGAGAAAGTAGATATACTTTGTCTTTATAGAACACTGTATTTGGAGGATCAGCTACTAGAACTCATAATTCACCCACTTTCCTGCCAACGTGACTGATACCAAAAATGCTACCTTTACTGAGAGATGGAATAGCAAACAGATAGTCAAGAGATAGTTCAAAGAGAGGCCCCATTAGCTTTTTCATTATGAGGTTAAGTCCCCAAGGTGGAAAAGGATCCTTTACTTGAGATATAATCATTCCAGACCCTTCAATAATCTGATTGTTGTGAGACTGGAAAAAAAGGTGCAATTATCAATCAGAAAGCAAAGAAAGTTCCCAGGTGGACTTTGATAGTCAGACTTTGATGTTTCCGGTATAACAAATAGTCCAGCACTTGGAGCCTGGACCAGGGAAACCACTTATAGCTGGGACCAGATGGAAACTCTCTTATTCTTTGCCAGGTAGGTATACCTAGGAGAAGGTTTTCTACTACTTAAGAGCATGCCTGGCATTCCCTTTGAACAGCTTTCCTCCTGAGATGTCCACCACAGAGCATCCAGGCTATCAGGTGAAGTGCCTCTAGGTTGAGATGGAGGAGGCAACCATGGCCCTGTGTGATCAAATTGATTTCCAGCAGTAAAACCAAGGAAACCTTCACTGAGAGGCTGAACAGTAAAGCATCCAACAGAGAACTTGCTTGTGAACAAAACTAATGATATTTCAATTTGATTTTTGTTGCAAAGAGGTCTACGTGGGGAATCCCCCACAATGGGAATATGAAACTACCGTAACTACAGAAACACCATTTGTGGTAGCTGGTGAAAGAACTGGTCATGATCTGCCAGATTGTTCGGGACACCCAAGTGAGATGCTTTGAGGTAGAATGAGTTGATAATACAAAAGTCCCAGAGTAGCATAGCAGAATTGATCCTTGTTGAGTCCCATAAAATATGACCTCTATATTGCCTGTAAGTACTATCAAATTCCTTCCCGTGACATGGGGAAGGAAAATGCAACAAGCTAATAAAATGGTTCTCAGTTCTCTTACATTTATGTGGATAGTTAAATCCGAGGCAGACTGCAGACCCTGATTCTGCAGCAATCCCAAGGGTGTCTCCCAACCTAAGTTGAAAGCACCTATAACTAAGGTCAAAGTAAGTTGAGGAGAGGTAAATGGAACCTTCACACACACATTGTTTCACACATAATGTTCACCAGTCCAGAGTGGCTCCCAAAACTATCATGTCCAAAGGATGACAAAACAGAGAGAATACTGAGCTCTGCCATCCCTGCAGCTTTCTGAGATGATGGCCAGCATATGAACCACATAGGTGCATAAGGGCCATATGTCCTGTAAGTCTGAAGCAATTCCTTACTATTGAGACTTCAGGTCTAAAGAAATAGCCAAAATTGTCTAGAAACTGGCCTCATGGAGAAAGGCCTTAGCTTCCACAGAGTCCAAGAACAAACCTAATAATTCTAGTCTTTGGACAAGTGATAAAATTGATTTTTCATTATTGATGAAGAATCCTAGCATGCTGAATGTGGACTGAATCATGGCCACACTGGTCAGCACTTGGTACTTGGACTGGCCTCACATCTGTCTAGATAGGGAAACACTTGAACTTCTCAGCATACCAGTTGCCAGGATCCAGGGAAGGGATAACTGAAGCCAGGATGACCAAACAAAACTTTATTTTATTTAGATTTTTTTATCCTGTCACAAGCCTAGTGTAGATTTAGATTTCCTTTCGTTTTGGGATCAGAACATAGTGAGAAGTGGAGGAAGCTCCTCTATGGCTTCCAACTGGAGGAGAGAATGAATCTCACAAAGGAGAACTTCCTCATAAGAGTAATCCCTGGTAAGGGACTGGGAGGGAGGATGGCAATGTGGAGTAGAAATAAACTAGAGTGTATCCCAATTCTACAGTGCTTAGTATCCACTGGTCTATAGAGACGAGCGGCCAAAGATGAATAAAGTGAGACAGCCTGTAGGAGATATCAGAATAGGAGAAGCTGGCAAACTGAACACTGGTAAGCTGTCCTTTACAAACACATCAAAATGGCTGCTTGGTGTTCCCAGGCTGCTTAGATGAACTGGTGGCCACTGAAGAAGTAGGAGTGGGTAGTATCCTCCTGTAACTTTTACTCTTCTTTCTAACCTGGTCCCAGTGACAGGGCATAAATGAAGCATCCCAATGTGACTGCTCAGTCACAACTGTTTCTTCTGTGAGGCAAGTGTATAAATGCACAAGACCTGAGTGTGTACATAGAATCTTTCAGGTGATGCAGCTTGCCATTGATCTGTTCTTAGAATAGCAATGACCATTTAAAGGGAAGGTCTTGAATAGTTTTTTGGACCTCATGAGAAAGATCTGATGACTGGAGCCAGGAACATCTGTGCATTGTAATGGCCAATGCCATGGCTTTAGCCACAGGGTCCGCAGCATCCAAACCTCTTGAAGCAAGGTCATGGCTACAAATTTTCCCTCATGAACTGTAGGGAGGAACTCCAGTCTTACCTTCTCTGGCAATTTGTCCATACATTGCAACATATTATCCCAGAGGTTAAAATTATAGTGATGCAGCAATGTTTGCAGTTTAGCAATCCTCAGCTGTTGCCTAGCTGCTGAATAAAGTTTCCTGCCATAGAGATTGGGCCTCTTTACATCTTTTGATTTTGGGGTAGATTATTGCTGCCCCTGGTGTTCTCTCATTAAAAGCTGAGATCACCACCCTGAGACAAGGGTGGGGCTAAAAATGTTCAAACCCCTGTAAGGGGACATATTGTCTATACTCAGTTCTTTTTTGCTGTGGGAGGGAGTAAAGATGGAGTTTCCTACAGCACTTCAGTAGGCTCCAGAACAGCCTTGTTAATGAGGAGTGCTACTCAAGAAGGCCCCCTTAGAAACCAAGATATAAACCAGTCTGTCAAACTTCTCTTGAATCCCCTTCACCTGAATATCTAAAGAAGCAGCAGCCCTCCTATTCAAAAGATTTTGGGGAGCCCTATAGTTGTCCAACTGAGGTGAGGAACCATCTAACACCACTGCTTCATTGGACGATGAGGAAGCCAAGGCTGGCTCAGTGAAGCCTCCTCCAGTTCTTCCGGGGGGGGGGGGGGGTTCAACAGAACAGGCAGTGCTGAACAAGAATAGAGCTCAGTACTGGAAGTGGCATCTTACTGTTCTTGATAGGGCTGATGTCAACCTCTACAAGATGAAGAAAACCTGAGAAGACTAGGTTACTCACCTGGTGCAATAATCCCTTCTTCTTCGAGATAAGTGTCCCTGTGGGTGCTCCACGTTTGGTGTCACGTCCTGCAGTGCCCTCGATTGGAGATGCTTTCTAGCAGTATCAGTGCGGGCAGCGCACGTGCCGGCGATGTCTCGCAGCGGCAGGTGACACGTTAGCTAGTGCGTGTGCGCTGCCCACCACCCTCAGTTCTTTCTCTATCATGGAGCACCCTAGGAGAAGGAGAGACTCTGAAGTAGAGGTGAGGGGGGTGGGTAGTGGAGCACCCACAGGGACACTCATCTCAAAGAAGAAGGGATTACTGCACCAGGTGAGTAACCTAGCCTTCTTCATTGAGAGTTGTCCCTGTAGGTGCTCCATGTTTGGTGACTATATAGCAATATCCGAAGTGCAGGAGGGATTTTGATTAGTTCTTGTGGGTGATGGATAATACCAATAAACCCACAGCTATATCTTTGGAGGCTAACTGATCTATGGCATAGTGCTTAATGAAAGTCAGAGGTGATGACTATGTGGCTGTTTACAACTATCCAGAACGGGGACATCCTTCAGATAGGCCAGGGAGGTTGCCATTGCTCTGGTCGAATAGGATTTAATTCCTGTGGGAGCTTGGGTTCCCTCTAGCTCATAACATGAAGTAATACAGGAAGAAATCAATTTTGAAATCCTTTGACTTGAAATGGCCTGTCCTTTGGAGCGGTCGGCTATAGAGACAAATAGTCTGTCTGATTTTTGGAACGTCTTTGTCCTTTCCAGATAAAAAGCTAGTGCCCTGAGCACATCAAGCGTGTGAAGAGTTGCCTCATGGTCGTCTTTGTGAGGTTTTAGGTAAAAAACTGGTAGTTGGATTGACTGTTTGAGGTGAACGTCGGAGATAACCTTCGGCAAAAACTTAGCATGGGGTCGGAAAGTGACCGTATCATTTAAAAAAATTGTGTAAGGTGGGTTTTGCCATTAGGGCAGAGAATTCACTAACATATCTGGCAGGTGTAATGGCTGTTAAGAAAGACACCTTTCTTGACAGATTAATCAACGAACTAGCCGCCACTAGTTTGGTTTGGTCAGGGCTTTGAGTATCAGATCTAGGTTCCAAGGGGGCACTGGGTGCCATACTGTTGGTAGGTCTTTTCAAGACCTAGGAGGAATCTTTTTATCATTGGATTGGCAAGGAGGTGTGGTTGCAAAGTTTTATCGTAAAAGGCGGAGAGTGCCGAGAGATGTACTCTTAGAGAGCTAAAGCAGAAGCCTGATCTTTTTAGGTGTAATATAAAATCTAGTAGGCCGGGATAGGGGCTGACATAGTGTTAAATATGCTTAGGTTTGCACCAAGCAAGGAATCTAGACCATTTCTGTAGAGAGGTTTTTCTCATGGACGGTCTCTTTCTGTTTATAAGGATTTGTTGTACGTCGAGAGAGCATTGACGTTCAGTGATGGACAGCCATTTATCTTCCAAGCTGTGAGGTGGAGTCTGTGGACATCTGGGTGATAGATCTGCCCTCTGTTTTGGTAGAGGAGATCCGGTCTGTGTGGCAATGTCAGTGGTTTGCAAACCGAGAGGGCTAGAAGGTCGGATAATATGGTTGGCGAGGCCAGGCTGGAGCTATGATGATTAAGGATGCTTTGTCTGCTCTTGCCTTAATCAAGTCTCTGAGCAATAGGGGAAAAGGTGGAAAAGTGTAAAGAAGACCTCTGTTCCAAGCGAGGAGGAAGGCGTTGCCCCCATGATTTGCAGCCCATGCCTGCTCTGGAACAGAAGAGGTGACATTTTCTGTTCTGTTCTGTCACAAAAAGATCTATGATAGGATGGTCCCATATATGGAATATTTCCTTGAGGACGGTATCGTTCAACGGCCACTCGTGGTTGCTGCTGAAGTGTCTGCTGAGGTTGTCTGCAATGACATTCTGGTGACTGGGGACATATGCTGCAGATATGTCTACACCATGCTTTATACACCAGTTCCATAATTTCACTGCTTCCGAGCATAATGCACAGGATCTGCCCCTCCCCCACCCTTGCCTGTTTATATAAAACATGGCAACAACATTGTCGGTCATGATTTTTACTGATTTGTTTTGTAAGTGCAAGATAAAATGTTTGCAGGCATTGCAGACTTCTCGAAGCTCTAGGATGTTGATGTGCAACAGGGCTTCGTTGTCTGACCACTGACCTTGGACATATAGATGGTTCATGTGTGCCCCCCAGCTCAGAAACGAGGCATCAGTTGTGATCATGATGGACGTGAAGTGTGGGGAAAAGGGCACTCCTGTCATCAGGTTGGATTCCTTAGTCCACCAGGTGAGAGAGTGAATTCCGAGATTTTTTGTTATAGGATGTTTGTTGGGCCTGTATATGGTTGAAAACCAAGCTTGTATACATCTCATATGAAAGCGTCCACTTTGAACTACAAATGTCGTTGCCGCCATGTGTCCAAGAAGTTGTAGGACTGTCCTCGCGGTCATTGGACGAGAAGGGGATAGTGAATTGATTAGAAATCTGATTGTTCCAAATCTTTGTGTTGGGAGAAAAGCCCTGGTTAGACTGGAGTTGAGGTCTGCGCCTATGAATTGGAGTCTTTGTGCAGGCACTATGATTGACTTTTCTGCATTTATTCTCAGACCTAGGTTCTGAAAGGTTGTAATGGTGGTCTTCATCATGAATTCGGCCCTTTGTGGGGTAGGTGCTCTGAGAAGGCAATTGTCGAGATAGGGGTAAATAAAGACCCCTTGTCTTCTTAGATATGCTGCGACGACTGCTAGCACCTTTGAGAAGAACCTGGTAGCCGTAGAAAGTCCAAATGGGACCATGTATTGGAAATGTTGGCCAGCAAAACGGAATCTCAGGAATTGCCAATGGGCAGAGTGGATCATGATATGAAAATATGTGTCCTGGAGGTCGAGAACCAATCTCCTTTTTGCAGTGATGGAATTATCAGAGTTAAAGTGGTCATTTTGAATTTTTGCCTTTTGACGAACTTGTTCAATGGACTCAAGTCCATGATGGGTCTCCAGCCTCCTGATTTTTTCTGGACTATGAAATACCTGGCATAAAACCCCCAGCCTGCGTATTGAGGAGGGACACATGCCTATTCAAAGTAGGTGGTTTGCTTCATCCTGTAGAATCTGTACATGAGCTGTATCCCTGAAGATGGATGGAAGGGTTGGTAGTGGTTGTGAGGAATGGATCATGTATCCTTCGTGTATGGTCTGAAGGACCCATTTGTCTGTTGTTATGGACCACTAGGTGTTGTAAAATGGTTTGAGGCAAAATTCATAGAGGTTGTAGTGTGGACTACTGTCTGCAGGAGTTGGTGTTATTCTTGAACCCTCGATCGCACCTTCAAAATTGCTGTTTCGGCGGTTGTCGTAGTACTGGTAATGTGACTGAAATGGATATTTCTTTGCAAATGGTTTGTATTTGTACTGTTTCCTCCTTGCTGTTGGGGTATAAATCCCCAAGGTACGTAGGGTGGTCCTCGAGTCTTTCATCGAATGAAGAACCTCGTTGGTTTTGTCAGCAAATAGGTGGGTTTTGTCAAAGGGCAGATCCTCAATTTTTGGTTTCAGCTCCTTTGGTATTCCCAAGCTGTGTAACCATGAGGCATGGCGCATCACTACGGCTGTGGCCGTTGTTCTAGCGGCCGTGTCCACTACGTCTAACGCCTCTTAGAGCTGCGTGCACATGATGAGTTGGCCTTCTGTGATGAGTTTTCTGAATTGTTCTCTTTTAGGTTCCAGGATCTCTTTGGTGAAAAGGGCCAGCTTGTCGTACACTGAGTGATCGTAGTTTGAGAGAAGATGATCATAATTGAAAAGGTTCATCATTAAGGTTGCAGATGAATAAACTTTTCTTCCCAATAAGTCTTTTCCAGTTCATATCAAACAGTGTGGATCTGTGTGTGGGCTGTTTTGCTTTTTGGGTGGCTGCGTCCACCACTAGGGAATTTGATGATGGGTGGGTAAAAAGGAACTCCATGCCCTTGAGAGAGATGGAATATCTCCTGTCGTTCCTTTTGTTCGTTGGTGGAACAGATGCTGGAGTGGTCCATATGAGTTTCGAAGGCTCCATTATAGCATCATCCATGGGTAGAGCTATCTTGGATGGAGCCTGTGGCATGAAGTACTTTTGTCATCTTGTGGGAAGATTCTTTTACTTCCTCTAATGGGATTTCTAAATCTTGCACCAATCTCTTTAAGAGTTCATTAAGGAGTTTAGGGTCATCCAAGACTGGTGTTGCTTGGGGTACGACGGCTTCGTCTGGCTAGGACGATGACTCACGGAGGGTGGGCGACATTGCCACATTGAGTGAGGCAGTGGGCTCCCGTGATTGAGATGATGCTTGTGACACGGAAGTCAGAGTAGCGGGGTTTGCTGTATGTGGAGTGTCCAGTGATGCAGGTGGTGGGTTATTGACTGGATGGTTTTGGTATGGGTTCCAGGTTGGTTGATACGGTAATGGTGGGTGGTACCAGGGAGAGGCACAGCAAAGTTGAGGTCCATATGATGGGTAATAAGGATGATGGACATGAGGTAAATGTGTTTTGGTGGGTGAAGAATGGGCGGAGGAGAAATGCAAATCTTGAAGGTCTTCGTCATCTGAGCTTGGGTGATGCGGTGATGAGAGAGCTTCATCATGTGCTAGGTGGAAGGACGACCTGGTAGAGAGAACAGATTGCAGAGTCATGTGAGGGGCTGGTTCGATATGATGTTCTTTTGCCCTTCTCTTGATTGGTGCTGTCGATCTCGGTGCCGTCGAGTCCTGTAGAGGCTCTGCAACAGATGGTGCCAAGGCCGGTGCCATGGAAGTTGTGCATGGTTCTGCACTGGATTGTATTACAGGTAGTGCAGGCGTTGGTGCCAGGGCGAGGAACAGTGCCATCTCAGAGGCCTCGCCCATTGCGGAAGTCGTTGCCGGCACCATTTCTTGTGTCGGAACCGATGGTGCTGGTCGGCGCCGAGACAGTCAACGCCAAAGTAGTCAGTGAGACGGTGCCACTGTGCGAGGAGGGAAAAATGCTTTGTTAAAATTTTTTTTTTTTTTAGGTAAATGGAGTGGAATTAGATGAAGAGGAGAAATGGGGGGGGAACTGAGGTAAAAGGGGCGGGATTGAAGAGAAGATAGTAAAGGCTGCTGAGGGAATGCTCCATCTCAGACCAGCGGTTGAGAAGGAACTGAGAGTGGCGGGCAGTGCACGCGCACTAGCTAATGTGCCAACCGTCGCCGCAAGACATTGCCGGCGCATGCGCTGCCTGCACTGATACTGCTGAAAAGACTCTCCAATCGAGGGCGCCACGGGATGCGACACCAAATGTGGAGCACCCACAGGGACAACTTTCGATGAAGAGGGAGTGGAGATGACCTAGAGGAAGGTGGCAAGATCACCATTGGTCTGGTCCCAGAGCCCAATTCCTTCATGACAAAGGGTCTCTCCCAGACAGCCAAGATGGGAGCTTCTGCTGGATACTCAGGTGTAACTGGTTCAAAGGGAGCGATGGAGTGTTTCCCAAGCAGTGTGCCATGGCACAAAGGTGTGCCACCAAGCCTGAGCAGGTGTACCACGGAATTTTTTGAAAAACTACTCAAAGAGTTCTGGATTGGCTTATTGGCTCATAAATATTCATGAGTTCATTTGGAAACTATATGATGGTATGCCTCAAAATAATTAAAGGTATCAAGGTGTGCCACGGCAGAAGAAAGGTTGGGAACCTCAAGTCAGCTTCCAACTTAACGAAGGAGGAGCTGCTTCTATCAGCACCAAGAATTAGAGCTGGGAGTCCAGAGCATTGGTACTAGCTGAGACGTAACATGTGGCAAATCTTGACTAGCAACTGTTATTATTTGGCAAGAAAATTCTTAGACTGCCAAAAAAACTGACTCAAGACACAACAGGTCAAGAGACTCTACAGGCTGCATGCCACAGCATATGCTTCAGGTATTGATAACACTGGGATAGTGTTTTCTCATTGTTGAACCCATGAAGACTTCACATTTGAACTAGCTGGTTCCATCTTAGGGGCTGGTCTCATGGACTGCTACCAGTGCCAGAGTTGATGATCCTGTCTGCACTGGGGAATCCCTTGTTCTTGAGTGCCCTGAACCTCCATGCCAGCTGAACTTCAGTGCTGGAGACCTCTAACTCCCAGGTACCAAATCCGTTAGTGCCTTCTTCCAGTGCCTCTTCCTCAGTAATGGAGAGGGAAACCAGCACCAAGAGCCTGCCAGAAAAGAGGTGCACTCCTGACTAAAGCAGATGTACTTCATATACACACTGAACAGAGAGACTCTAATGGTAAGTGCAGGGCTGCCTCCATCATAATGTTACAGGCCACATCTATACTGACAGTGGCGAGGTCACCGCTATCAGATCGATGTTTTCAGATCAACTTAATGGTCAGTTAAGATGTGCTAAGTCGATCCAAAAATCAGCTTAGTAAAACCACCCTCTTGAATGGTGCAGTGCAATGAAGAAGCTGCACTGAAGGGAGTTAGGGAGTTGATGGAAGTTACGTAAGCTCCTCTGCATCAACTGCCACCAAATTTTCACAGCAGTGTAGACTGGGCCTTAGTCTGACCCTTCTTTCATGTCTTGCTTTTGGCTTAAATTCACTGCAAATTTAGCACCTGTCTCTGGGAGGAGCCTCTTCTGGGCAATTTAGGAACCTGGAGTGTGGATCACTCTTTGGCACTGGCTTCTTACAGGCATCACAGGATCTGAAGTTTGGTGACCAAGGAATACATCAGTACTGAGCACAAGTACATCAACAGCAGGAACTAAAAGGCTTCTAGACTGAACTACTGCAATCAGAACTAAGTTAATCCTTCTGCCAACTTCTATGGAATTACACCAGGATGACTCTGGCTCTCAGTAATTTTCAAAACCCAAGTAAAGGAGGGTATAGGTGCTCAGTACCTCTAAACATCAGGCTTCTTTTCTTTTCTTTAAAAAAAATGAGGCGTGGATTTAATAGCCTAATTTTAGACAAACTACATTTACAAACTGTGGCTATCTCTTATAACGGGGACAAATGCCATACAAACTAAGAATACACATTCATTAAACTGACTGTTTTGAAAAGTTCCAGCTTATTATAGACATGGCACACTATCCTGGATAGCAAGCACATTTTTCCAAAGTGCTCTCCAGGTTAAGCAAATCTTTCCTTCTACTCAGTCTGACATATAATGCAGCATTGTAATTTGACTGATTCCTGTACTTCTAAATATGCTTTCTAATCTGAACAAATTAACCACTGACCTACATACACTGAAAATTATCCTGTGTATATCAATGGTAAAAATCTCAGATATGATCCATACCTAGTGTAGTAGCTTGGATGGTAATTATAATCGGAATAGTAAGGCCACTCCATTTGAGTTGCTTTCTATAAAGCTTCTATGGATCCTTCTTCTCTCTGCCATTTGAAATGTCATCAGGTTAGCCCAGCTGATTTCTTAGTTGTCTAAACAACATAAATGTAAAACTATAGCAAATGCCGAAATCTTTATAGATCAACCTTTTATATATATATAAAAAAATGAGATCCTTGTTATATATTAAAATGATCATGAAGGCAAGTTTTTAAGTATCTTCACAGGCTGCTTCTCTCAATGTTTGTAGGTAATATACACCAGTAGGGGGATACAATATATAAATCAACAGAGGATCTAGACAGCTGGCAAGCAGACGTGAATCTGTCCTCAAGCTTCCTGCTCTCCATCTATTTTGCACAATAGCTAATGTTACAGGATATTCCTTTTTAGAACTCAAGTACATGAGATTCTGCATACAAAATTTCATCCTATACTATGTCACTTTTTAATGAACCGGCCTGGGGACAGCAGCAGCATCCTGTGCTAGATGTTCACAGAAGTGACGATTCAGGTAAGCACTTAAGCACATGCCTAAATTTATGTATGCTGGTAGCCTCATTTAAGCCATTGAGACTACAAACATGCTTACAGTTGGGCATGTGAATAAATATCTTGATGAATTGGTGCCATGTAGTGTAATTCCATTTGTATTCTCTAGCCTAGGCACAGCAAGGAAAAGTGGAGGTCCAAAGCAATCTTTGTTTGAAAGGCAAATTCGAAAGAAGCTCTTAAACTGCATCCACAGAATCTGCATGAACATTACCCTGCATCTATGTGGATAAAATGTGAAACTGTGTAAACAGGCATGAAAATTAGTGTACTCGCATACTCGCTGAGTGCAATTTAGGAGGCTACGTTGAAAATTTGTCCCAGAATGTCTTTGATTTATGGGTTCTCTATCTCAACCTTCACATTATTTTGTTAGTTGGCTGTGTGTTTAATCAAAAGTAATAAGCCAGATGCTTCAAATTAAAGAGAGGTTTAAAAATCAATTCCAGTACATAACAATAAATTCTGAGACTGTTTTAGGTCTTAGAGAGACTGATACAAACATGCCCAATGAGAACTTTTGATATGCAATATTTCAGTCATCTCAATAGTTTCATAGGGGTAAAATACAGTGTTTTTACTAGAAACAGTGGTAGCACAGTAGCAACTGCAGACTCTGAAGGTTTGGATAGAAGCAGTAATGTAGGGCTTGATTTTATGACTCTCACTCTGGTTAAGAGTCATACTAGCTCTTCTGAGTAGTTCCAGTTAAATATTTTTATTTAAACAACAAAATGTAAATGCAGGGCCACATTTGTCCCATCCCTTCCAGTACTTATGCCATCTAGTATGGGTAGCACAATCTGGCCCTAAAATTTGAGTGCAATTGTTGTATTTTGTTGTTTAGATTGAAATATTTTAGAGGAGGGACAGCTTTGCCAAAATTTTCTGCAACAAGAAAAAAACCCTTACCATTTGTGAACATTTAAACAGCTGCATGGGAGGACACTCACCAAATCTGCTTCAAATGTTGAGAAACCCTGAACGGTTGATGAGATGCATTGCATTTTATCCTGTAACTCCTCAAAGGAATAGAGAGAGATCGAAACTTTGGCCCTAGTTATCTTCTGGCTTGCACCCTTTTTTCAAAGGTAACTTTGATGACTTTGGTGGAGTTACTCCTGATTCACACTAGTGAGAAAAGAGGATCAGATCCTTTCTGTTCAAAATGTATCATTAAAGGTCTTTCATAAAGAAACAAACAGAAAACAGTACACTTATTTGTCAACCTAGAGTTCTCCTGAATACATTCATGTCTCTATTTATTTCTCTCTCTGACTCAGTGTCTGTTTATGATGATTTTATTGTTCATATGCCACCTGCATAGGAGTGTTGACTCCAGTCAAATACATTCCTTTACCAGGCATACATTCAGATTCATCCCCCTATAATGATCCTCTGCAAACCATGGTCAGCAGCTCACCTGATAACTGTCATAAAGAAACTTTATACAGTAACAGGAAGGGCTGACTGAAAGCTTGAAAATTAAGATTCACAGGGAAACTCTGCCCTATTATCTTGCAGAATATGTGAAAATCTCTCCTGGAAATTAAATTGCGTTTGTACCTTGCTCTTCATGAGCCTAGCAAAAGTTTAATTAACTTTAAAGAAGAAAATGAAAGAGCGCAGAAAGGAAATGACAATAACAGAATTTGGGGGAAAGGCACTAAGAACCAGCAAAGGAAGTAAAAAAAAAAAAGCACTCTTTTCCTTTCACTTGGCTGTAGAATGTTTCATGGATCATTCACGCCTGCACACACGCAAAGCAAAAACCACTGGAAAGTGCATCTTCCACAAACCACAGTAGTTGGAGGAGGAGCGATCCTCCCTGCTAGCAGCCTGAATGTGTGCATGCACCTTCTCAAGCCTAGTCTGTAATAGGAAAGGAGGCGTACAACACAAAAAGTGGTTTACAACACGAATTTTTACATGGAACTGGGGAAGACGCTCTCCTTGCACTCATGGGGCTGAGTCCAGCTGCCTGCTCCCAGCATTGCAACAGGTTCCCAAAGTGCTGTGACCCCACGTACCATGTTGCGACACCACTCACTCAAATTCGGCCAAACGCTCCCCTATCAAGACAGAGGGGTGGCTGGGTTAATCCTAAATTGCACTGTGACCCCCGTGCAACAGGTTGCAACAGCCAGAATTGGAAACGGGGCCAGCCCTGCAGGACAGATGCTGCTACTGCCAGGTGAGGTAGAGAAGGCTCACTCGCCAGGGCACCACCAATGACTCATCACCCCATCCTTCCCCCAGTTGCGAACCCTCTGCCACTATCAGCACCTACTTATGATACTGTGGAATTACAACACAGCCTTGTAAAAAATCAGTTTGCGATTGGAGTTAGGTCCAGTGGTGCTTTATTAGTTAGTCTCCGACAGCCAATTTTTTCTTTTTTGTGAGTATGCATTATTTACAGTTATTTGCACCTTAGTAGCAAAATGTGCCTCCCAAAGTAACTCATTGATGCAGACAGAGCCATTTATTCCCTCCTATCACTGTCTTGCCAGTGAGGGACTGGTTTGACTTCAGCCAGAGGTATTATAAGCAGGGCTGATACTAACACCTATCACCAAAGTTGTCTGACACTCCTCATTAAAAAATCCTGGTTTCAGCAGTTTATATCTTTATCAGATTTTTAACCATTTGGAGTGAATTTTTCCATGTTAGGCATTTGTCTTAATAATAATAATACAGGCTATTTATCATTATTATCATTAATTATTATTAATTATTATTATTGAAATTTACACCAAAATGGTTCAGCCATTTCCAAGAATGAAGCTAGGGAAAAATACACTTTCTCCCTGTTAAAAAAAATTGTGACACCTTTTCTTTGAACTGCTCTCCTGACCCCACATTTTGGAGCAGGGTCTAGAAATTTGACTTGGCCTTTGTATCGGGGATGTGCCATCCCTGGGAAATCCACCCAAATCTGGCTAATATACAAGCCTTTGAAAAACCACAGTTCTCACGTGCTCAGTAAAGATCTGCCAGAGTTTAACAGCAGAGCTTAATCCCCCGAGTTCAATCCCCCGATCTGCCAGAGCGTAATCCCCGAGATTACATTCTCACCGAACACGTCTGAACCTCTCACAGCTCCTGGTGCTGACTGTACTGTGCTTGTGCCATCCAAACAGAATGACTGAGCATGCTCAAGCACAGGGCTATGTGGACTGAGAAGGACTTTTCCCATAAAGGCTGCTTCCAACTGCTCTGACCAGGGCTAGATTAAGGGGCCCCTCTTGCCTGGGCCCAGCTCCCCACCATGGCAGAACACCCGCCCCCCTCGCGCCCAGGACCCCTGCGCCCAACCACTGCAGCCTGCAGGCAGGCCAGTGCTGGAGGGGGCCCTGGGGCCATTGGGCGCTCCCACCCTGGCCTCAGTCGAGCTGGTCTGCTCCGAGGGTGAGGGGGGCAGCTGGCGCGCCATGTGGCCACTGGTGCAGCCCTCCAGTGCCATGGGCCCTAGAAGGCAGCGCTGGAGGCTGCACCATGCACCAGCCGACCCTGCCCCTGGAGTGGAAGACCACACACTAGCCTGCCCTGATCCTGGAGGGGGAGAAGCCACCCAGAGCCCAGCCTCTGGCACCAGGGTCCCAACCCCCCCAGCAGGGACCTTCCTAACACACACCCCAAGCAAGCCCCACCACTGTCTGTGCTGTGGCAGGCAGGGACTGGATTAACACAGGAGCCATAGGGGCTGGAGCCTGGGACTTCAGCGCCTATAGCCCCTGCGTTAATTCGGCCCTGGCTCTGACCTGGGCACTGAAAGTGGTGGCAAGGAGCCTGCCTTTCTGGCACTCTCAATCAGTGCTTCCTTCAACCCAGGCAGTATGAAGGGCAAAGCCACTTGCTTTGGATGCAAAGGAGACAAAGGATGGATAGTAGGAGGAAAAGAAATGGATTAAGACAAGGTATCACAAGATGTCTGAGGGCCCGGGGCTGCTTACCCTTGTGAGCCTTCCATTGCCTTGCCCCCCCAACCCCCACCCTCCAACCCCCGTGCTGGGGAGCCGGGTCAGGGGTTTTGGGGCTCAGTTGGCACTGCAGAGGGGATCGGGGGGGTGGGCTGCAGCCAGCGCCAACACAGGGGCAGGGCCGGAGGGGTGCCACACTATTGCGTGATGGGCTGCGGGGGTGCGGGCCATACTTCTGCAGGGGAGAATTGCATGGAGGGGACGGGCTGGCACAAGCTGGCGCTGCTGCTGGAAACTCAGGAGGGGCAGGCCAGAGGCCGTGGTACTCATGGCCCCTCCCTCAGGCAGGCTGAAAGTAAGTGGCAGCTCGCCACTCAGGGCAGATGAGCCAGATTTTGTGGGGGGCACAGGGCCAGGGGCCGGGCCAGGGGCTGCAGCACCTACACCCCTGCCTTATTCTGGCTCCGTGTCTGGTGAGGAAGGACTAGGATGGGGGAGAAACAGTATCTGGGAGTTGTTAGGGTGCAACTGGTTGGACAAGGGAGTGGGGGCCAGGTGTCTCCCTAAATAAAGACTATATCATAATGCATACACAAAGGAGATGAACTAACATTGCACAGGTGACCTTAATTCAGACATTTCATTACTTTTGGGGGGTTGGCTTTGCAACCTTAACAACATTATTTTAACATAGCTTTTTTTGTAAAGAACATTCTGTGATTCTGTGAATGACACCTGGCATAAGTTCATTCAGTATTTTATAAAAAGAGCCCTAAACTTTGCTCTTCGGTGGATATGGAAATTTATTTTCTCCTGTTCACTTCCAACTTCTGTTTTTATCATTTCATGTTTAAGAACTGGGCTTTGTTCCAGCCTAGTAGTCTGTGTCACTTGGAGACGTCTGTCTACTCTTGCAGATGTCCTTGTGCTGACGGGCAACTGCATTGCCCTTTTTTCTGGATGTCCCGTGCACACAGTTAGTAGATTTCAACCAGCACACAATGTGGCTGCTAAGAATCTGGGCAGGTCTACAGTGCCGGCTGTTCTCAGCAGCTGCTGATCAGAGATACGCAAGTTACTTAAACTAACTTGTGTATCTCCATTCAACTGCCCTATGCCCGGAAAGTCCACTGCGCTGAGTCGAAGGGAGGGGCTGTCACAGACCCGATCAGTCGATTGGGAAGGTCAATCTGACGGTGATGATTTTGCCACTGTCAGTGAAGACTAGCCCTTTATCCGGCACCACGTGGAGTAAGCACATGACAACAGGCTTGGCTCAGTTTCACTGGCTGATGGTCACAATCTGTATTAGATTGAAGGTTCCCTATTAAATCCACAGAGTATTTTGGAATCTCTCACCTTAGATTTGGTCAGTTCAATACTTTCATTCCTACCTTCACCTCCTAGTCCTGGCTGTTACTGCAAACATTTGTCCTGAGTTTCCCTTCATAGAAATGTTGGGTCTCGTGACATTTGTCCACTCCAAAGCTGAAGAGACAGTTGTTCTCTCCTTTGCTTTCAACTGTTCGGCACTGAGCCTCAATTAATAAACCACTGAAGATTTTTTGTAAAGTACCTTGGACTGCCTTGGTATGCTAAGGTTCTATGGAACTTAAAGTTGATATATTACATGAAAAACAGTTGTCAATTACAGAGAAGAGAAACTACTGTGCTATCATCTTTGCTGTCTCTATGTATGTCTAAACAACAGAATCTCCAAGGAGACAGAAAGTAGGAAACCTAAACTTATGCCCAATATTTGTTTTGGGCTTCTTCAGAGGAAGGAAAAAATACAATGAGAAAAGGGTTTTCCCCTCTCTCATCATCTTTTACTGGTTGGTCAGAGTTTAAAAACCACTACATATAAAATCACAAAGACGACACAAAAGATGCAAACAATGTTCCCCTAGAGTTCAACCCAGGGACCTTGGTCTTGCCTCAGCCTCTGAAGCTCAGGCTAAAACTCAGTCCAAAAAAATCATGTACAGGACAACATTGCAATGCTTTGATATCACTCTTAGTGTTACCTTATGATTTAAACAGCTCCCTTGGCTCTTGCATTTGGAGCAATTAGAATTTCCAGAGAGCTCAGTGGCAAATATTTCAGGCTCACTATAATGCAGCATTAACTGGCCAGTGACAGTCCATTCCGTCTGAGAGTGTATCCAACTTATTTATATAGCACATGGCTATAAACCGACGACAAATTGAAAGTTTTCAAAACTTTTGTTCAGTTTTGCATGTCTTGCCTGTCCTTCATAAAAATTATCAAGAATCTGCTAAAGTCAACAATATGATATAAGGCTGATTTTTGGTCAAGTGTTAGCACCTGCATCAGGACATGCAGTCTTACTGCTGCCATCATGGATGTTCACATAAACTCTGCATCTTCTCTCTTCTGCCAGCCTGCTGTGTCTTTCCAGCCTGACTGTTATTCAAACATACAAGAAAGCTATTCACTGACACACACAGCAAGCACAATTCTTTTAGGTTTCAACACCACATCCTTAGTCACGAGGAGGGACCAACAGGCAAAGAGAAGGGAGGGCCTAGTACATGCTCTAGGTTTGTTGCTCTAGTCGCCTAGCAATGAAGGTGGATCTGTATTGGGGTTTTAGCCTATGTTCTGGAGATCTGATACATTTCTCCAAGATCAGTCAAAAATATTAACATGGGTTAAAATGAGCATCTGTCAACTTCAACAGCATCTTTTTGTTTTCTGCCCTGTTGTCAATGAGGGAAAATCAGTGCACTAAGGCTGCTATGTGTTTTTCTTGTTTTCCTTTGCATGCTAGATCATTATTCTGGAGTTTAGAATTCTAGAGTTCCAATACATCAGAATTTTTCTGTTGTATGCTGTACAAAAGTTAATTATTTATAGACATGGAGGGCCAGAATTAAAAACCCAAGAAGCTAAATTTATCCTTCCAAATCCAGAGCAGACTGGTCCAGTCTATGCTTATTTCATCAATATGGTGCATCTGATCAAATGTACTGTATATTTTCCATGGTTCTCTTCCTATTTGTCTGTGTTTTGTGGAAGCAATTATGCTACAAGTGATCTGTATTACTCTCTGCAGAGCCACAAAATGTCATCCTGCTCTTGACAGGTTAAATAAAATTAATAATATTTAGTTATTTGCTGACCCAGATGCAGGACTCCTCCCATTGTATCCTTCATTTTTATCATATATATTGTTGCATCTTCCCTCCCAGCCTATTATTACAAGTTTGCCAATGAAAACATTTTTAGGTAAAAAAGGCATTTCAATTCCATTTACCTCAGATAACTCTTTATGCAAAATACACATTTGTGTACAAAACTGTTATTTGGCCAGGCAAACAAATCACATGTTTGCAAGCATATATTTTGTGCGCACAAACATGCTTTTGCACATATAATTCACCCATTTCATCCACTGCACAAGGATTTTACAGGAATTCGATTATGACCGTTTAGGCCATGTCTACTCTATGAATGCTGCAGTGGCATAGCTACAACGCTGCAGCTCTGTCTCTGAGTGCAGACAGTTTCTACAATTGTAAGGGGTTTTTTGTCACTGTAGGTAACCCACCTCCCAAAGATGCAGTAACTATGGAATATTTCTTCCCTCATCCTGGCCATATCTACACTGGGGTTAGATTGGCTTAAAGGCAGTGCTCAGGGATGTGAATTTTTCACTTCCCTGAGTTCCACAGCAATGTCGACGTAACTTTCAAGTGCAGACCAGGCCTTAGCCTTCCAACTCCTGAGTGCACCTGCCATTCTCCTTCCTGGCCTTCATCATCCTTTTAGGTTAGTGCCATGACACTTCACTGGTAGTATGAATCTGAATTTATTTAAATCTAACATTCAAATCCACTTTCAATGCAATGCTGTGGAGAAAAGCATGAATATTACACATTTAAATTAGATACCGTTCATATGTGTATGCAAAAAGAATGCTGACATGTTTGTCACACTTTAAAAAGCATTCTAAACACATCTCTCAATATTACCTTTCTAATGAAGTAAATTTTACCATTTTAAAGGTACATAAACAAAATAATTCATTAAAATAGCTGATTATATTTTAGAGAAACCTGAAATGCAATAATAAACAAGTCACGTTTAAGATCCCCTTTGTTTAAAACAACTGACCACGGGAAACAAGCCACTCAACAGAAACATAATTTAGTAAATAAAATGGAAAGCATTTTTGAGGCACTTTATTAAACTGCAATGCGTACCGTTCTTACTCTCAAAATAAGTTAATGCTATATTGTAGTTTCCAGCATCATAAATTCTTTCCAGAAAATGTGTCATCACTGCATGCAATGTATTTTTATATCCAGAATAATGATGTTTGATATATCCAGTAATATTTTTCTGAAATTCTAGGAAGTCTTCCCACAAATAATAAGTAACGACCAAATTTAATCAACTAGCACTAAGTCCCAACAATAGAAACCTTAATTAAACTGAAATACCCTAATCTTCATTTCTACTTAACCTTCAACTTTGAGAAAGAAGTCAGGTTTAATGTCCTCAGCTACATCATTCATATCGTGTGTAGCACCAGATCTTTTCAACTCAGGGCAAGTTATTCACCTCAGCTAGAAGTCTCTATTCTACTGCCAACATATCTGACGGGAAGGCCCTGGAAAAAAAAATTCTGAAGAATTACATGATCCTATAAAATTATCAGATTTGATTAAATCAGAAAAAAATTAAAAGTAAATCTAGAACAGTGCTGTTCATTTGCTAACTAGAAAATTAAAAAACACAGTTGGAAATATATCAGTCAATTAATCATCTTCCTGCAAACACAAAGTATGGATTAGATTACTTCTGAATTTGAAATATAAGTGAGCCATTTTCCTTCCCTTACCAGTTTTGGATTTCTGCTTTGTGAGGTGCCTGTGGTTGGTAAACATTGTTGTGGCATCCTGTAAAGCTGTCCTTTCCTCCAGGTCAGATTCTGGGATGGGAGTGCAGCCACCTAGTTAAAAATATAATGGAGTACCTTAGGAAACCAGAATGTAACTTCAACAGAACAAAAAAAAAGATCAAGAGATGATAAATGAAGTGGCAAGAATCTAAAAGAGTGTATAAAATTGGAACAGTCTTCAATTTAACTCTTGGTTAAAATACTTTGAAAAGAGAGAGTTACTACCATAGTGTTTAGTAAATTGTTTATGCCTTGGTGATTCTTCTCTTTACCGATTTATGTCATATATGAGAATGTATTAACTAAACCTACAGCATATGTACAACTCACTTTACATAAGGGAAAGAAATAGGCCTTAGAATGAACTGTGTCAAGTATCAGACTACTGGAACCTGCTACAGTAATAAAAGATCAAGCATGTATGAAATAATTCTACAGTGATCAAACCCGGTGAAGACTATTAGCTTGCCACAGAGGATGTCTCAGGATGGTATTTTTTGGATTTCGGATTATACACACCAATTTCCAACTTTCTAAGGTAGGTAGGATAGTCCAGTAATGCACTGCCCAGCACTACATTGCCACAAGTCAGTAGTGATCCCGGGATAAGGTGACAATTTCCCTTTGGTAACTTGCAATATTTATCTGGATGACTTCAGGTAGATATTCTAGGTGTCTATCACACTGCACATTTAAGTAACTACCTATAACTATCTCATAAAACACACATAAACTGTCATTAAAAATACTAAGAAAGGGATAATCTAGTACAATTATCACTGAGCACAAGGGAACTAACTGTCTACCGGTGCCACTCCTGGAAACAGCTGCAGCAGTTTGAAATAGATTAGGTTGACCCAAGTCTGCTCAAATAGCTCCTCCCCATGCCACTGGGAAAGGGCTGCTACCCAGGAGCAAAGACACAAGCCTGCTAGCTCATACTTGTCTCTTCTTTAGGGTAACTTGAAGAAAGCCAAAAAAACAAAGGAAGAGAAGGAGACACCACAAGCAGAAAGGAGGAAGGGCAGAGCAACGGAAATAGGACTATGGGAGAAACATAATTCCACATTTCCTTGCAGGATGTGTGTGGCTAAAAAGAAATGAACACACATGCATCATCACAAGGAATTGGAGGCATACACAGTATCAGCTGTAAATACATGTGCACTTTACTGTGGTATGAAAAAATAGGTGGGTATGTGCATAGCTAACAAAAATAGCATACAGCATGAGTGCTGGCCATGGTGTATTTGTTATTTTCAGCAGAAAACTATGTGGGCAGCTTCTATCATGCCAGTGCAGCTCTGGAAGAAAGGAAGAATTTATGAAGGTACTTGGTTTTTACCCTATCTCAGAGATGGTGATCTTTCTAGAAATATTTTTCAGGACAGAAGTAATGCATATGTTATGTGTTTTTTATTTTTAATCCAGCAGCACAGGTCTCTCTTACTTTGCTCAGCAACTTCAAATCAAACACTTCATCAAAAGTCCATGAAAGGCTCCATGCATAACTGCAAGTATATGTTCACCTGACTAAAGTTAAACTCTTGCTGAAGGGCTTTGCTGGATCAAGACCTAAATGAGTGAAAATTAGGGACCTCCTGAGATTACCACTAGCACGCAAACAAACCTATTTGTACGGTGTTGAAAATCATCTTTTGTCTACTGAAAGAGTGTATTTTTTAAAATATCATAATAATTCCTAATTAAAAACAATGATGCTTACCGTATATATTTCCACTGTTGTGAAAAAAATCGTTTTGTAGCAACATAGCATATCTTTCATTACAAAATAAAAGAATAAAGCATTTGCAAAAATTTAATATGCCAGTCTAGTAGCATTGTAGAGCATACTGTTTGGCAGAAGAATCAGATTCTTCAGCAATTTTTGGACCCCTGATTTTTAATCCAGTGAAGATGAGACAGAGAGAATATGGTAATGTACCAGATCGTCAGCTGAATCAAGGTAGCTCCTCTGAATGCAATAGTGTTATGCTAAATTACTACCATTGGAAGATCTGGCTCAGCGTTCTTTGTTTCCAGGAAAGGGAGAATGTATGAGCCACTCCACCCCAAATATGCCCTGTCAGCCAATCTGTGATGTGTCATGGAGTCAATATGTAGATTCACAGGAGGCTGAATCGTCTATCCTTTCAGTTCAGGAGAGGAGGTTTGGGGGTGGGTGGTAAACATGATGTGAAAAGAGAGGTATTAGCACAAGCAGAAATTCCTAAAACTTCAAGCACAAAATGGAAGGCAGGTTTGAATCTGATAACAAGAAATACAAACATTATGATATGTTAATATATTATAATATATTGCTATCAAATAACACGATGTTAAAAATAAATATGCACACATCTAATGAAAATAGTTAATCTTCATCACATCTAATCTCACCTACAAGCTCTGACTATGAAAAGTACACTATATGATTCAAAGAATTGGAAACTGTTCCTCTAATGTTCAAATTAGGATATTTGTAACTTTTGTTCCTCAGAGAAAATCTATTCTGTTAAACTCATGATAAACCATTCAGGATTATTATAAATAACTATCTGAGAGTGGTATCATATATTAAATATTGAGATTCTGAGTGAAAAATCATATAGGCTATTAGCGCATATTGGTTTCTGTGGAGACAAATAAAATATCTTTGAAAAGTTTGCTCTGAACACTGAAACTCCATAGGTTATGTAGCCTTGAGAATTAATGTCTTTGATGCCAAACTATTGCATTAGTCATTAGCACTATTTTCCAGCCGATGGTAACTGAATCGGAGTTGGAAAGTGTCTATTTGCCCTTAGGCATCCTATGCTATTGGTTGAAAGGAAGTGGGACTTCCTGCTCTTGGTTTTGATGTCAGAGGTTTGTTAAGATTTACTTGTCAACTGATACTGTCAAAATGTACCAGAACTAAAAGCAAAATTCATTTTTTCCGTGACCTTATTCTCCTGATAGAGACCAATGAGAACTGGAATTTCACCATTTAGACTGAGGAACTGCAGAGGTTAAACAGTAAGCAAACAAGCTCTGAAAGAACTGGAAAACATACTATCAGTCTCATTTCCAACACATAAATAAACCATATTCCCTACCCTTCAACAGAATTTGTAAGAACATCAGTATTTTATGTTGGGCTACTTTACTCGCTATTAAATAAAAACAAGACATTATTACTATATTATAAGTGTAAAGACAGTGTGCTAACAGCTGTACTAGACACCAACAAAAACGGGGTAAAATCCTGGGCTTACCAAAGTCAATGGAAGTTTTGCTATTTACTTCAGTAAGGCTGGATTTTTCCTTAGTCCTTGCCCTAAGGGGTGTTTAAGGTAAAGTTCAGACAAGAACACAGGAGATGGGGATATCATTAACTCAGATTTTTTTCTCTGTATGCTAGGAGTGTGGTGGCATTATGCTGGTGAAGTTTGCTTGGCTCATGGAAGAAGTGAATTTTCAGAAGGGATCTGAATGAAGACAAAGTGTGAAACTTATACAGTAGGAAGGGCAAAGAATTATACCCCTGAGATTTCTCAGGAGGAGGAAATGACAGCTGCACTGAGGTTGGCATTACTGACAGAAAGAAGAGGCAAGATGAGGAAAAGAAAAAAAAATTGAGATGGTTTCTTTCTTACAATATGTGACAGCATGCTCAAATCTAATAGATGAGTCAGTATTCTGATCACAGTAGCCTCCGTTAATATCCTCAGTAATGGCTGATTGAAGAAAAAGGGAGAAAACAGCTAAACAGACAAGAAAGCTGGGTGAGTTGAGGAGCTAATTAGCCTGTCAGCTGGCTAACGTGATAAAAGCCAGGAAGGAAGCATTAGGAGGTGGGAGGAATGAGACAACAGTAACTGTGCCCAGATTGAAGAAGATCCCAAGGAAGACGTATCTCTTTTCCTCACAGGGCCCTGATAAACACGGGCTGAAGGTCATGATAGGGATTAGGATTAGTGTGTTGTATTTTACAGGTGTTGTTGGAGGGACACGAATAAATTATACAGAGTGGACACTAAAAGAAGAGCAATTCCTGGGGTGGAAAGAACTGGGGCAGAGGGCGTGTGACACCCAAACTATTACACAACAAGAAATCAAATTTTTCCAAACACATAAAACAGATCTTCTGAAGAATACCATGGTGATCTGCATTTCCAGAACTACTGAACTCTATCATCACAAGTGTACATGGCTTTCTGTTCTGCCATGGACACTTTCAAGAAAGTTGAGGTGTCCACCCTGGAAAATATTAGCTTTGTTTTCAGTGTTTTAAATACATTATGGAAGATCCCTGTTACTAAGTGTATTCTTATGTATGACACTGATGTTTTCAGGAGACTAAGGAAGTCACATTAAAATTCAGCTGACTCTTTTAGGAACCTGAGAAAATCCCAGTCTAAATGTATATATACTGTAAGCTGATTTTCTTTTGTTTCAGTATTATTATCCTGCCCCCCTACCATATGGATACAATTTCTACTGATTTTAGCACTAATGCTCCCTGTACAAAATATCTAATGGTTTGCATATTAGATAGCTGTACACTGCCAGCATCCTTACTATGAGCTTTAACCAACCCCTGTAAAAAACAAGATGTATTTTGCCACTGGCTTCTGTGGCAGCAGCACCATTTCCTTTGTATTTCCTGAAGTCCAGAGGTAAACATGTATTGCTCTATGGGTTACTGGGTAAAATTTTCAGAGGGACTTAAGTGGTTTAGAAATCTGTGGCCTAGAAATTTTCAAAAGCGAATTAGGCACTTAGGATTCTAAGTCTAATTGAAAACACATAGGAACAGGCTTCTAAGAGCCTAAATCACTTCTGAAAATGAACT
The DNA here is from genome assembly GCA_007922175.1 of Pelusios castaneus. Taxonomy (NCBI): domain Eukaryota; kingdom Metazoa; phylum Chordata; order Testudines; family Pelomedusidae; genus Pelusios; species Pelusios castaneus. The sequence continues at coordinate 4,096,091 of ML685756.1, read as the reverse complement.
TAGATGCTTTTGAAAATTTTATCCAATGCCTATCCAGTACCAAAAAACTGCTTCACTTCTGGTCTTTTCATACACCTATGCAAAAAGGAATACAATTTTATCCATAAAGCCTTTTTAAAAGCAATGCTGTAGCATTAGTAATAAAGTATATATAATGTATGAATGTATAATGCTGCTAACGTGTTGGACCTAATCCTCGGATTACATACAGATTTGCTCAAGATAAATAAGTTTTTCATGTAATAGCTATTGTTCTTCCCATAAGCAGAGTAAATACACCAGGACACTACGTGTCTATGCCTCCACTCACCCACCTGGGACAGAGTTATTTAATGTACGTTGTGGCTCTCCTCTTGCATTTTCAAATGGATATGAGCCTGCTGAAAATTCCACTGTCAGCCATGGTAGTCATAACCTGACCCGAATAGGAGCTGAATTAGGCCCATACGCACAGTGGTGAATATCAAGTTTAAACTGCACTGGTTTTTACTCTCTGAAAACATACTACATTGCACAGAACAAATATCAGTAAACTGAAAAAGACATTACAACTCCAAATCCTTCACACCTTCATACTACACGGGTGTTAATCAGCATGTTTAAATCTGATCAATCTTTATCTTTACTTCCAGGCCATTCTCTTTATATTGTTGTGGGTATGTGCATGTATTTTCAGGGGTAGCAGATCACCCATTTTAGCAACTTTCTATTATGAACTTTTTGTCCATCCCAGGATTGAAAAAAAATCATAACAATCAGTCACATCTATTGATAATTATTTAAGTAAACTGTATCAAGCAGAAAAGTGAGCTATTTACTCAAAAAAAGCAAGAACAGCATATAAATCCCACAGACTGGAAACTATCCAGGTTGAGAAGTTCTCCAGATGTCAGTCTGTAAACAGTGCTTCATAAAATGAATTTCCCCATTAATTGTTGGCAAGAACAGCACACTAGAATATGTTATTGCATTATGACCCACTCTTCCCCCTTTTCTTTGTAGCTGAATTCTTGTCTGACACCTCAGATCTTTTATCAGTTGTGATAAATCCAGTACTTTGGGCAGGCAAACTGTGGTCAGCAAAATTGTTTGATAGGATACGATGTTACAGCCAAGTAATTGTGAGATTTCTTCACTGAAGGAAATGAGACCTCTTGTTTATTTTCACTACATCTGTTTTTGTAACACATTGAGTTCTTAAGTTGGAAAGAGAAAGACAGAGATAAAACAACCATATGATATACACTTTTTTTTAAATTGAAGTACTGACAGTTTTGCTACAGGGTCCTATCAATATTTTTACACATGTTAATATGGTTCTTAAAGCTGAAAAACAGGAAAACAAAAGTAGTAAACAGCTGCAGACTGTAAAGGAGTTTGAAGGAAAGACTATTTGTGTTTCCTATTTCTTGTCCAGTCGATCAATATCTAAACCATTCATCAACAAAAAGTGCAGCCTGTTATCCTCCAGCCAGATCTCTCCTCCACAGCAGAGAACAATCTATGATATTTGGACGTGGTCTATTATTTGGAATTTTCACTTAGCTGTTAGATCTCCTGACAAAATCAGAATCAAATTATCTCTTTTCAGGGATCTTTTTTCACTTTTCCATTCCTATTTTCTCTTCTGAGATTAACTCTTGCAAGAATTTTTACAGAAGAGAGAAAAAAAAGTTACACATGCAGTCTCAGTGATATGAAGGCTAGTAACATCAAGCAAAAGCTCTGTAAAAAGCAAATCTTTCTTTCCTATGTACACCATTAGAAATAGACTGAATAGCAGAACCATTTCACAGAAGAACTTCCAAAGTTCTGGCCAATTTCATATTCAATTACTTGTAGGTTTTACTTGCAACACATACTGAAACAGTAATGCTTCTCAAAGTGCAAAGAAACTGCAGTTTTCAATAGGGCTATAGTCTAGGCGCCATTCATGCATTAAAGGATTCATAATGGTCACTCCAATTGCATACTGCTTAGGGAACAGAAGCAAACAGATTGTTCACTCTAGAGATTTCACCTTTTCTGCATAGTCTCTGTTAATGTAAAGTAACAGAAAAAACATGGGAAGCTTTTCCACGAAGATTTTTATTTATTTAAAGCTATTTTTACAACTGCCCAATGGAAAATAGTCTTCAGCAAGCTTCAATAAGTGAAATGCTAACGGAATAGCTGATTAATCAGTTAAGTGCTGGAGAACAAACCAAATTCTGACAAATTCATGCTTTTCCTGCTGTATTTTGTATGGTCTGTCAGATAAAAAACCAACTGCTTCATGGAAAATGGTTCTCATTTTTGTGCAATTAAAGCATATTGTTCTGAGTTAAATAGATGGCCCTAAATTACTGTGGACAATCAAAACACATCTCCAGTTGGGAATACAGTGTGGTACAGTTCTGCTGTTTCCTTGTTTCATCGGTGTGCTCATTGATTAAGATAACCTGTACCAGTAGTTTTGATAATTTGTTCCATATAATAAACTGAAGACTGGTCTACACTACAATGTTAGGTTGACATAAGCTGTTTTACATCTACACTTAAATCCGTCTCCCATTGGTGTAAGCATGACATTACAGATGCAGTAACACCACCTTCCCAAGCAGCACTGAGCCATGATCAATGTACTGAGGTCATATGCAGCCTGAGTGTTGACACTGTTACCTACGTTGACGCTAGCAGTCCTCCAGCAGCTGCCCCACAATGCTGGACACTGACCACTCTGGTCACAGTTGAGAACTCTACTGCTCAGAGGTCACTTCCCCCACGTTTTACAATTCTACACATTTTTGAAATGCCCTTTCCTGACTGTCCACGTTGGCCAGCACACATAGCAGCTCTTATTGTTATGTGCAACTGTCTGACTGACAGTGCTGGCTATATGCTCCAGACATGTTCTGGCCTGGAATAGACTAGACAGAAGCTATTGGCTCCCCTGGGCCTGTGGGAAGAAGGGCTTATGCAGGTACAACTATGGACCAGACATAGAAATGTGGACATCTATGAGCCAATTGCAGGAGGAATGCCAGGAGAATGGGGTATAACAGGTATCAGCAGCAGTGCCTCGTGAAAGCAAAGAAGCTACAGCAGGCATAACAGAATGCCAGGGAAGCTAAATAGTTGATCTGGTGCCGAGCCACAGACCTATCATTTTTACAAAGCTCTGTATACCATATTTGGCAGAGACCCTATTAGCACCCCAAAGGCCAGTGTGGATAGCTTCAAGGAGCCATAGTCAGAGGCCCTGGGCTTGATCAGCAAGTAAGAGGAGGAGGGACATGCATCCAGGAGATCCAGCTATGCTATGAGCCAGGACCTGTTTGAGATTCCACTGCAGTCCAGCCAGTCCCAGCAGTTGAGCATGCACGAGTCTGATGCAGGGTAAGTGTGTAAATGTCTTTCCCATTACACTGATGTCCTGATGGTACCCCCAACTGAACAAGACTCCTCTACTGATTTGTCGTTGATTTACTTGCACTAGAAGAGACAGCAGTACAGCAGAGAAATAGCACTATCTGCTTTTCATTCCCTTGTAGTGTTAGGTGGGGGGACAGAAAAGGCACGCAACCCAGTTTGTTTATGTACACAGGGACATCCCTTGAGTCCTCCTTATGGATTTCAATAAACTTATTCTGCAATCCTCTCCAAAGGTTTCTAGGCAGCTTGTCCCATGCCGTTAGTGAAGGAAGAGAAAGCTGCAAGATGGGAACTTGATCCCTTCCTCCTAGTCACTCCCACATGACTTGTTTCTACTCCACCAGGCATTGCCAATATTTCCCAAAACACAGTGCACTGGAGAGTGGGAATAGTCACCAATGATGCACCATATATGCAGCAAAAAAGCACTCCTGGTGAGCATGCCCAGAGCCATCACAAGGAGCCAAGTATTCATAAAAACAAGCGATATATGTGGTGGCTTTATACCAGTGTAGCTTGCATCAGCAAAAGCTTGTTTTAGGAAGGCCCTCACCCTAAGTAACTTTTCAGTTCAGCGTATAGAAAGATAATCTGCATCCCTCATACATGGCCTTAGCAGGTATGTATGACACATGCAGGTGCTTGAGTACAATGCCTTCTTTTGAATTCATAAATTCTCTCAACCTGTAACAGGGTAGAGGATTTTATGACTGCACTTAGGCTGTTTAAGTTGTCAAATCCTCTCAGCCATTTTTCCAGGAAGAGGTTGAGTGCATGTGGTATGCAAGTCATAGGAACGGCATTGGGAAATGCCACTAAGAACAGACCTAACAGCTGTTTTCATTAAAGAAGAATTATGGAATATCACACAAAGAACACTGTCAAAATCAACTTTCAGTAGTGCCTTCAGTAATGCATGACTGCAAGTGGAATAATATTAATCTATCTAGCAATTCAACATCTAGTAAAGGAAGCTCTGAACAGAGGATGAATAATGATTGCTCCCTTCAGCCACATAACTCTGTTGTTTCATCCAACTATTCATTCACCTGACAATCATGCACTGCTTGCAAAATAAGTTCCTTCTGTTCTGGTTTAAGTTGGGGAAGGTAAATATTTCTTAGTTGTGTGGGACTTGGAAGAGTTCCCCCTTTCTTTGTGTAATGGCATGAAATCAGTTTACAATGAGGCCTTTTCAAGGGGAATATCAGTTCAAACAATAACTCTTGACAAATGCCAGCATAAAGCTATCACAGTATCCTTCAAAGTGCAGTCTGATATAAACACCCAGTCTTTATTGTTGTCTGGGACTCAGGCCTTCCACCTTTATTTTTAGCATGTCAAAGCATTTGACGAAGTGGGATTTTCTCCCACGAAAGCTCATGCGATAAATAAATCTTAGTCTTTAAAAGTGCCACAGGATTCTGTTGTTTTTCCCCAAGAATAGTTTGTATTAAGCATAAATGGATTGCTTTTGTTTCCTAAATGTGAAATATTATGGAAGCAGAAGTCATAGAATGTTACTGCCAATAACACACAGATTTTCAAGCACATCTTTGCTCATTCCTCTATGTAAGCCTGGCTTTTAGGGAGGGCTGGGACGGGGAAGAAGGGAAAAGTCGGGTTTTTTAATAGCCTCCCATTATAACTTTTATGCCACGAAGTTTTGGATTTTGCAGAATATAAACACATATGTTATGCACACAAGTGAGAGCAAGAGAGCGAGCACACACAATTTTAGGCTATGTTTACACTGGCAAATTAGTTCGAATTAAGGAAGCTTAATTCGAACTAACTAAAGCCATGGCTACACTGGGCTTTCATTAGTTCGAATTAAGGGCTTCCTAATTCGAACTAATAAATTGGAATATGCTATTCGAACTAAGGGTTAATTCGAACTAGTTAGTTCGAATTAACCAATGCGGCCAACTTAGTTCGAACTAATTGCTTAGTTCAAACTAACCGGCCCATTGAACTCAATGCAATTCGCTAATTCGAACTAAGCAAGTGCCATGAATAGCACTTGCTTAGTTCGAACTAAATTTTGCTAGTTCAAATTAAGTTAATTCGAACTAACTAAAATTAGTTTGAATTAGTTAGTTCGAATTAACTAATTCGAACTAACTGTAGTAAGTGTTGACACAGCTTTAGTGACTAGCTGCACTACATGAATGGCTGGTTAATACACACTCAGAGTATAATTAAGGCTTCTGATTTTCTGTTTTAATCAACAGATACTGATCATACCTGTCCAGTATTTTAAAAAAGCTATTTTTCCAATACGCTCTGGAAATGATTACTTGTATCTAAGAGCTTTTCTACACAGCACAGTAATGCACACAATGGAAGTATGTTTTCTAAAGCTCGCTAACATGCGGAACGCTAACATTAGTCTGTTTAGACCCGACTGGCGTGCACTAAGGATTCACTAGTGTGCTTTAATGCATTGCTTTTTAAACAGTATTATGCTACAGCACTATCAGGGATATTACAAAGAGATTAGCTGTTATCGTATAGACAAAGAGAAGGCCCTGAAAAACTATGATTACTGAAAATCTATATAAAACTAAAAAAATCACTTAAAATAAACACCCCAAAAATGAAATTAATAAGCCCCCAAAACCAGAAGCCCTACGTATAATTCAGAAATTTCCTTTCTAGTATCTCTCTCTGTACTGTTTGTATTGAGTTCTCAGACAGTATACCAAATATTACTATGCGTCAACATGAGAATTAAATGCTGCATCAGCTTTTCCCACAAAGCTTCTCACTATAAAAAAGTCCAGGGAGGGCCTTTTTCTTTTTGGTCTGATTTATAACATCATCAACATCACTTGGCTTTTATATATATAATAAAAAGGAAGGTGTGTGTATATATACAGAAAGATGGGCGCACACACATATTTTCTTGAGTAATCATTTTGTAATTATGTCAGTTATCAACAAACGCTGAGCCAAAAAGATAATTTAACAAATGGGGGGAAAAATAAAAAAGACTAAAACTGAGGTAGATTCATCTGTAGCATTCTCATGGTAAAATCAAAACGAATATCAGAACCACCATGAAAAAGGATCTGAGGAGCTAGTTTTGTTAGTTATGGGAAGTTACCAAGTAGCACATGAAGGAAAAGAAAAGGCATTAAGATGTACAAGTTCTGGTATTAAACAAAGCTATGTTCATTTCTGCTGATTTTGACTTGCCATTGGAGATATACTGGGTTAATAGTACAGTACATACGGACTTAGAAAAACTATTCCTTAGAATTCCAGTTCCCTAAAGTACTTGGGCACCGAAAGCTAGTGAATTGATATTTAGATGGAGACACGACCTCAAAATATACAAATGCAACATATATTTCTGGCAAATATAAAAAACAAACAACATCCCCCCCCCCAAAGTATATTTGTTAGGGAATAAAGAATTAGCCTCTCAGTTCTACAGTATTTTCAGATATTACTCTGAAATAATCAAACCTGGTGATGAAATAAACAAGAGTACAAAGTACTTCTTTTAATCCTATAAACAACACAGTGAATCTTTGGTGAATTTCTAAAGTAAGCAACTTTTAGATTCTTGGGTACAGATGAACAGGTCAAGGATACCAAAGAACTTGCAACAGTGAAAGCAAAGAGCTCTTTTTTAATATGGAACATTATCCAGTGCTTGAAATAAATTCTCAAACAAAGCAGCTCATTATTTTGTGAAATATGTTAATGTATTGAGAGAACATATCACTTTTGTTGAATCAGAAGTTTCTAAATGTATTGTTCACAGCATCCAAAAGACCAATAGAGTTTTCTTCGGAAACATATGGGGTAGAATTTGCAGAGTCCAGGGCAACATTGCTTTGTATCTAGTCTGGGAAATTTTCACTTTTCTTAATGATAAACTAGTTAGATTTTCATGGATTACGTTAGAGGCTGAGACCTAAAAGAATAGTAATGAGCATGTTTGGAACTTTGTTTCCTTATTGCAGAAGCACATTTCAATGACATAAGTCTAATTAATTCCCTTTGCTATTTTAAGCCTTTTTTGCATTTGTGACTGAAACCAGCTCAATTTTTATTATTTTGGGCCCAATCATCTCCACCCCTGGGATCGGGGAAGGGATTAATTTGTCCGCCTGCTGTGCAACAGCCTGCAGAATATGCTGTTACCCTGGCATGTCCTCAGGAAACCACATGGAGGATGTAGAAGGCCACCCAGAGGTTCTGAACCTCTGCACCAGACCTGGCTGTAGTGGCAATGTTGGTCTAACATGTTGCTCCATTTATCTAACCTATTTGCTTTGAGGAATGGAGACAGAACTGCATAACACAATCCCAGAGCCTTAAAATTCCATCTTATCCTTCAGAGAGAGAGGGAGTTTGTTCATTTACAAAAACATAAATTTCACCTTATAGGGTAGGTGGGACTTTAGGAAGTCAGGGGCCTGACTCTGATCTTGTTTACACCTTTGTAAATCAGGAGTAACTATTGAACCCAATGGCCTTAAACAAGTATAAAAATGGTGTATGTGGTTCCACCCCCTTGTTAAAGGAATGCTGCTCTCAGACTTTCACTGACTGACTTTTCATATCCTCCTCTATCCACAAACTTTGATTTCAGCCTTATTGGGAGAAATCCAGACAAGTAACAAACCCTTTTAGTTGATTTGTGTATCATTCATGTTCACCCATATAGGTTACCTATGTATTGTCGAATGCAATGTCATGTACGGTGTTTCTTGAATGCTCATGACATACTGAACATTATTGTTATGGTAGCTTGTTTCCTGCAATGTCATGCATGTGTACAGATACAAAACTCTGCTATGTCATATCAGTAGCAAAGAGGTTTGGCCTCCCTCTGAGAGAGACAGGGAGGGAGGGGCCAGACCCAGCTAGGAAGAACTGGAACCAGCCTGTCCCCATGACAGGAAGTCAAGGGGCGGGGCAGGAAGGACTAAAGCTGGCTGGCTTCACAGCTCGCTCAGCCCTGAGCTCCCAGACGGGAAGGTTGTTGCTCCCTTCTCTCCAGAGCTGCCCCGACCCTGGGACCAGTACCCGCAAGAGGAGCTGCCGGCAGGCTGGAACCGGATCCTTATACGCCGCTGGTCCAAGCCATGGCAGCAGACAGCACCCCGGCAGTCAGGATGAGCCCCCAGCCACCTGCGACCTTGAGGAGACCCTGAAGTACCCGCAGCCCTGCCCCACTGGAAGGGCCTGGGGGTTCCCTTGGAGACCATGGACCTAGAGGAACTACCGGAGGCCAGCCCGGGAGAGGAGCCCCCAGGGGGACTGGACCTGGAGGAACTCCCGCCCGCTGACGATCTGGATGGGGTGCCAGATCTGCCACCCCGAAGAGACCCAGAACACACAGGTACTGCTGGGAGAGGGGGTGGAAAGCAGCCCAGAGGGCCCAAGAAGTAAGTCAGTGTGTTGCGGCGGGGACCCCGCTGACTCCATGGCAGAGGCCGCGGATAGGGCCCTGGGCTGGGACACAGTGGAGATAGGTGGGCCTGCATCCCCCTCCTCCTCTCCCCTCCATGGCAATCCTGACAGTGTGGACCCACTCCCTTTGGCTGTCTACGCTCCTGAGCCCTGAGAAGGATGGTTTCCCTAACCCCAGAGACTGTGTTGCTTGGGCCTGCCCCACCCAAAGGGGGCCAGAGACTGTGTTGCTTGGGCCTGCCCCACCCGAAGGGGGCCAGAGACTGTGTTGCTTGGGCCTGCCCGGCCCTGCCAGGTGGGATTTGAGGCTGGAGGCCCCGCCTGGCCAAGCCCGTGCCCTCCATCACAATATCCCTAAATATGTGACACACATGACTTGAATAGAGGCAGACCTACACAAATCTGAGGTCCACACCTTGCAGAGGCATGCATAGCGGAACAATGGACTGGCCTGAGCACTTGTGAGCACTTTGGCTCAAGTGGAAGAAATCATGCCTATTGCTGGACATGGCTCATCACCTGACCCCAGGGGGTTGAGGTAACTTGTTAAAGCGAGAAACATCTTTGTCTCAGGGCTCTACCTTGGAATCCATCTTCTAAGCAACATCAAGGTCACTAAAGGCTATGTCTGCATTGTTAAGTTAAGGAGTCTCTATTAAGTCGACTTAACAAGGTCGACTTTAAGTTGACCTTGTTAAGTCGACTTAACAGAGCTTGTAATGTAGACATACCCGTCTACACTGGCTTTAAGTTGACTTAATAAGGTCGACATAAGCCTTAAGTTGACCTTCAGAGGTGATGTTATTAAATCGAGTTAAGGAAGCTCTTAAGTCGACTTAACAAGCGCCCAGTGTGGACGCAGAGTTCTGTAGGTCGACCTAAGCATCCTTAGATCGACCTAAGGCGCCAGTGTAGACACACCCTAAGGCTACGTCTACACTTGTAAAGTTAAGTCATCTCTGTTAAGTGGACTTAACAAGGTAGACTTTCAGTCAACCTTGTTAAGTCAACTAATGGAGTGGCTACACTTTAAGTCGACTTAAGTTGACATAGCCGTCCACACTGCCTTTAAATCGACTTAATAAGATCAATTTAAGGCTTAAGTCAACCTTCAGAGGTGGTGTTATTAAGTCAACTTAAGCTGTTATTAAGTCAACTTAAGGAAGTGCTTAAGTCGACTTAATAAAAGCCCAGTATGGACAGGGCTTTGTGTAGGTTGACTTAAGTCGACCTAAGTTGCCAGTGTAGACACACCATAAGAAACTGCCCAGGAGGGGCAGAGGGGTGCGTGGCTGAAAGAATGCAGCCAGCCTTTGTAATAAGTTAACATCAAGGACTGTTGAATTTAGTCTCGTATGCAAGTTACCTTTTAGTTAATTATGATCTATTCTCTTAATTCATATTAATCTGATTTATGAACAATTAAAACCTTGATGTAGCCATTAAACTTATTTTTTGTTTTATCCAAAACCATGCATGTGGATTGAATGGGTGTAGAAACTTCACACACAGAGTGACAGAGCTGGTGCATATCAATTTCATTGGTAAATTGACAGACAAATGTAAATGAGCTTGCAGGGTGCAGTGTGGCCTCCCTTTAAACTCTTAGGGTACGTCTACACTTACAAATCAAGTCAATTTAAGGAGGTTTAACTCAACTTAATTTACTCTGCGTCTACACTGGGCTTTCCTTAATTCGACTTAAGCTAGTCCTTAAATCAAATTAAGGAAAAGTTCGTTCGAATTAATAACACCTCATTTTAATTCAAACTAGCGCTTAAGTCGACTTTATTAAGTCGACTTAAGCCAGTGGAGACGCGGAGTAGTGCCCAGTTGGACCTTTTTAAGTCAACTTAAAATGTTAAGTTGACTTAATAAGGGCAAAAAGGGGCCACGTCTACATTTGAAAAGGTAAGTCGACTTTTGTTAAGTCGACTTAATAAGGGTCCACTTTAAGTCGACCTTATTAAGTCGACTTCATAAAGTCGACCTAACTTTTCAGGTGTAGACATAGCCTTAGCAACATGCTCACTTTTCTGTCTCTCATGGCATTGCAAGTTGCAATCATCTCAGAAAGGAGGGTGTCTGAGCTCAAGGTTCTGACACCCAAACCTCCGTACACATGTTCCATAATGACAAGGTCCAGTTGCAAATTCACCTGACCTTCCTCCATATAGGTGGGGTCCCAGTTTCATATGAGCCAGATCATCTTCTTTTGATTTTTCTTTCCTAAGCCACACAACAACAGCAGGAACAGTAGTCTTCACTCCCTAGATATCAAGCAGCAGCACTGGCTCTCTCTATTGAAAGGACAAGACTATTTTGTAAATCAAACCAACTCTTTGTCACAGTAGCAGACAAAATGAAGGGTCTCCTAGTGTCGTCCTAGAGGATTTAATTGTGGATCACATCCTGCATGAGGATGTGCTATACTACCATGTTGTAGCCCTGGAGATCTCCTGTGTAATAGGATGACCAGATGTCCTAATTTTATAGGGACAGTCCCGATATTTAGGACTTCGTCTTGCATAGAAGCCTATTAGCCTCCAACCCCATCCTGATTTTTCACACTTGCTATCTGGTCACACTTCTGTGCAAGACAAAGCCCTGAATGTTGGGAATGCCCCTATAAAATTGGGACACCTGGTCACCCTATTATACAGGAGATCTCCAGGGCTGCAACATAGTCATCAGTCCACACATTCACCTTGTATTATGCCATCACCTAACAGGCAGTAGGACAATGCAGCATTTGGCAAAGCAGTGCTTCAATTAGCGATTCCATGAACTCTGACACTTCCTCCTATGGTCAGCTTGAGAGTCATCTATTTAGAGTCAACATGAGTAAGCACTTGAAGAAAAACGGCTACCTTCCCTTTCGTAACTGTTGTTCTCTGAGATTTGTTGCTCATGTCCATTTGAAGACCCACCCACCTTCTCCTCTGTTAGAGCTAGCTGGCAAGAAGGAACTGAAGAGACAGTGGGTCAGCAGGGCCCTATATAGAGCGCCATGGAACCATGACTCCATCAACCCACCAGGTACCAGGAGGGGAAAAACCTTCCAATGACTGTGCAGACAGTGAGTACCCAGCTATTTGGCATGGATGTGAGCAACACATCTCAAATAACTATGGTTATGGGTTTTTCTATTTAGGGGCATTGAGGAGAGTGAAACTGAAGCAACTAGCAGGAAGTAGTAATGTTACCAGTATAGAGAGAGGGACATGACTAAAATTCTCAAAACAAAAGACTCATGGCATGCAGGAGGTTCCTGCAGTCCGATCTGAAACCATGTTCATGCTAGTGAGAAGATAACCAGGGTTTGAGAACAGTCTTAAGGAGTTTGTTAAACTGCTTTCACTTGTTTACCAAATCTTCCAAAACCAATGTCAGATGTACTAACCCATGTTATATAGGACCATTCCCTTCCACACTCTTATAGTATTTGAACATGGTTCTCTGTAATACATATTCACCACAATGAAAAATCTATGCAATTGAACAATTTCAGCCTTTTCCATCATTGTCGCTGTGAAACACTGTTTAAGGAAGGGAAAATATTTTACTGACACAAAAACAGTTTTGATAACAAGCACATTTTTGTGAAAGATAGCAAACATTCATCATCAGCATTTATTATTTAAGATTTATATTGCAGTAGCGATAGAGGCCCCAAAGGCGTATGGCATCCCATTGTGCTCAATTGTACAGATATAAGATGTATAGAACTTAAGAGTTAGCAGTCTCAAAAAGGCAAATTTTGATAGTTTTAGCAAAGGTCTTATTTCTGTTTTTTTGCTCTAGTCACATCATCATTTCTTTGTGTTAGTAAAATAAAATGAGAAATCCTTGATCAAAAAGCTAAAAGGAAATCTTGGAAAACCAAGCAGCTGAATTAGATGAGTTATATAAGCATATGGCTGAGTTATATAAGCATATGGCATGAAAATAGTTGAAAAAGACTGTCTCTTTACTCTACTTGCTCTGTCTTCTATTTAATTTATTTTTAATTTGTACAATAGAAGCACTGTCAACTTTGTAGAAGTTGAAGAATACAATAAATCCTATGTCTATCCCACACAAAAAGCCACTCTGTCTCATTCTTAGCATTTTATTATAAAAACAGAGATTTGTTTTACCAATCTGCGCAAGTTGTCTTGTATGTAGCTCTCCCTACATCTCCTTTATCTTTTTGTGACTAGTAGATATAATTCATTTGGTGACATTAGCCAAGTTAAACCACTCTCTTGTCTGAAAAGATCAAGTTCAAGGCTTTCTAAAGTATCTAGAGAGTTGGGAGCCCAGCTTGCGACACTTCAAGATGCCTGATTTTCAGAAAGAGTCAACAGTCTGTGAAAATCAAGTTACTTTAAAATGTTTCAAATTAGGCATCTAAAATCACTAGCCACTTTTAAACAATCTTGGCTAACAGTACTATATAGGACACTTGCTTGGCTGAATAATTAAGTGTCTAACAAAACAAGAAAAAATGCCTTGGCCTCATGTGCCTGTTTTCCATTTGGCTTAAATATGACAATAATTTTACTTCATCTTAGAAATGCATGACTATTTGTGATGCTTCCCACTCCCCAACAATCTGGACTGCTGTGTATCTGTGTCACCTTGATCCATCACTCCTGGGCCCCAACTTACTCTGCTTTGCTGTGTGAACTACTGACTCTTGGGTCAGCCCACACCCAGTCTCGTGCAAGTAATCAGTCCCTGGCCCAGTGAAGGAGCACTTATGGTCAGCCACTCATTGGGTTGACCGCCAGCAAATACCCCAATCCCAGATGCAACCTGGGGAACATCTGTCTTACAGGTTTCAGTGCGGTACACTGCACCCTGCCAGCTCATTTACATTTGTCGGTCAATTTAACAAAGAAATTGATATGCACCAGCTCTGTCACTCTAAGTGAAGTCTCTACATACATTCAATCCACATGCATGGTTTTAGATAAAACAAACAAATACGTTTAATGGCTACCTCACCAGGTTAAGGTCCCATGCCAGCACTAGATGGCAAACTCGGGGGTATAGCCTGTCCAGACACTTGAGAAAGCAGGTCACCATCAGATTAGCAAAGGCTGATTGACCATCCAATCCAGGATGGAATGCAGAGATCATCGCTAGGTGCACCTTTATGGATGACACTGCCAGACCTACCTGCTTCTAAGTGCAGCAGATAGTCCAAAATGAAGGGTAACGCTGGTTGCATCAGGGAGATGTCCTTCTGCATTGCCCTAATGGAAAACCTCTTCTACTTGGCCAAGTACATAGCCCTGGCAGACAGTTTCTTGTTGCTGTGGAGGACCTCTATGACAGGCCCCAAGCATGTGAACTCAATGGGATTAACCATGAAACTTCCACACAGTGAGGTGCAGAGATTGAAGATTGGGATGTTGGAGGCAGCTAGAGTCCTGTGTGATTAGATCTGGCATCAAAGGCAGGGTAATTGACAGTTCTAGTAGTGCCATGTACCAATGCTTTCGGGACTAGGCTGGGGCTATCAGTATGATGGATACTATGTCCCTCTTGATCTTGAGCAGTACCTTGTGAATGAGCGGGAAAGTTGGAAAGTGTAAAGCAAGTGGAACCTCCAAGGAAGGAGCAACATGTGCACGAATGAGCCCAGGCTATTGTTCAAGAATGAACAAAATCGTTGACATGTCCAGTTGAGTCTTGTTACCAACAGATCTACTTGGGGGAATTCCCCACTGCTGGAAGATGCTGTTCACCATGTCCAGGCAAACAGACTACTTGTAGTACTAGAAGTATCTTCTGAGATGATCTGCCAGTTAGTTCTGGGATCCAGGGAAGTAAGATGCCTCCAGGTGTATGGCATGAACTCTGCAGAAATCCCACAGCTTAAGGGCTTCTTGAAAAAGGGGGAGTAGCGTGCTGCACCCTGTCTGTTTATATAATACATCACTGTTGTATTGTCCATCAAGACTAATACACATCTGTCTTGTAGATGGGACTGGAAGGTTTGGCATGCTAGACAAATCTTTTTCAGTTCCTGACAATGATGTAGAGCAATAGCTCTGCTCAAGACAAGAAGCCTTGAGACCTGAAAGTTCCTAGATGTGTTCCTGACCTAAAGTCATCTTCGGTGCCTGGGAATGCTAGCATTCAAATTCCCTTGGTGGCAAGTTCTTCTTTGGTGCCGTAGACTCTCTAATAGAGGCCTGTGCACGAGGTAGTGCGTGCCAGGTCCAAGTGGCCTGGGGACAGTTGGGGACAGAGAGCTGTCTCCATCAGAAGATGTTTAAGTCTAACGTTCCTCTCCTTCTTGGTCCTAGGATGGAATCCTCTGCAAATCTTACAGCAATCAATCTAGTGGGATTCTCTCAGGCACTTCAGGCAAGATTAATCAGTATTACCTTTTGGCATAGGTTTAGCGGGTACCACGTTTGACTCTTTGGGTCTGAGGCATGCAATGGTTCCTCAGGGGAAACCCTCCTAGAAAAACTTTAGCTAACTAGCTAACCACTAATAACTAATTCTACTCTATTTATAGAAACCACAGCAGAAGATAAAAGGTTTATAGGGCTTTGCTGATTCACTGCCCTTCTGTTCCATCTTACCATACCCTGAAAATTCCCCAGGCATGCCACCAAAAGCCGCGAGTGGCTTCTTTCAGTGGTGTCCATGAGAAAACTCATCCCAACTGCCACCAAAAAGAGCAGCTCTAGGGCTGCGTCTACACTGGTAAATTAAGTCGACTTAAGCTTGGCTTAAGTCGACTTAATGTGCCCTGCGTCTACACTACACTTTGCTTAAGTCGACTTAAGCAGCTTTGCTTAAGTCGACATAAGGAAAATAAACTCGACTTAATGAAAATTAAGTCGACTTTATTAAACCACCTTTCTACTCGACCTAAGGCTTAATTTGACTTTCTAAAGTCGAATTAAGCCAGTGTAGCCCTGGGGTAGCCCTAAATCGACTTAGGGCTACCCCAGGACTACACCAATGCCCTCCCTGCCAGGGGGGGGCAGAGGGGGAGCCTGGCATGCCCCCCAAAGGGCAGGGCATGTGGGCACAGTGTGACACTGTCTGGATTTAGGGAAGCATTTATGATATTTTCTATGGATATCTCATAAATGCTATAATCCATAGGAACTATGTCATGTTTGGTATCAATAGAAAGGTAGTAACTTGCTGGGAATGCTTATATAGTTTATGTCTAGGAATTCTATTTTGATTAGAAGTTAAGAATTTTATGTTATATCCATACTTTAACTTGTGTCATTCTGGAGGAACGTCTTAGACGGGAGGGTGTGAACAAACATTGTCTCCTTAATGTTTAGGAATCTGCCAGGTGATATAGTCCCAGGGAGTAAACTGATGAGTCATTAAGGATACAATGGTTGTATTCTTTATGTCCGCAATGGCTCATCAGTTTACTCCCTGGGACCATTCTACCTGGAAAATTCCTAAACATTAAGGAGACAATGGTTGTTCACACCCTCCCGTCTAAAACATTTGTCCAGAATGACACAAGTTAAAGTATGGATATAACATCAAATTCTTAACTTCTAATCAAAATAGAATTCCTAGACATAAACTATATAATAATTCCCAGCAAATTACTACCTTTCTATTGATACCAAACATGACATAGTTCCAATGGATTATAGCATTTATGAGATATCCATAGAAAATAATATCATAAATGCTTCCCTAAATCCAGACAGTGTCACACACAGGGCTCTGCCCTGCCAGGGTCCCTGTCCCCCTTTGCCCCATTGTACACAGAGGATGCTCCCTCCCACCACCATGGACCTGCCCAAGGTCCCCCTAGCCCCACAAAGTCAACCTAGAGCATCCAGTGTGGACGCTCTAGGTCGACTTTGTAAGTTCCCCTTTAAGTCGACTTTAATTTTAAGCGTAGACACACTAAGTCGACTTAATTAAGTTAACTTAACTTAGTTAAAGTCGACTTAAAAGTGCAAGTGTAGACATAGCCTAGGTGACTTCTTTTGGCTGGGGCAAGAGAGTCCCCAGGCATACCATGGAAAGAAGCCACCTGGAGCAGCTCCTCTCTGCAGCATGCCTGGGGACAGGTTTCCAAGGATGTCCCAGAAAGAAGCCTCCTGGGGTGGCCCCTCTCTGCAGTGTCCCAGGCAGGCCACAGAGAGGGGCTGCCTAGAGTGGTTTTTGGCAGCAGGAGTGGTGATTTCAGGGTGCCACAGGGTGTCGTGTGCTACTCACAGTGGGCTTGCATGCCACTGTTGGCATGTGTGCCAGGGGTTGCTGACCCCTCTAGCCTAATCTCTTGTGTAAGTTCCCTAAATTCATTCCTGTTTGAATAAGACTAGATCTTTTAGAAAAAACTCCAATCTTGATGTAAAAATTTCCAATGATGGAGAACACACCACAACTCTTAGCAAGTTGTTCCAATGGTTAATTACTCAGTGATTAAAATTTACACTTTATTTATAGTCTGAATTTGTCTAGCTTCAATTTTTAGCCATTGGATCTTGCTATGTCTTTGTTTGCTAAACTGAAGAGCTCTTTATTATTAAATGTTTTGTTCCCATGTAGGTACTTATGGACTACTATCATCTAGCCTGATCTCATATATAACACAGACCATGAAAATTCAGCCAGTGATTTTTCCATCTAGCTCAAGCATTCATCTCTTTCTAAGAATATCTATCACCGGGCCACAGGAAGTCAACATTTAAAAAGTAAATCTGGAAAAAAAATCCCATCAGATAAAAATCTGTTTGGAAATGTATGCAAATATTAAAAAAGGGGTATTGATCCATATCCTTTAGATACCCTGACATAACTTTAAAATACATCATAAAAGTACTCTCACTTGCAGCAATAAAACTTAATATAACCCACGACCTACTAAGGCAGACAACTTAAAAATTATTGTTCATAATATTTATCACCCTCTAGTTGCACAATTCCAGCCCAACCATCCATTTGAATTGAGGCATCTTTCATCATTCCATACACATCAGATTCTCTCTTTGATCTCCAATGGTAAATTTAAGGGCTGAATAAATGTTCTTTGAAATGCACAGCATGGCACAGCTGCTTATTGTTACATGGAAGACAGTATGTCATTAAAATGGAAACTCAATTAATACAGTGGAACATCCCCCTAATCATAGCCCGACTTTGAAGTTACACCACTTTCAATGATAAGTCTAATTTACAGTCAACTAGTTTTCTTCAAGTGCAACAACATTCAGCCTTTGGTTGGGGTCAGAATTAATAAAGCATGCCTTTCATCAAAACACCAAGAGCTACTGGCAATGCACTCTGCTGCAGTATTTGAAATTAAAATATACGGCAAACACACAGCAGAGGGGCATCCTACAATATTAATCACATGAAACTCATCAAGTCTACAGTTTTCATCATTAGCTGAAGGCTTTTATTGCTCTACAAAAAATATTTTAAAATTAATAACGTTAATTTGACCACATATTATTTTTTACTGCAAAGTTTTTCTGCAACATTCTAATTAGGGAAGGGTGAACTAAATCGTTGCTCCGAACTGAAACTGAACCAAATAAAAACCACTGAGATTCAGATTTGTTCAGCTTCTCACCCTCACCCTTCATCCCACCCCTTTATATTCCCTCTCCTACTTTGTGGTTTGAATCTGTAACAGAAGTACAGAAATACAACGAGAAAGGCTATTCACGATGTAGCTCCAAATATACCAGAATCAAGAAACTCTTCATGCCTGACCTCATTATATTTCCAGATCAACGTGTCAGAACTGGGAAAATCTGGATAAACTCTATTGGATTCATGGATCTAGGCCTGGCACTCTTACACTGAAACCTGGTCCTGAAAGCACCTACACCAATTGCAAAAGGTTACTTCCTAACAGAGCTCATCAGTGCACCCTTAACTCTTAATGTTTTTAGAATAAGTTTTATTTATTTAAGAAAAAGGAAAGCTATGAATTCAATCCCTATTGTGTAAAACCTAGTGAAACTGATTCTGACAGGCCCTCACATTTCCTAGGTAGAGGGAAGAAACCACTGCCTTCCTCCTACCAATACACAATGTAAGGAAATTAAAAGTAATGGTCTTTTTCTTTCCTTCCAGAGATGGGACGATGACAAGACACCCTCCATTACCCTACCCGCATACTGGCAGTGGAAGACAGATAAAGAATCACAGATCATCCCCCTTCTGTTCAATGGGAAAAAGAGTGGTCTTCAGCTAGCTTCTTTCTCCTCTCTGAGCCTGATCCAAAGCCCACGCCAAGAAGTACAAAAGGCTTCCATCAGTTTTTATCTGTCCTTTCAGGCCCTGCTATTAAATTTTAGGATGATAGATGAGATGGATAAAGGAAAAATTATAGAGACTGGGGAAGAAAGTCAAAAAGAGGGAATTGTTTGGTGAAGAGAGGTATTATGGGGATTCTGTAGCAAGCAAGGAGAGAAGAGTGTTTGGAGAAGAAAGTGAACATAGAGGAAGAAGGGAAAGAAGGAAAATAATAAGTGGGAGAGAGACGCATAACCAGAGAAAAGAGGTGAATGCAATAATCAGTGAAAAAGAAACTGAACAATTTCAGAAGTATTTAACTTCATGGAAAACTACACAGACAACAGATATTAAAAAGATGAAGCATCGAGAATCAAAATATTGTTATGCAGTAGAAGGAAATTATAAACTGAGTAAATGAAACTTGAAAAAGGAAGCAAGACCAAAAGCCACAGGGGCTTAGTGAGTTATTTCTTGTAATTATTATGGTTTTCATTGGTAAGAAAAACATTTTTACTTATTTATGGTAGTTTGCTCATTATGTCCTTGATTCTTTCCAAGGGCTCAAGAGGGATAGCCCCCACAGCTCTGAGAAACTCTCACGCTAAGAAACCTATAGTTAAGGTTACTTTGAGATTGCCCCTCTGACCTCTTTTAATCCATGTTCATGGATTTCTTAAAAAATAAGTTTTGGTTGCAATTTCAAATGCTAACTCTCAGCCCCAACATGACTTTTTTATTTTAAATATGAAAGAAAAATTCTTTCAGCCAGTAGAGTTATGAGATATATATATCTAAAAACCCTTTTTCTGCTATAAAAAGCCATGAGGAATTCTTTTTTTGTGTGCAAACACAATTCAAAAGCAGCTGCACTTTCCCAGTTAAAATTTTCCAGGTTCCTAGTACTCTCTGTAAATCTTTGGCAAGCCAGTCTGAAAACATTAAAAACAGAGGATAAGTCTACACTATGATGAAAAAAACCCTACAGCAACGAGTCTCAGAGCCTGGATGAGCTAACTCGGGCTGTGGGGCTAAAAACTGCAGCATAGACATCTGGGCTCGGGCTGAGCCCTGTACGTCAAGACCCCACAAAGAGCCTGAGCTCAAATGTCTATACCACAATTTTATAGTCCCTCAGTCCGAGCCTCAGGAGTCTGTCCTGGGCCACCTGCAGTCATGCTAAGGGGGTTTTTTATTGCAGTGTAGACATACTCTAACAGCCTGAGCCAAGTTCACTCAAATGAACAGAAAGATTCCCTTTGATTTAATTAGGTTTTGAATTAGGCCCTAACGAACTTTCAAGTCATTGAAAAAATCAGTTTTGCACATGCAAAATAGGAAATTTTCACAAGTATGCAGAAAGATGCTATTTTATGGCACTGTGGAATGACAAATACATTATATTTATATTAGTTACATAAGTGTGATTTTCTGCTTCTATTTCATTGTGGAGTTCCACAGTTGCATATGTTTTTCATTATGCAACAGGCCAGGACTAGGGGCTGGTAAGAAGGAGGCTGCCCCTGGATGCTAATTTCCAGGGGGGCATGACAATACTGTGTAGTTCAGCTTCCCCCTCCCCCTGCTCCCCGCCACGCTCTGATTGGCTAGCTTCTTTTGCACTGTTGATCAGCCAGCCTTTTTTTTTCTTTTTTTTTTTTTCTTTCCTCTGCCTTTGTATAGGTGCTGGAAGGGGGGCAAAAAGGTTTCTGTCCTGGCAGGCAAAATGGCTATGGCCACTCTTTGTATGCAATGAAATCAGCAGAGATATTAGAACACTATTTTTTTACCTTCTTAAAAAGACAAAAATAATTAATGCAATGTTACAGTTGCAATTTTATATACGGAGGTCCAAATAAAGTAATTTCCATAGAAAACCTCTGGGCCAAATTCTGAGGTGATGTAAACAATTATATACAAAAAAACCTGAGGCTTATTCAGCACTCACTTGCACCTAGTCTAGACTGCTGTAACTCCAATGATTTCAACTGGGACATTCTTGGTTTACACCATAATGAGAAGAAGTAAGCCCAGTGAACTATACTGATTAGAAAATGGATAAGCAGTGATAAATAGCACAGTTGTATAAATTGCAGTGATGAGTCATTTATTGGATAGGCAAAATAATGCAACTTGCACGTCAAGGGGGCAGTAAAAGATGTTGTTCAAGGAAAACAATCAGCAAAAGACTTCTTTTGCTCTACTTCAGCTCATATTCCGTCATTCCTGGATTCCTAGACATACATCTGTTGATGTAAATGGGCTCAGGCTCTCACTGACTTCAGGGAAAGCTGTAGCTGCTTAGGTTGCTGCTTAATTTGGTTCCCACCGAATGTCAAATCGGCTTTAGAGCTGTTCTCAACACCCACTCAATACCTGTTTAGTGCAATTCACTGTTCTCTTCCAATTATATTTGATGAGCTATTGTACTATTTAAATTACTATTGATTTTTCCCCTAAAAGGCACTGTGTGAAATCCTGCCCCTAATGAATTTTATGGAAGAATTCCCATTGAGTTCAATAGGGACAATTATCCAAAAGCTAAAATAATCATAGTAATTTCAGTTCCTCCATATAACATCCCTAAAGAGAGATTCATCGCTATAAGCTTAGCTGTGTACCTTAATATATAGTAGGCCCTTTGAATCCTGAGATACACCTGGACAATTCTCATTGACTTCATTTTTTGTAAAATAAATGAGTTATGCTTACTATGAGATCACTGGGTCAGATCCTTAAACAGCAAAGCTCCTCTCGTTCCAGTACGACTATGCTCATTTGTACCATCTGAGGAAGCTAAAGCATTAATGCTTAAACCTTAATCTATTAACCTAGCCTTACTCTTGGCTGGGTGTTTAACTTTGTAACCCCAACAATACAGCAAGAAAAAAAATGGAATCTGGCAGAACCAATCAGGTCTGCTGTCAGTCCTGGATGCCCTTCTGACTGGTGAATACCTGGGTTATAGGAGAACTTAGTCCCATCTTATGTGGAGCTGTTCGATAAAGATGTTGGTTCTGTTGTTGTTTTAAACCTGGCAAGCATGTCTGCCACCCTTATTAACAACATGTCCTTAAGTAAAATGATTGACTGTAATACTTACTTCAATTTTGGCTTAATTAAAAAATCAAGATCACATCATTGGTTACCACTTCTTAAATAAACTGTCCATGTTTTCTGTCTCTTATTACTACTAGCAAGAATTCTGAAATAGGAGGTCAGAGTTATAAAATTCTTTACTGATTTTCTGTGGCTTTGAGCAATTAGACTGTTGCTTCAGATTTAAGACCACATTTGCTCCTGGTCTCTCAAGAAAACAAAAGACTACAGAAAGTAAAGTACAATAACAATTATGGTCATTAGAGAAAATTCTTTAAGCCTACATCAACATTATGAATCATTTGTGACCACTTTATGCTTAAGCTGCACATATTAAAATTTAATCGGTTTCAACACGAAGATCCAACAAGAGGATTCCACACACCAAGGCACTAATGTGTGATCCCAGCTGTACTTAGATGAGGTGAGCTGGAATTGCAGTGCAGCCAGCTACATTTCACAGAGTACAACAAATGAATGAATCCCAAATGTCAAGCAAGATTTCGTCTTTTATTCATTATGCATGACTTTTTCCTCTTTAAATTATTCATTTTTTAAAATGTTATTGCTTTAGCCTTTTTAACCTTTATGTTCCTTCACTTTCTAGCATTTGCTAGCTGTAACATCAACAGAGCAGTGGAGTGTTTTCCCAACAACATAATAAAAAGCTTTTCACTGAACTGCATACTGATGTATCTTGCTACCCTTTTACCCTTCTCTATTTCCTTTCAGCAGGGAAATATTGGGAGGATAAATATCCTGGAAAGCTATGGAAGAGGGTAGACTCAAATCAGGCATGTAACATGATAATTATATCTGATGCACGCAGAGACACGGTGTCCCAGAAAGCTGGCAGTGTTCCTTGTTTGGGGCCTAAACTTCATCTGTTTAAAAACAATGTTTTTACTTTTGTTTTTGTGACCCTACTTGAAGGAGCAGTTGCCAGCTAAGCCCACCTAATTGACAATAAATTGGATGAACACCTGTATTTCAAGGACCTTCACCTACCAAGTTTGGCTTAGGCTAACAAAAACTTAACTCCCTTCTCTCCTACACCCAACCTGGTCTTCCAGATCTTTCTCCATATAAGCCCTTGAACCATATCTCTCATTCACATAGAATCAAATCCATAGGGTGCAGGGAAGGAGAGGGAATGAGGCTGCTTGACTGGAGAGAGAGAGAGAGGAATGGAAATTCTTTTCTCTCACACCATTCTTAATAGCACAAAAATGGTCCCACTGAATGTTTCACTTTTAAAATCTGATCAACCTAGTTGCACACAGTGATGGAGAAATAACATAGGCTATGTCTACACTTGTTAATTTAAGTCGACTTAGCTTAGTCGACTTAACAAAGTCTTAACAAAAGACTTGGTTAAGTCGACTTAGCATGTCTACACTTAAATTTTAAGTCGACTTTGGGGGGACCCTACAAAGTCGAACTAGAGCATCCACACTGGACACCTAGGTCGACTTGTAGGGGCTAGGTGGACCTGGGACTGGTCCACGGTGCTGGGGGCTCAGCCTTTGCCCCATTGTACCTGGGTACAATGGGGCAAAAGGGGACAGGGGCCCTGGCAGGGCATAGGGGCAGGGTGAGCAGGGCTCTGCCCTGCCCTGTGGGGGGGCATGCCAGGCTCTCCCTTTGCTAGCCACCCTGGCAGGGAGGGCAGTGGGGAAGTCCTGGAGAGCCCTAAGTTGACTTAGGGTCGACTTAGGGCTACTCCAACTCTACACTGGCTTAAGTCGACTTTAGAAAGTTGACTTAAGCCAAAAGTCAACTTAAAATGAGGTTTAACAAAGTCGACTTAAGCAGCTGCTTAAGTCGACTTAAGGAAAGTGTAGTGTAGATGCAGAGCAAATTAAGTCCACTTAAGCAAGCTTAAGTCGACTTAATTTACAAGTGTAGATGCACCCATAGAGTCTAGTTGAAGAACCAAAGATACATTGCCTTTGAAATATTTATTACACAAAGTTGTGAATTTGCAACTTGTCTTTTAATCATCAAACAGCTTCTTAGACAGCGTACATATAAGCTAATGAGCCATGAGTTCTACTTGTACTCCTTGGCTGTACTTATAACGTTGTTATTGGGTTGATGAATGAGCTTGAGCAAGTCACTTAAATTTTATGTATCTCAGTTTCTCCAACTCTAGAATGTAATTATTTAGGTTACTGAAATAATGGAAATAACAGTTCCAGAGATGAAAGCTCTATTCTAAAAGCTCTGCTCCTCCTCCATCAGCTGGCTGGTTGCAGTGTCTCTCACACTCTGCAGGTGAGAGGAGGGGACTGTTGAGACACAGTTGGACAAACAACTGATATTTCAGTTCGCTAGCAGTTCAAAATATATATTACACACACTCAGATTCAACTGAAACATTTGGAATTTTTAGTGAATCAAAGAAGTCGAGAAAAATTTAGTTGTGGGTTGAACAAAATATTTTATTTCCAGGCATTTTAACCATTTTTAAAATAAAAGCAAAGGAAATGAACAGCATAGAGCAACCACATGAGGAAGACATTATCCCTGCCCGCCTTATACCCACTAGCCTAGTGTGTAGGACACTCACTTAAGATGAAGGAGACCCAGGTTCAAATGTTTTATCTGGAGCAGGTGTCTTGGATGAATGTCTCTCAGCTCCCTGATAAATTCTCCAACCTCTGGGCTATGGGTATTCTGAGGTGGAGCCTTCTCAATTTCTCCTGTTGAAGCTCTTCCATTTTGTATAACTATTTTAATAGCTATTGACACAGGGAATAGAACTTGGGTCTGCCTCCCACCTCCCAGGGGAGTGCCCTAACCCCCAAACTGTAGACTCACTCTCACACTCTCTTTGGCCCAAGGACTACCACTACTATATTTTTTTTAATTAACACAGTGGAACGGCTTCAATAGGTGAGACTGAGAGACACCCACCTTAGAACACCTAATAGACCAGTGATTAAAGCACTCTACTGGAAGGGGGAAACCCTGCATTCATGTCCCTGCTCCAGAATGGGTATCTGAACCTGGATTTCCCATCTCTCATGTGAGTACCTTAAATACTAGTATCAACCCAGTTGTTTTGTGAATGGCACATAAGTTACCTTTCGAATCTGGACTAAAATAATTTTTTGTCCAAAACTATGTGATGAGTTGGTGTCAAATTCACAGACCATGTTGGTTGACCTGAAACTGCATTTTTTTGGTGAATAAACTATTAATCCCCAAAATTTCTCCTAGTTCTACTGTAGCATGAGGTAGAGAAGGTATGAACTTAAGGCAGCACATGGAGAAGAAGGAACTTGAGGGAACCCAATGGAAGAGTGAGAAATGTGAGGCTAAACTGGGTTTAATTGAGGTGTCCAGGGTAAATCACTACCAGCTGCTTACAGTGTGGGAGGTCTGTGCCCACCCAAGGACATCTTCCCAATTTTGGCCAGCCATTGGCAGCACAAGCATTCCAATTCCATTCTGGGGTCCCTGGGCCTGGCTCCTTCTCTCTGCAGGTTACCAGTCAGCATATCCCCACTTTATTACACTCAAGTACCCAGTCCCTAATCCTCTGAACATCTGTGATGTACCCTGAATTATTGCCGCTGTGGAGGGTGTGCACCCTCAGTTTACTGGCTTCATTTCAGTTCAACAATCATCTTGGCATAAGGAATTTAAAGCTACCTATAGTGAAACCAAACTGAAGTCTATTTAACAAAGCAAGAGTTAAAAGGAAATAAAAAATAAATAAAATAAAAAGCAAGTAAAATAAAAAGCAAGTAAAAGGATTTGAAAACATACAGCTACAGGTGAAAGAAAAACACAATCTACAGTGTGCACATATTAAAAACACTTCCTAATCTTTCTGTACCTGTCATTCTTTGAGATCTGTTGCACATGTCCATTCCACTGTAGGTGCTGGTGCACTGCGGTGCACAGTTGTCAAAAAGTTTTTCCTTTAGCAGGACCCATTAGGGCAGCAAAAGCACACACTGTTGCATCATACACCATGCACAGGCATAAGGGCCAAGCTGTCCCTGACTCCCCTCTGACTGAAGCTGAAACCAGGACAGACGGGCTATACTTCAGACTGTGAGACAGGCTAGGCAGGGACACAGAGGCCCTCCCTTCACAGCCTGATGAAGAAAATGACTCTTCTTGAGACAATGGTGGAGCAATACCTGTCGATACTGGTGACGATGGTTCAGTCTCTGAAGAAAGGGGATATCATCTATGGCTTGCACTGAGATGATACCATCTTAGTACCCTGATGGCTGAAGCAGCTGGACTGTCCATTGCAGAGGTGAGGCCATTAACAACACTACCTTGGGCACTAGAGATGGACAAGACACCTGAACTGAAGGTCATGTGAGGAATTGCCTATTTCAAGAGTGGCAAACCTGGAGAGCACAGCATATATCTGGTATCAGGGCCAGATCCACACAAACACCACAATTTTTTTTACTACACTCATTACTAAACCACACTAACGATACAGGAAGACAATAGGTAGTATTTAAACACGACTAAAGATGTGCAGAAGCAAGGAAAAAAAACCTCCAACAACCATCTTGGGCAGCAGGAGAGAAATGGTTCAGCCCTTTAGATCTGCACACGGTGCGCAAGGAGCAAGCCGGGTGCTCATGATGCTCCAGCAGGGTCCTACTAAGGGAAAATCACTCTGACAATTGCACTGGAGCCCACAAGCACCTATAGTGGAATGGACATGAGCAATCATTTGAAGAAGTTGTTTTCCCATCTAATAAAATGGTCAGTCCCCCCCGGCGCTTATGCAGGCCAGAGAGCTGGGATCCACTTCTTTATAAGACCCTGAGGCAAACTGTCTTCTCCATAGTGGATAATATATTGTACTCTTTAGTCTTCTCTTTTACTACCCCAACCTTTTGTTTCTTTTTATAATCAGGATGTCATTAACTTCAGCTCAGCTATGAGGAGCCACTATTCAGAGTCTTTGTATCTTTGTAAATGCACAGGCATGCATCTGCTCCAGACTGTAAATATGGGTCTGGACTGGGCCAAATGATGTTTATTGTTCTCACTCTTGTCTGAGTTAGCAAAGAGCCGTCCCACCTAAGTGACGTGCTTCTTCTCCAACAGTTAGGAACATACTATTCAACATTATACAAATGTCTTACAACATTTCTTGTACAAACATCTCGCAATAACCATGACCATCAGCTAGTTCCTAATTTTCATCAGAGACCATACATGGCCCGCTCCCCAATTCATTTGGTGAAAAATGAAGACGATCACCAGATATACATGAAATATCCTTTTCCGGGCTTGCCCTTATCACAGCAAGCATAATATACGAGTTGGGGGGGGGGGGATGAAAAATAGGAGAACTGAGAGAAGCAGAGCATAACTGGGTAAAGAGGAATATAATTGGGGGCAATTTTCAATTTTTCTCTGGGGAGGCACTTATTCCACAGAACATGAGCCCACTAACAAACTTGCTTACTTAACTCTCTCCTCAAAACTTGTCAACTATACCTGTGGCATGCAAGCTACTTAAAAATGAAGTTACTTGACTGAGACTTCTTCATTTATTCAAGGCCTAAACTGAATGAACAGCAACTAAGCCTGCAATCCACAAACAAAGGGGTGACTTCTAGGAAATGAAAATACCTTTATTTCACTTAAGGGTTATCATACTATACCCAGAGGAGGATCCCAGGATAAGGTAATTTAAACACAGCTAGCCAAGAGAACCTTCAAGAGCATAACCTGACTGTTTTCTCCCAGAGAAAAGATAAGAGTGCTCTGACTTCAAGATAAAAGAGATCAGTTCTCAAAGAGAATGGACTTTACCTTTCTAACTATATTTTTCATTTTCTAATACTACTATCAAAATGATTTAGAAAATTAAATGATGTATTTTCTGTATAATCCATATTATTTTCATGTTTCTTCTACTGTGTTGTAGCTTTGTTAGTAGAATAAATTAAATGTTCCCATTACAATCCTTTCTGACTATGTTTCAAGAGAGTTTGTTCTTGGCACACCTTATGAAGGCTCAATACCAAAAGAAGTTCAATAGTGAAGGTCTGCTAGTCCTTAATAGGTGAGACAAACTAGGATAGTTTGAAGAGCAGTTCCAGTGTTGTTTAAGCTCACTGCATGCCGAAGAATTTTGGTAGTGAGAAAACCTGACAGCATTGGAAGAGTCAGGCATAGTGTGGAGAAGCTCTATGCCCCTTCCTCTTATAGTTGCAGAAAGCATTCTTATCCTGACTCTTAAACTTGTTTGTCTAAAGGTACATAAATGACAGAACATGATGTAACAGGTAAAATGTAAACACACATATTTTCAGATCAAACAGAGATTTGTGGATTCTGAACATTTAATCTGACAAAGTAGAAGAGATGAGAACACTTCAGTATAGTGCAGTCTGAATTAAAATCTATTGCATACAGTCTGCAAATGCTAAATCAACATTAGTTATCTTTATTTTTAAGCACAGAAACAGCACCATTTTGTGTCAGCTGAATGTACAGCTTTACAGTGTACCAAAGACTATAGCCCTCTTCCATGGTAAACCTCAAATTTAAGATTCTCTCTTGGCAAAGCGATATAATTTAAAGCAGTGGTTTTCAAACTTTTTTTCTTGGGAGTCAGGACCCAGTTGACAAAAATCATTTATGCCCACGACCCAACAATTACATCTATGAGCAATGCATTCCAGGTTTTTGGCCATGGCAGGAGGGGGCACCACAACCCAGTACTTGAAGGTCTGTGACCCAGTACTGGGTCCCGACCCTAAGTTTGAAAACCACTGATTTAAAGGATGCTGGAAACCAAAATGAGTTAGAGTTTCCATTGTAATACTTTAAATAATTGAGCCACTTGTGCACTGTCCAAAGAAATGTAAAAAGTTATATTACTGGTTGATTGAAAGTAAACATGGCAAAAATGGTTTTCGAAACGTCTTATGCCTTTCATGCAGGGGACTGGACTCGATGACCTCTCATGGTCCCTTCCAGTTCCTATGATTCTATGACTCTGATAATGATCACAGTCATCATGCTTTGTAAATGAGTTATTAGTGCACTATTTTTCAACCTCAGATTTAAGACACTGTTGAACATTCTCCAAGGTCTCTTTATTGATCTGAATTATGGGAGATGGGTCCTGGTGCTTCTGAGCCTGTTGGTGGAGTGCTTTAGTTCTCTTCATGTTCAATGTGAAGTTGAGTTGGTTGAAGTCCTCACAGAAAGTGTCAACTATATTTTGAAGATCTTCTTCCAAGTGGACTGATTTAATGATACTATACCAGGCCACTGCTATTCCTGCTCTCTTGTTTGGTGCTGAAACCTGGGTCCCATGCAGTAGACCTGCTGGGGTGTCTTCCCAACTCTGTGACTACTGTTCAGTGGAGTTTATCACTGTAACCAGAACTGTCCTTTTGCACAGAATAGGCATTGCGGAACAGCTGCTGGAGATCTTTTAGGGTTGACTCAGGTCACACAGTGTCTACATTCACACTGCATTAGCCTCACCAGGTTGACCAGAGTTTCATGCTATTCGGAGAGGTGGTTTTACTATGTTGTAACTGGGTGGTTAGACCAGTCAAAGACAAATCTGAGTGCATATACATGCATAAATAGATCAAGGCATAGACCAGGCCTTAAATTCCTAAGTACCTTTGAAAATGTGATTTAGGAGCCTAAGTCACTTAGGAGCCTTTTCACAAAAGTTACTCTTTGTTTTATTCAATAAGATAGTAGAGATGGAAGAGAAACCTTAAGGGCATGTCTACACTGTAGATGCTGATTGAGGCTCCACGGATCAATGCAGCAGGATTGATTGAGCAGGCAGTGGAGACCCATAGAATTGATCCTGGAAGTGCTCTCTGGCCAACACAGTAAATACACCCTCCCTCTCCCCCCTTAAAAAAGTAACACTGTGTTGACTAGAAGGCATTTCCTGTTGACACAGCACAGTGGACACTCAGCAGGAAGTGAAAGTTAGTTAGTTGATGGGAGATGCACAAGTTTCAGTATGTAAGCTTGTGTATCTCCAGTCAATACCACCGGCAGTGTAGACCAGGCCTAAGAAACAACAGATGAAAACCTGGCTAGATTGTAGTCAATGGCAAAACTCCTAATGGTATCAATGTACCAGGATTTCATTCATCATGTCTAATTCAGCCTCCCCAAGTAAAAACACCTTATAGTATTATACAGAGTCAGTGCCAAGTCTAATAATTTAAGTATAGTATTGTTTTGTAAACATTTTAAATTCTGTTTTTCTTTGACTAAATAAAATAGACATGTTATAAGATGATTTATTAGATTAATTAATAGCATAGTCCAACACTCTAAGAATTAGAATTATTGTGAATGTGATGTGAATCAAAGAGACAACCACCTATCCTTGCATAAAATGTACTGTAGTTTTAAGTAAATTTTCCAGATGCATTTAATGTGTAAATTGAATAAACTGATTAAAAAACTGGATTGATTACTGATTGGATGGCAACATCACAGTAGCATTTATGCTAGTTAAGAAGAGAAACCTAAGGGGTACATGAAAACCAGTTTTTTTAGAAGAAAATAGCCAAAGGGCCTCAGTTAGAATATATGCAGCTCAGCAAAAGCAGAACTATATTTCTGCATGCCCACAGCAGAGAACAAACCACAAAAGAACTGATATATCAGACCCTACTTTCCAAATATAAACCACTTAGCAATTTTTTTTATTTTAAAGCATTCTTTTTAAAAGAAAGAATAATAAATTCTGAAGAAGCAGGGGGGGCTGAGTTATAAAAGTAAAAAATGTTTGGTATTTTTTTTTTTCCAGAAAACATACGGAAAAGTTTTTTAAGAGGTATTAGATTTCATAACAGGGGAGGTGGAGGGTGGAAGGTAATGGGAGATAAGCAATTTCTATTTAGGTCACATGCAGCGCTTGCTCCTTTTTTTTTTTTTTTTTGTGAAAAAGAAGAAGGTGCCGGTACTCAGCCCTATCCAGCCCTGACCCCAGCTAGGGACGCGTGGCCAGCCCGCCGCAGTGGCAACCCGATCCGGCTTCAACCCCAGCCTGGAACCCAGGGCGGGCAGATCCGGACCCAGCCAGGGACCTGGGGTTGCCAGCGGTGGCAGCAGGAGTTGGGGCAGCATAGCTGTGAAAAAAATGTGCCGGTACTCTGTACCACTGTATACCCTCACAAAAACAGCACTGGTCATATGCATAACTTTAAGAACAGATTATCACTCTTAAATGCTTCTCAGAACCCACATAGAACACAACATAAAAATCAAAATGCACATTGATTCTGGGATATCAACACTTCAGTTAGAACTGAGATCCTCAGTAGTGGTCCGCAGAGATTTGGTTGGCTTCTCTGCCTTATTTGAAACTGCTAAATAGCATGAAAATAATACTAAAACAGCATTAAATAATTTTCTAATATTACTTTTCCAAGTAAACAACGGCTATAGATCCTGCAAAGAGGTTCTATAGTCATAAATGGAAGCAGGCAGTTTATACAGTTATAAAGGGGAGGGTGGTCCATGAGGCAACCTACATTGACATAGGTCTACACTACAGCAAAAGTTTGAGAACACCTTAGTTATATGTTATCTAGAAGTCTGTTCCATTCATCTAAAGACACAGGTGCAAGACCCATTTGTGTATGATGAAAGAGAATATTAAAATTTAAGGAAACCATTATTAAGTTCTTTCTTAAGCTACCTGCTATAGCTATAGAAAGATGCATAGAGCCATAACTATTGTACATCATCCTATCCAAACTGAAACAGAGAAAACAATCAATGGAATAATAAAAAGAAGAAAGGGATGAAAAGGATGTAAAAGGGGAAGGTAAAGAACGTGGTCCTAATTTTTAAAAAGCCCTGTATCTTTAACAGCAAAAGTCTTTTTTAAAAGTTTTTTTTTAAATGGGGAAATTAAATTGAAGCAGATGCATTCTGGAAGATTTCTATACATTATGGACCACTATAGCAAAATCAGGATCACTGACCAAAAAGAAGTCATGGTGGTAGGTGGTGTTAGACTGTAAATATAGATCCCATCAGAATGAGGCCAAAGAGGTCTTCAGTACAGGCACAGCTGACACTGCTTAGGACTTTAAAAAAGCAACACTGCCAACTACATTAGCATTGTATGGGAGCTTGAAAAGCTACAAAATGTATTCACTGTAAGTAACCTGGATTTATACTGCAAATTTTCCCACCCACTAAATTTAGTGCATAACAACCTGGGTGGCCTACACCACCTTTCAGCAGAACTTCTCTGGCCCTGACCCATACTAAAGATTGGCACAGTTCCCCAACCCCCTCAACTTCCTCCTAGCTCAGCTGTTTAGACTTTGCCAAAGCCAACAAAGCACAAGATGCAGCCTGATGTGACTTGCAGGTCTTTCTGATCACACCGAAGAATGGCTCCAGAGCACTTTTTGCTCTAAGTGCCTAGGATACTAAGTCTCAACCATTTTCCTACAACTTCTTTCCTTCTATTTAATTAATTATTCTGATATTAGACTTCAATAATGCCATTAATTGAGCTCTTCAAGATCGTCTGTTTTGAAGGATTATTTATGTATTTATTTATTTATTCCAATAAGACTTGTTTAAGGGAACAATATGTTGACATGGTTGAGGGATAGAATTTTTTGTTAATTAATATACACATTTCACATATACACACACCACATATGTGGAGGAGATATCCAATAAACAAATTGTAAAACTATATAATAAGTTGCATTTTATTTATTTTTGCCTATCTCACCTGTGCTCTGCCCACTAATTCATCTTC
Source organism: Pelusios castaneus (assembly GCA_007922175.1). Lineage (NCBI taxonomy): Eukaryota > Metazoa > Chordata > Testudines > Pelomedusidae > Pelusios > Pelusios castaneus. The sequence continues at coordinate 4,063,120 of ML685756.1, read as the reverse complement.
ATTCTTAACCTCTGAGCAGTGGCAAACAGTCGACATTTCAAAAAAATACGACAACCCGTGTGATGGGAAGAAAATTCAATTTTTACCCCATCCCAACTCCCCCCCCCACAAGAACCCCTTGTCAAACCATCACACACACACACACCCAATGAGGTACCCTGAAGCAAGCTTCCGCTAGTCAATGTTTCATCCTATACTGGTGACCTTTTAAAAAGTAGATAAATGATTTTCTAGTTTCCTGTCAAGTGGGACATATAGTGATTATTTCAAGGCATAATAAAAGTTAGAATAGAAGATCTTAAAGTACCAATTTTGCAGTGTATGGAAAAACTGTTTTACGTAATTTATATATTTACCATTTTCCTCCAAAGCTTCCATACAGGTGAATTCACAATAACTAAGAAATAACTTACTTTTCAAGCAGGTAGCTATGAAAAAGTACCAGTACCTTATTTTCAATGATCTGTAACATCTGTAAACAGTTACTCTTTAAAATATACAGAATGTGCAGGATAAAATGCAGATTTGTATGGTATTTTCATACCAGCTTTTATTAGCACTTGTTTAGAATTACCTTTCTATATCATACATGATCAGTAAGGATATCCTATATTCATGCATATTAACGTTAATTAATTAATGCGTTTTAACCACACCAAGGGCGTTCTTTCCATGTATATTATTATTTGAGATTCCTATGTGACAGGATAGCCCTACCCCGCACTGGAAAGGCTCAGCAGACACTGTGGGCGGTGGAGGCCCCGCCCCAAAGTATTGCTGGGCATGCTCCAAATGAAGCCCTAGCATAAAAGGGAGCAGCTTGGCTCAGTCTGGGGTGGCCAGTGTGGAGGAAGGATGCCTGCTGGAAGCTCCCAAATGGGAGCCGCACCAACTCCTGCTAGAGAACAGGAGCAAGCCTGGAGACTTTGGAGGGGAGCAACCATTACCTGCAAGCGGCCTGGAGACAGACATGCAGGGACTCACAGCTACCAGGGAACCCCAGCATCCTGAGGAGGAGCGGTCGGAGCCGGCCGCAGGAGGGGACAACCTGGAGTTCCATGGAGGGATCACATCAACAAACTGTGTAGGAAGTAGCCCAGGAGGCCTGGACAGGGGTGCCAAGCGTGATCTGCATTACAAGCCACTGTGTTGCGGTGTGGATCCCCACTGACTTGGTGCTGTACCCCCAGCATCGATAGGGCCCTGGGCTGGGGCTCGGTGGAGCGGGAGGACCCGAGCCCCACTACCCGGGGTAACACATCCCTGGGGCAGCTACCATTACAACTGACTCTGGCCTCTAGGCTGTGCTCCCCTGATCTGCAAGGGCTACTCACTGATTTTGTATTGACTCTGTGGCCGCTAGGCCATGCTGCCCTGAGCTATAAGGGCTGCTCACTGACTTTGTATTGATTCTGTGACCGCTAGGCCGTGCTGCCCTGATCAGTCATGACTGTATATTTACTTTGTACTAAGTTTGTCAGGTTGTGGAGACGCCCTCCTCACCTGCAGCCCCCTAGATTTTCCCCACCCCGGTGCGCTGCAGAGGGCTTCGCACGTGACATCCTATTACAGCAGAAACCAAAGTCGTCAACTGAAATCAAGGCTCTATTGTGCCACTTGATGAACAAACACTTTCAAAGACATGTGTCCTGCCTCACAGAGCTATTTATATCTATACAGGCATAGATTTAATGTATACATATATGCTTGACATTCCACATAGCATGGAATGTCTTTGAATGAATGCCCGATATTACAAACCAAAATGATAGGATATGCACAAAGATGATTATATTGTGGTACGGCCCAAAATGATGTATATACTTTTCGATCAAAAAGAAATACAGTAGCTGCCATGAAGAATTTACAATCTATAAAAATAAATACAAATGAACAGGGAGTCGGAAGGAGATTACAACATGCAAACAAAGTATTCAAGCTGATGATAGACATGTATCTTAGCAATTACATGATTGTTAGTTTTGATTCCAAGTGTAAGCATGTTAAATTCCTCCCCCATACCAATCTCCTCCCTCCACCATTCAACCACTTCACCAACACTCTACCTGAGAGCCCCGACTTCAAATACAGTGTCCTTACATCTCTCACTCTCAATATATGACCTCCTCCTATCCTAACAGGCCAAAATAAGGTCCTAAACATAACTGTAAGCAAGTGAACAGGCTTTATTCAACAACCGCTTATAGATATACCTTATACATGTCTTGATTTATAAAGCATACCTGTCAATTTTCTTTACCTGCATACAAAAAACACAAACAGACTCAATCCAAAACAATTTCAAAAGCCACGATAATCTTTCCCTTCTTCACAAAGGACTCGATCCCCCAAGTATTCTCTGTCCTAAGCTACATTATGTAATATTTTAAGGATGTGCTATAATTTGACACATATTATACATTAAACAAATCAAACAAAAAATTGCTGCAGATAGCATGACCTTCCCCAAAAAGAATATGAAAACTCTTACTGCTAAGTGCAATATTGATTGAACATGGGTCTCCCAAACTACTCCAAAAGTTACACTGTCTCTCAAACACCTTATGAGCACATGCAGACATATAAAAAGCCTTTTCCTGAAAAATCAAGACATAAAAACATGGAAAAAATTAAGAGGATTATTATTTTGAATTTTATTCATTTTTCAAAATTAAAGTATAATGCCCCTGTCCTAATTAAGGTTCCTAATGGAAAAGTCATCTTTTGCTGACAAAACAGTGGAGGTGTACATACTAAAATGCTCCTCCCACCAGTGTGATTCCCTGCTATGCCAACATAATAAAACCATCTCAAGAAGAGATGTAGGGCTTATGTTGCCTTAGTTAAGGTGACACAGCGTCAGTATAGACACTGCATCCTTCACGTCAGCTGTGGAGTGTCACTCTTGCCAATTATTGACAAGAAAGCCCCCAGGAGAACTGAGCAGTTGGTCTCCACTCCTTGCTGGGAGTGGGGTGAGAAGCATGGGTGACTCGTCTCCGCTTCCAGCTGGGAGAGGGGTAAGAAGCTCAGGCTCTTCTCCCTCCACTCCCTGTTGGGAGTTGGGGCAATTTTGTCAATTTCACGGCTCAGGCTTGATATGGCTGCCCAGCTTCCCAAGGGCCAGGGCCGTTGGACCCCACTCCCTATCAATGAGAAGTCCAGGCAGTTTCCTCCTGGAAATTGGGAAGCCCCATGCTCTCAGCTGAGTGGAAGTGTTCCTGGTGAGGACGCACTCCGCCAACCCAATATTCATAAAGCAAAGTATTACACAGTCAGATCAAAAGCATTACAGAGAAATCAGATCATAAATCAACAAACAATCTTATTTGTATGGTTCACTGCAGTCCAGATGGAGGACCTGGTAGTTTTCAAAGTACTTCAAGTGCCCTTATGGGGCCTGTCCCTCTTGGTTACAGTCTCGCATCAGTTTTTTGATCAACAGAGAGTTCCCTTCTCAATGTCAGGACGGTCACTTACACAGTTTTCACTTAACTGTTTGCTAGGCATCTTTAACAGTATACATATTTTCCCTTCAGAGGATGAAACTTCTCCAGATTTGTTACCTGCCTACATTTTTGCATTAATTACACCCTAAAATGTTAGTTCCTACAAGAAATCCTTCTAACTTCCCCAGGATAAAAGAATGTAATCCCTACCTCTTATAGATACACTGCACATTTATAAATTTGACACAATTGTTTTTGAATATTCTATGTGCCCATAATATCTATCACATGGGGGTCTTATGCAGGGGCTCAGAGGCCTATCCTCTAACCGCCCTTTCACTGCCACAAAGGCAACCTCTCTCCTGTAGCTCTTCTCCAGCTGAGTCCCATACTGGCTTTTATAATTGCTGTATCACTCTCCGCTGGGAGGCAGCTGATCAGTCACAGGCAGGGCCGGCCCAAGGGTTTTTGGCACCCTAGGCGAGCTATGACTTTGGCGCCCCCTCCACACGTTATAAGAAATAACATATTAATATTTTTTTAAAAAAATCAGAGAAAAAAATTCACTTCCATTTACTTTGGCACCCCTTAAAGCCTGGTGCCCTAGGCAACCGCCTAGTTCACCTATATGGTTGGGCCGGCCCTGGTCTCAGGTAAGGCTGAGCCCAACCCCCCTAAAATGGATAGCCACCCTGTGACAGTTCCAGTAATGACGAATTATCTCACTTTTTAAAAATGTGGGTTGTTCTACTTACTTAAAATTTTAACCTCCATCTTATTAAAAGATTCATATTTATGTATCATGAAGTATATATTAGTATAATTATTTTCCATATCAGAGGAAAAGTGTGTTTTTCACTGTTTGGTTTTTTTCAGTTTAAAATTATATTAAAGGCACAAACATACCATATAATTTCTTTGCACCTTACAAGTGAATTTAGTGCTAAACTTCTAAGGAATCAGCAAATGATTATGTGGGGAATAATAATTGTTATATTAGTCTACTTGTGTTCTTTAAATGTGGTAACTAACTACTGACCAAATTTGGACAAACTTTAGTTTAAAAAATTTTATTCTCTAATCCACTTTTTATTAGGTAGAAGAAAAATAATGTATGATAGCATATTTAATATTACAAAAGGAAAAGATATTCAAAAACACCCTGCATCAAAATTCCAGAAGAATTACAGAAGAGAGGGAAAGGAAAGGCATTTCTTCTGGCCATTCTTATTGTGGTGTAAAATCAACTCCAAAACTAACCAATTCTAACAATCTTTTTTACCTGAATTACATACACATTTGGAATGAAGAACATTAATACCTTACCTGGCATGACGATAGTTTGCTGAACATTAGTGTCAGTACTTAAACAAAGGCGTCCACCTTTGGCCAGTCTATCACAGAGCAAGGTGATGTGTTTCTTCAGCCTGCTAGTATCTTTGGGTATATTCAGCTGATTGGTATAAGTCAGAGCCTGTTCTTTAGAGCTCTTAGAAAGACATGTTCTCAACAAGTGAGAGATGGCGGCATCTACACTTTCTTCCCAACCCTGGTTGAAGGAGAAAGAAACAAGAGAAAATTGGATGTAAAATCTTCCTCCTGATTTTAAAGACACTGAAAAATACATAAAAACTCAAAATTATAAAGCAAAGATTAAAGAAAAATTTTAGACAATATTGATATAATAAATGCAGTTTTTGGTTTAATGAACTACCATGAAAACAGAATTTTCAAAAGTTGTGTAAATCAAAATATAACTAGTAAAACTAATAAAATGAAATTTATCTCAAAGGTTAAAACTAAATGGGGTCAGAAAGAGAAATAACACTTCAAATCAGAGACAATATCTGCATAGGAAAATTATGAGATAAGGATGGTCAAACTCAATACTTTCATTAAATGTTGAAAATCAGAAGTTAGTGTAAGCAAAATTTAGAAATAACTGTACATGAAATTTTATATAAATGCAAATGTTACATTTACCAAAAAATTGCAGATGGGGAGAGCTGAGTTCATCCAATTATTTTGCTTTTGGAATCACCAGTCAAAATTCTATGAATTTAGGAGGAAAAGTTATATAGTTTCCATTTGTCTGTAAATATCAGGAACAGCATGGTGAATGAGAAAGTATATCCACAGCTCCTCTGTCTATCCTGTTGACCTCTCCTCCCAAGAAAAAGTTGTTTGATTCTTCACCATTAAAGCTTAAAGAGCACCTACTTAGTAGCCTTGCCTAAGTGATTCTGGAGCAAATTCTGCCCTGAGTTTTACTCAAATAATCCTCTGATTTTAATGGCTGGCATGAGTGAAACTAAGGGCTAAATTTGTTTCTGCACTCTGCCACAGTTTTCTGACCTTGTTTCTTTTTTCATGAACAGCAAGAATAATCATGATTTCTCTGACTACAAATATTAAAGGGAAGAATGTGCAAGCACTCATATAGCTTCTTACATATGAAATGAAATATTAGAGCTTCCACACTTTTATAGAAAATCTGTTCTATAAAAACTCATCTCTGACCCACACATTGGGCAGTGAAATCTAATCACAATTTGGACACCAAAAGCTGAAAAGCCAGCCACCCCGGAGATTCTTCAAAACATGACAGATTACAGAATACAATTTTATCAATTTTGAGAGTTCACTAGAAGACAAAAATGTCCGTAGTTATATTCTTGTTAGATGTGCATCTTTCTCTACAGCCGCAAAAATTGTCATTTTTCTAAACTTTAGATTGATTCAATGAAAACTGGGGATAACCCAAAGATAACTAATTGGGATAATGGGCCACATCCTGAACTGGTGTTAATTTATTGTAACTGGGAATCTCGCCCAGTACTTCCCTCCAAATAAGTTATAAAAATATAAGCAAAAAGAAGCATTTAAATAAGGAAACTAAAACATGAACTAACTGAAATCAGGAAATTAAAAGTGGCTAGCATTTTATTCTGTCCTTGGCTCCCATAGGTATGTTACAATTTGTATCACAGCCTTCATAATTTGCAAATCTAGCTTTTGTATTTAATTTCCATGTAAACCTGGTGTTTCAAGAGACCATAAAACTACACTTTCCAATTCAAGGATTGTTGACCTAATAAGTCAACTGCAAAGGAGCCTTTATGATTGGCAAAAGAATATGGAACCTACCTCTAAATGAAAAGTCTCTATGAAATTGTTGTTCAGGTAACTTGGCATAATTAAGCATTAATTGTTTTGAATAATACTGTATTTGTTAGCAATTTTTATTACTAAAAGATGGGTGGACTAAGGGAGTATGAAAACACCACTATGAACTAGCTGAAAAGCAATTAATGTCTGAAAAAGAAAATGTGCAATACCACTATACATAAATACCCCACTAAAAAGGTCTGATTAAGCATCAGACTCAAAAGACAGAACTGTGATTTTTTTAATAACCTGTATGATTTGAGAGCTGTCAGCAAACACCTCTGTTAGGCCGATCAGATGTGGGCAGTCTATTATTCTCCAAAAAACATTCCCAGATCTGCAATTTTCAAACAGTTGCTACAGCAGAATCACAAAAGGGGTATTGTTGAGAGGCTTAGGCACTGCATCACAAGTCCTTCATATCATCTGAAATATGCATATCAGGAAGACCCAGTATATTGAATATAATTTGTTCCAGACTTGCTGCAACTAACATTGTTACTGGGCTTCCCCTGATTTTTGCTCAACAGGGAAAGAATTGCCTTCATGCTTTTCCTTCTTTTGTGAATGTACTTACATTCACATAGTGTGGCATCTTCGTGGTGCTGTATCGACAGGAAATGCCTTCCCATTGACACAGCTTTATTCTTTTTCGGGAGGTGGATTACTGGTGTTGACCAGCGACCCCATCTCCCATTGTTTGAACGGGTTGATCCTACTTCATCGATCAATGCAAAGCCCATAATGTAGACATACTCTAAGTCCTGTTTGCAAAAGTTATTTAGGTGTGGCAATGCTAAATGCCACAACAACTAAATAGCTTTAAAAAACTGGGCCTAACTTACATCTGAAAATGAGATTTAGGCACTTTTGAAAATTTTTTCCCAGATCATTTAATAGCTGAATGAAAGGGAACAGAGGAAGTATTTGCCCTATTTGTGGGTGAAGATTATTTTAGACTGCCTGGCATGATGCCTTTTATTATTCAGTTCAAAGTACAAAAATTCCTCTTGTTTGAGCTTAGAAGTTATTTTAACTTTTGAAAATTAATCGTACCCAAAGTTTTCTTGGCCTGGTACCTGCCCCTTCCTTACCCATAAGAATGTTTCATTAAATCACACATTCATCAAACACACATTGTTATGTGGGAATCCTATCACTGCACTTTCAGTTCATAGTTCCTAAGCCACCCTCACTTATTTATCTACCAGGGTAATTCTTGCTATTCCCAGATTGGTCAGAACTTTTCATAAGGGCATAAGTATCTGGTCACATGGGCTTAAAGAGGTAATATTCATAACATTCCTCTCCAATATGAGTGAGAGGGATGCTAGGTGACATTTGGGTCAGCCTCAATCCTCAGACATTTAGGCATCACACAAAACAAACAATAAATCTTTTTAGAAAACCTCTGTAGTTATTTAGTTCTTTCAAAAAAGGTAAGCAATAATAAATTCCCATTCCCATCCTCAGGTATAACAGTTTCCTCTCTCCTCTGAACCAGAATCTCCTAATGTACAATTACAGAGCCACACCCTACATTTCTAATTTTTAAATCCAGTATTATCATCATTACAGGAACAAGATACCATCAACATGGCTGATGCTGGAGGCCTCAATTCAGCAAAACACTTGAGCACTGCACATACGTAACTTCATACACTTTGAGCTTCAGAGTTAATTGAGACTTAAGCATGTGCTTAAGTGCTTTGGTGAACAGCAATGGACATGTTAATTTCATGCTTTGTAGATCTGACCATTTGCTTCTTTCTCAGATGAAGAAAAAAACTCTCCGTTAAGTACAATAAATTGGGGGGTATGAAGTATGTTATCTCTCCATTTGGAGACTGTGACTGTGGAAAGAGTGCAGAAATTTTTTTGGCTTCTGTATCAGACTCAGTGGCAGTGAAACACTGGAGATTCACGGGACATCCAAAGCTAAAACCAGAGAAATTGTACTTTTATTTTTTGTGCTGTGAAGCTAGAAACTTGACCTAATTTAATTATTTTTAAATAAAAACATATCATATAACAACTAACCAATCTTGAAGGACAATAATCTGTATTCATAATTATACCCAGATCAGGTCCAAAAACATCACAGACTTTATTAAAGCAAATATCAGTTTAAAATATGAATATATATAGCAGAAGTAACCAATATCAACATAGGTGACTCAATTTTGGCCAACTGTTATAGTTTTCCCTCACAGAAAATAACAGATTAGTGAGGATTTCTCCTGTCTGAATTAAAACTGTTTTGTTCTTTACTTCATTTTTTGGTGTTTTTAATATAGCAGAAAAACTATTTGACAAGTCAGTAGAATTAAACATTGTACTATTCAATACTAAATTGATCACAGTCTTCTTTGAATCTCTTTTCTAAGATAAAAGTGAAATGTAAGGCAACAGAAAGTAAACGTATAAATGCCAACATAAGAAAAGTCATTATTTAGCTTGGAGATTATAGCAGCAAAGTTTTAAGAGCCAAAAATCAGAAATGAAGACAAATGAGCTAATGGCTTAGTCTGTAAGAAAAAGTTGCATTGTTCCACATACCCCTGGACTTGTGATAGGGTAACACTGAAAGAACAATACAAACAGAAGATTGTTTTGTTTGTAGTTGAGAAGTGAATGCTGTCTCCTGAAAGTCTGCTGAGACAAAATGCACAGACAAGATACAATGTCTTTGGCACTGGTCTCAATCTCTCAAGCACAAATGTTTGCCCACCAGATTATCAGTATCAAAGGCTTATTCATAATGAAGTCTATAATGGGGCAAATTATTATTTAGTTCACTGTAGAATATATAAAGTACTAAAGAAATACATCAACTCTTTGTTTAGAAGTTTTATATATATGTTGGGATCTGGCTTCTTCCCATCTGCTCCTTCCCCCCATTGAATTTTTTTTTAATTAGAAAATGCAAATAAACAGCAAAATATCAACATAAACCACATGCTTGATAATGGTGTAAACTACAAAAATAATGTAGGAAGCAAGGGAATAAAATATAGTAAATGCTGCAATTAAAAACCAGGGTTAGAAATAATTTAGGTGGATTTGGAAAAGTTGATGGAGACTTTTATGAGCAATGAAGTTTGTAGTCATGTTAAGATAGGAGTAATAAAACTTTATTTTTCAGTTTAAAAACTGTTTATCTTGAGAGTCAAGTGGCCTAGTGTTCATATTGCTTTTGGATTTGCTTCACTGAAGTGATAGAATGGTTTTCTCAAAACAAGTCCACACACCTACAGTGGGCACACTTAAAAAGTTCTACCAGTCTGAAAGATTTTACTGAGTCTAATGGAATTCCCCATTTTAAAGATAAGGTATATCTCTGAAACTGGCAGAGTCTGTCAGACGAACAGAATTCTTTAAGTCGGTGTTTTCAACCTGCCGTCTGCATACCTCTGAGGGTCCACAGATTTTGTCTAACATTTACAAATGGGTCTGCACTTCCACTTGAAAATGTTTAGCAGCCCACAAATGAAAAAGATTGAAAACTGTTGCTTTAAGTCTTTCCTTTGTACATGTATCAGACTCCATGTCTTGATGTAGATATAGTTGAAAGGCCCGAGTGCTTTCCAGTTCTATCAGCATAATCCCTGATAGCTTAAAAGGAGGGGAAGGGAAAAAGCATATGCATGGACACATGTATAGACAGCACTCAACGGCAAAAGCAGGCAACACTAGCAAAAAGCTATAAAAGTTCTAGATCTAGATGTCAAACTAAAGGGCCACGCCACTACCCATGACGGCATTTAGCTATTAAAATTTCTACTTGAATTTGAACTAGACTATTACTCAGTTTCATGTGTCAGTTCTGACTCAGTCTCAAAGTGGTGCAGACAGTGGTATTATCATTTACACCGAAGTGAGGCTAAACTTAATCATGTAAGACAAAACTAAAATCAAGCGAATAAGAAGGAAAAGCTGTGGCACAATCGTCCAAACCAGAGCAAGCAGATAAATTTCTTTACATAAACATAACAGCAATAATATTTCATTTATACTATACTTGAGAGAAAAACTATACCTGAAGCTTGGGACAAACATATTTTCTTTTCAGACAATCAAATTAAAGCCTTAATTTATTATTATCCATCACATGTATTGAAGTAGCATCTAGAAGACTCAGTCCTAGATTAGCACCTCACTCTTACAAACACATAACAAAGAGATGTATCCTTTGATCTCAGATGTAAAGACATGAGAAGTGAGAGAGATTTTTTGAAAGGCTCTATTCTGCTGACATATATTTTGGGTGCTCCTTTTACATCCAGTTTCTGCCAGAGCCTCTCTTGAGAATGTATCAGGTCTGAGTAGAAGGACGAGAGTCAATTTGGCTTGGAAGCAGAGTGGCATTCCTAAACCACCTTATTCTCATACAAGATACGGTACTGGCCTTCTACTGATTGTGCCCCTAGCTCCTAAACAATTTTTGCTGATGTTTTGCCAGTGGAAAAAATGGTCTTGATGGAGAAAAAATACCTTACAGCACTGGTTTTCAAACCACAGGTCAGGACCCAGTACTGGGTGGCACACCCTCAAGTACTGGGTTGCGGCACCCCCTGTTGCTGCGACCAAAAGTCTAGAATGCATTGCCCAAAGATGTGATTGTTGGGTCTCAGGCATAAACAATTTTTTTTCAACTGGGTCCCAAGAAAACTGTTTGAAAACCCCTGCCTTATGGGAATACCTTGATGGTCTTGATGGGAAAACCTTGTAAGCTCAAAAAGGAATATTTAAGTTCTAGAAGAAATCAGTTCACAAAGGTTATTAGATAAAGTGTGCAAACTGTAGTTTCTATTAAAAATATCTAGTGATATGAAGATGGCTAAATAGGATGCAGTACTGTAAAGCCTTTATTGTGACATTGATAGCTATTATTTTAGCTATTAAATATCTAGTACACAGTCCTACAGAAAGTCTCACTTGTAGACACAAATGGATAATAGAGATTATACGTTTTCTCTGGCCACTGCTGTGGTCGATGCACCAATATAATGAATGATAATCAAATCAATCAGAGCACATGCCCTCTATAATGAAGCAGATCTTGTTCTATATGAGGATTGTGTTATTCACCTTTATAAAACAGGTGTATACTTCCATTCTTTTCCTTTCATTAATCTGTTAAAGGATGAAGAGACTGAATGGCAAACTGGAACCCAATATATTATCACATCCACTCTAGAGAGTAATTTTATGGATCCTTGCACAGCTATCTGAATGTTCTCAGGGAATTGTGGCTAAATTTTTACTGGCCTGCCTTTTGGATAGGATGGTCTTTTCTATCCATACAAACAGGCTTTCATGGTCTAGAATAAGAACAAGTTTAGTTTCTGTTGTAATCAATCTTTATGAACATCCCATGTCTCCACCTGACTGATACATGGAGATAGGTGGGGTTTTTTTAAAGGTTAATCAAGGCTTTTAAGTTAGTTATGGATGTCAGAACTGACTCCACATATGAGAGATACTGTATGTATTTGCTGTGTTCTATTAGTCCAGGACTGCTATCTCATCTTCTAATTTCTGCTAGAGCATGAAGAATATTTAGCACTTCCTGAAGACCAGTTGGAGGCAATTGTTTTCTAGCAGATACTGAAAAGCGAACGAGAGAGAGAGAGAGAGAGAGAGAGAGAGAGAGAGAGGTGGTTCTTTTAATATTGATGAGTATCAATATCCCCTTGCAGGATTCTAGGCAAGTTCCTTGTATGCCTTTGGTAAGAACTGTAATAATATTAGTTAATCCTTACTGAAATCATGACAAATTACTCCACATCAGGGGTATTTGTCTACTCAGATTCATTGGCCAGTCACTTTATGGCTCTAGGGTTAGAGGAAGACTTAAGGCTATATTCCAATTGGCTTTTTTCTCCTCCCAATGCCCTAGTCTAGTATTGCCTCTCTAGTACCTTGGGCCTTTTTATGAGTAATGGCGTTGTGATGGATAAAAGGAGCTGTTGTATTCATTGCGTAATATGTGTGGGTTGAATTCCTTTGTAGCTGGCTTGCAAGATATCTTGTTTTGCTTCCTTGCACTGGAATAAACAAATACCTCATCTATCTCTTTTCAAAAAATCTTACGCCGCTAAATTTGGCTGAAGTGAGGTGCTGCTTGTCTTCTGCAGCCACTGTCAAAGCGGGCTGCATGCAAACTCTGGGTCTTGCTGCAGAACTCGATACATGTAGCAACGTCTCTGCCACAACTGAGGTCATGAGTTTAGTGATGCTGAGATTTTCCTGACCTGGAGAACAGCTGTATTTACTCTGGAGAAACGACTGGAGGAAATGGATGCTTGAAAAGATACTCCTGAGGCACAATGCTTCTCAGGACAGCTTTTATTTTCATGTCAGTGGTGTCCTTAGGGAATCATTTCCTTTCTATTATGATAATATTCTTTATTGGACCTTCACTACAACATCTACTTAGGGAAGCATGATGTATGAGTTTCTCTGTTTCTGGAACCTGTGAAACTTGGAACACTGCCTACTCAGACATCTGGATTTAATGGGTTGCTCCCATTTCCATGTCATGACGTTTTCCACTGCCACAGGGAATCCCTATTTCTTCCTTTGAGTTCAGAGAAACATTTACCTGTTGGCAATTTAATCCTCTGTAAGTATATGTTTGGATTCCCAAATCCCTTCTAACCTTTTTAGCCATCATTTTAAACTGTCTCCGTGTCTGACTCTCCTGGTTCTAATTCTGATAGTCTTGCCATTCTCAGCTGAAAAGATGGAGGCGAAAGCAAAATTGGACTTGCATCTTTACTTGCACTTCTTAGATTTGTAGGGGGGGAGTTGCTACATTTAGATTCCTTTACTTTGTTTCTTGACATCCTTGAGCTTGGGAAGTATCCCTTTTGTAAATTTAACCAGCTGCTTCATCTTCTCAGTAGAAAGCCTAGCATTGGGCAGGACCATCTTGGGGTGGGGGTGAGCAGAGTGACTGCCCTGGGTCCCACAGTTTGGTGCGCCCCATGCTGCCTTGGGCGACTTTGAGAGCATTTCTGGCCCCTGACCACACACAGCCAGTCCAGGGGCAGGTCAGGAGCACAGACCCCAGCCTCTGAGCTGGCCTGCACAGCTCCCGAGGGCAGACTAGCCAGCCTGGGGGAGTACGGGAGGGCCAGGGGCATGGTGCCCAGACTCAGGCCCTGGGCAGCTCCACCTATCCCTAGGGACAACACTGACACTGGGTATAACAAAATCTCATTTTGTTGAAAGATCCAAGCTAAAATCATTGAAATAGGTCATACCATGGTGCTGGCAGCATCTCAGGGTTTTTTTACATGGGGCAAAGTGGAAGTACAATGAGGACATTACCCTCAATTACTTTCCCAGGCCACAAGAAGAATTCTAAAGGGATTATTTTACAAATGCAAAGAGTCCTTAGAAAGAAAGAAGGCCTGCTTCAGTTTACTTAGTTTTATTTGCTCAGTCAAGTCCGCTGAATTTTTGCTGTTGTTGATGTTATCCTGATGTACAAGTATCTCCCTGCCAACTGTGCAGACACGGGAGGGAAAACTAACACACCATTATTAATTTATGAAATTAAGACAGATGTTTTTCTTAGACCAGGAATCTCCCACCTCCCATTATAAATGGCTGAACTTTGGTGAAAATAAGTGATAGTAATTTTGTCTATGATCTCAGAGATGACTTTACAAACTGAAACATTTGCCTGCTCATCTACAGAATGATCTCCTGGAGCAAGCGTTGAGATAGTGGGGGAATATCTGGCTCTTAAAACCATTTGGCTTCACTGGCAGACAATACTGTACTGTCTTTGTGCACTGGGATGCATGATCGGTGCATGTTACTGGATAAACATTTGTTGAAAAAAAATCGCTCTCTAAAAGGAGAAAATAACCAAAGGCTGGTTTAAAAAAATAGGATGGTTAAGAATCACCACCTTTGCCCTAGAAAAGTAACAGTAGTGCTGGTGCTGTCTTTGTCTTCCCCTCAAGGCAGGAAAGATGATTTGAAGACAGGTGCTTTGGAGACGGAGTGCTAATATGACCTTCTGGAAACAGATCTGACTACCTTTGGTTCTTTAGAGAGAGAGAACCTACTTCATCATACTGAATTAACAGTCATATTTTGATAATGAAACAAAAGTGCCACAAGATTGTTGAGAATGTTTCCATCTTGTTTTCTCAAACTAAGCCAAATATATCCAATTTCATTTAGATATTAACATTCCATGGCAATATTTGCAATTAAAGTACATCAGCACTTTGCTAGCTTGAGACAGACAGAAAGAACTGACTAATCTGTTTTCATTGTCGCAATTAATGTAATGCAAAAAAAGGAAACTAATTACATGCAAGTTACATTTTAAGGTACCTTCAATTTTAATGATTTTAAAAGACTTATTAATCACACAGGTAAGGAAACTTGGGTGTTTTTAATATTAATTTTATCCAATGTTCATTTAAAATGGCAGTGTAATATATTGTACTGGAAAATGCCTCTGACACTACCTTGGGTCTACAGATCTTTCAGTCAAGACAAAATAACTACAAAACTCTCTATTGATATTATTCTGACTATGCTGAAAGAAATGAAATCAATACAAATGAAAGGGATTATAACACTGATGGCAAAAAGGTGAAGATCTGTTCAAACACACTGGGGAAGAGAACTGTTGTTCATTGTAATAAATCAGTGATATCATTAAGCAGTCTAGATGAAAACTGTTGTGAACTTCCACTGAGTATTGCACATTCAGCAGTTACTTACTGCATTTCTATATCTTAGATACTACCACACATTAATGAAGGTTAACCTATTTATCTTAACAAAGAAATGGCTGATGTGACTTGATCACAGTTAATAAGTAGCAAATAGACTAGATATAAGGTGCTTTTTTTCTTTTTCTTTTTTTTTAAATTGAGGGTAATTAATCACTGGAACATCTTACCTAGAGATGTGGTGGATTCACCACCATTTGAAGTCTTTAAATCAAAACTGGATGTTTGTTTAAAAGATGTGCTCTAATTCAAGCACACGTTATTGCTTGATGCCAGCACTACTTGATGTAATTCTATGGTCTATATTAAGCAGGAGCTCAGGATCATAATGGTTCCTTCTGATCATAAGATTTGTGAAACTACATAGGAACATAGGGGCACCTGTCTCAGTTTCCCCTTTCAGAGCCCTCCATCTTTTTTAGCTCTTGTGGGGCTAATTTACTGCAAAAGTGCAATACATGAGTCATAAAAAGAGTTCCAAAACCACAGATCAGAAAATTTCCCCAGCATGCTCAAAATAATACATGCAAGGTACAGCCCCAGCATCTCTCACCATACCTCAGCATCTCAGGACATCCCCAGCATCAGTCCTCTTCTGTCTCTCTCCCAAGAGAACCACCCCCAATCCTTCCAGAATGGAGTGCAACCCTATTCTTCACAACAGAACCCCAGAGCCTATCTGCTGAGAGGTCATCTTAATCAGATGAGCATCCCCCCACTCCCCCGACCCTCTCACTTTTCCCCTGGGTCCAACTCTCCAGCATGTCAGCAGGAAAGCCCCTCCACGGCTTTCGTCTTCAGCCTTTTCTTCTGTTGTTCCTCCTGCCTTCAACCCTTTGAAGACCGCTGGCCCTGGCTCTAGTTTGAAGAATTCAGCCAGCAAAACCCTGCTGTTTTTCCCCCTACTTTGAGCCTTCCCCCAGAGAACATCTTCTGCTTCCCACCTGGACCATCTACACTCCCTTGGTAGCTCTCACCCACCCTGATTCCCACTCAGGCAGCTCAGATTCACCAGCTCTCTTACTCAGTCTCTCCCTGACTTTGTAAAAGTCTGGGTGTTGCCCACCCTCTTAATTCACCAAACAGGAGCACCAGGCACAGGGAACTGGACCTACATTAATCAACCCTGTCACTGCCACCCTCTGACAATACCAAATCCATTTGCTGCCTTCAAATATTTTTTATTTGTTTGATTTTATTTTACACCAAGCAGGCAAAACCAAGAAAAAATGCAATAGGACTTGTGGGGGGAAATGTACTTTTCTTTTCCCTGCCAACCACATCAAGAACAACAGGTGAATTACAAACAGGTAGGGAAATGTCAGAGGGGACAGCTATCTAGGGCAAAAATTGTTCGTAAACGCTTCAGGGCAGGAAGCAATAGGTGAAAAAAAATATTGTGATATAGGTTAAGTCACCACAGGATTTCAAAGGTTCTACTAATCTCTCCTTCCTCGCCGTGCAGAGAATTTTACCTTTTCAGTTGGCTCCATGGAATTCATAATTAAGAAGCAGAGTAAATTCAGCTACATATAAAATTAACTGAGCTGAAGTATTTTACCCCTAACTCGATTTGACTTGGTACGTTTGCCCTATGTCACTCAAACTTCTGTTGTGCATTTTCTCATGAAGCAAATTAATTGTAGAAAGAGAATGATTTACAGATATTTATTGGCACTGATGGATAGTGCTCAAAGTAAGTGGCGAAGTTTCCTACTGAGCTCCTCACTGCCAAAATACATACACACACTGTGGAATGGTTATAGTGTCTTGTCCACAGTAGTTACCAGAGAAGATCATGATGTGTTGTAGGAGAAGCTTAGTTAACCTAGGCACTCTTCCATCAGGGAGTTCACTAGTTAGTGCTTAAGGCACGGTTCTTTGTCTTTATTTCCTTTAAATGGTGCCAGAAGGATGTGAATCCCTCTTTCAATAGAAGGAATTAGGGAAAGAAAAGAGACCATGAGACTAGTGAGCAAGTGGGGATGGTGAAAAATCCGGGAGGAGACCTGTGAAAGCAGCATCACAAAGACGACACAGTCCAATATCAGTGGAGCCAACAGCACAAATGGCTCTGTAAGAGACATTTCATTTTAGCGATTCCTGCAGCTGATCTTGCCGGATTCAAGAATTCAAGCAATTCCAGAAGCAACTTTTCCTCAAGGGATAGAAAGGCCTTGATAGAAACTGAAACTGAATGGTAGAAACATAGTCAGTAGACTATGCATAACAAACAAGGAGTCCTGTGGCACTTTTAAAGACTAACAAATTTATTTATTACATGAGCTTTTGTGGGAGAAAATCCCACCTCATCAGACACTTTGAAGATGGGGAACTTACAGAATGGAAGGAAAATAGATGCAGGGAACTGTAAGTCATAGGATCACGTCAGACTGTTATAGCAAATCAAAATATTTTCCTCCCATTCTGTAAGTTCCCCATCTTCAAAACGTGTTCCAAAGTGGGATTTTCTTCCACGAAAGCTCATGCGATAAATAAATTTGTTTGTCTTTTAAAGTGCCACAGACTCCCTGTCTGTTTTGCTGAACTAGACTAACATGGCTATCCCTTTGAAACTAGACTATGCATGGCAGCTTTTGTACATCCATTTTAAAATGTTGTTATGGAGGATATGAATTGGCTGGAGACTTCACAGGGACTTATTCCAGATTTATTCTAGTTCAACTGAACTCAAGACTCTGGACTGTACCTGTATGCTAATTAGTGAAAACAGCAAAGCTAGGATCAAAAATATAAAGGTTATACAAAATTTATGTCCAAAAAATTTATATCGTTCTTCAGCACATTTTAATGATAGCAAACATTGAATGAGGGAGTGAAAAATGTTGGACATTATTAAATGTTGGACATTATTGGACAAAATTAATTCACTTACATATATTTAATCTTGAGAATTTTCAGTCAGGAAATAAGTTCCAGAGGGGTAGCTGTGTTAGTCTGTATACAGCAAAAACAACGAAAGTCCTATGGCACCTTAAAGACTAACAAATTTCTTTGGGCATAAGCTTTCGTGGGCTGCAACCCACAATGGTCAGATGAATGAAGTGGAAACTAAAGTAGGAGGTATATATACACTTGCAAGGGTGAGAAACATTACAATGGGGAGGGCAACTGCTAACAGAATCATTTCAGTTAGGGTGACGGCTACTACCTCGATGAGAAGCTGCCTTGATTTTATTGTTTTCTACAGAGACAATGGATTTGAAGACTCCATCGCTCCTTCCAAAGAAATGGTGGAAAATTTAGGAATAGAGCTTGTCTTCCAGGATACTCATATTCATTGGAAGAAGAGAGAGTTTGGTTACGAGGACAGAGAAGAGGAAGAAAAATTCAAAAGGGTGGTTTTTTGCTCACTCATTGATAATGGTTGAGTGTCCATCAAAGAAAAGTCAGACAAATGGAGAAGTCAAAATATAAGTGGCAAAACCAAACTTGATATCATGGTTTACATGCTCTTAAATGAAGTAACCTGCAACAGGAAATGTTTACTAGTCTGGGAAGCTAGTTAGTAACAATGGGAACTTGAAACACGGAATTATTATTATGCTAAGTGCCTAATAAAGCATCTGCCAGGTCCAGGAAACAAGAAGCAATCTCTTCTAAATGGAATGGCATGTATGAGAATAATGTTGATATTATGGTTAGAAGAATATTTCTTTTTCTACAGTAACAGTATGTTCTAAACATTTTCCCTTTGGTAAAAAAGCACCTTTTGAGTTTAATGTTCATGAGGCAGAAAATATTATAGAGAGGCATATTGCTTCCAAACTATCTTCTAACACATTCCACCCAAATAAAAATATACTAAACCATTGTGCAGAATTGTTTGAAGGGTAAATAAAAATTCTTCAGAGTACTTTCTTTCACCACATTCCACTCAACTGCTTGTGGGGAAACCAGAATACTAGCTGGGAGCTTCTGTCTGTAAATACCATTGGTATGTCAGAGGCTTCCTCCCCCAATTTAAACTTCTCTTTAAATTACATTCAGATTTTTGTGGTATCATAATAGCTGCAATATGGGATGTATTTCAATATTCTGGTAAAGGCTTCTTTTAAATTTCTAACCTATTATTTCAGGTTTACATTTTTCATCCCAGCCTCTCTGCAAGTTTCATATCTCCACAACATTCATATGTGAGGTCCTGCAACTTAACAAGGAATATTGTGAACGACTATATCATAACCGCATCAAGATACATATTAAAGTGGCGTGTTTTATTTTAAGATCTGTAACAGATTTTCCCACGTTTTACCAGAAAATGTGTCAAAGCAATAGAGTAGAATAAGTCCTAATGGAACAAAGAAAGTGACCCATGCAAAACTAGATAGTTTCTGCTTTCAGGGGACTCAAGTGACCCATATGGATTTACATCCCCGCCTTCTGCACTTTGAGATCCGAAGTTTCAATAAGCCCAAATACCCAAAACAAAGTGCAGCCAAAACTATTTTGTTTTGCAAGGTTTAGGGCAAAAACCATCTGACATACCTAGTTTCAATTATTTTCTGTTTGAAATAATGACTCTTCCCAGCTGCAGTTGAAAATTAGCCCAAGCTTGCTAAAAAGGCTACTGATCTGTCCAAAATTTTGGATATCTAATGAAAGCTGGATTCAGTTTACACCTCAATAGTTTAGCACAGCTTTAATATAACATGATTTTGAATTAAGAGTATGAAAGTAAATACTAAAATGGACTTCTAATTCTGTTTTTGTTTAGTTTTGTATTTTGTTTTCATTTAATTTACTTCCTCATTCAATTCTTTACACAATACTATATGCACTTCAAAACGATGTGTGTTAACTGAACTGAACTCATTTCTTATGGGCAATGTGCTTCTCTAGTGCATGGTCTGTACGTTTACACACAACCATTGAATACTCAGGTTCCAAAGGGGTAGCCGTGTTAGTCTACTGCAGGAAAAACAACAGAGTCCTGTGGCACTTTTAAAGACTAACAGATTTATTTATCGCATGAGCTTTTGTGGGAGAAGATGAAGTGGGATTTTCTCCCACGAAAGCTCATGCAATAAATAAATCTGTTAGTCTTTAAAAGTGCCACAGGACTCTATTGAATACTCAGTTATATACATTGAACAAGTACAGAATGCAGAAGAATTCTGCACACAGATGAGACATTCATAGTATGGACTGAATGTCAGAATTTTACTGTTCAATAATATTGTGTCCTACAATTATTAAACAAGCAATTGTGCCATATATATAATCTTAATAAAGCACAGGAGAATATTGTCACATTCTCGTGTGTAATCCAGAATGAGAAAGTGAGAGGTTATGTCACTGCCTGCTCTGTAACCTTTAGTGCAGGGGTTCCGAACCCCTGGCCCGTGAGACAATTTTGGCCCGCGGGGCTTTTTCAAATGGCCCGTGTTCCCCTGCTGCTGTTTGGGAACTGGGCTGTGGCTACCCACCCCCTGCCCATTCGCAGCGTGGAGCCCGGAGCCAGATTGTGGCTGCTAGCTGGGAGCCAGGTCCCACATGCAGCTCGGAGCAGGAGCCGGGCTGACGTGTCTGCTTACTGCCTGGATGGCGGGCGGGCAGCCGCAGCCTGGCTCCCAGCATGGAGCCAGGAGCTGGGCTGTGGCTGCAAGCTGGGTCTTACACATAGCCTGGAGCGGCTTCAGCGGCTGCACTTACTGCCTGGTCCTGGGAGGCGGGGGAGGGAGAAGCTACAGCTGCAAGCTGGGAGCCGGCTCCCACATTCAGCCCGGAGCGGAAGTCAGGCTGCAGTGGCCGCTTACTGCCTGGTCCTGGGAACCGGCTTGTGGCTGCTAGCTGGGATACAGGTCTGGCATGAATCTGGGAGCAGGAGCCAGGCGGCTGCTGCTGCTCATTCCTCCTGCCTAGTCCCAGCTCTCTCAGCAACCCATCATACAGAAGGAGCAGGACTGTTTTTGTTTTTTTAAATTTTTTTTAAAAAATTTAAAATTTGTTTTTCACTAAATAAATGTTTAATTAAAAATATTTTAAATTTAATTAATTAAGTTAAATTAATTATTTTATTTAATTGAAAAAAATAACAGAAATTTAATTACTTGAATTTTAATTAAATAGATTGGTGGCCCTTTGGGGCTGTAAAAATTGTATTTGTGGCCCTCGAGGCAAAAAGGTTGGGAAGCACTGGCTTAGTGCCTCAAAAAGCACTTCTGCTGCAGTTCTCCTGTCAGGATGCTCCTGCCAATACTTTATATCATGGGCTTAAGTAGTCTCTGATTCAGCAATTTTAATTCAAGCAGCCTGGTCCAGCCACACTGTGGTTAAACCTGACAAGATAACCCTAACGCACTCCCAATCCCACATTTCCCACAACTGTGTGCTCTTCAACATTCAGCCCATTCTTGGACCATTCAGAGAGCTATTATTCATTTGCTCCTCTAAAGAGATAAAAGTACATTATATATCCCATTAACTTAATTAGGGTAAATATGCCCTTCCCTTCAAGGACAGTTGCTTTATTGTAAAAATAAAACAAGTTTATTAAACAAAAGGACATAGCTTAAGTGATGCCAAGTAGAAGGAATAAAGTTTGAAAGGGCTACAAACAAAGAAAAGTAAAAATATATTTTCTAATGCCCAAGATCTAACTTAACAAGCTACAGTCTTTGTTCAATGTCCATACTAATCTTCCATTCCCAAAGACTTGAATCCCCTTGATTGAAGGACCCACCTTTCTCAGCTTGCAGGAGCTCTTGCTTCTTGTGTTTCTCCGGTAACAGGTGCCAAGATTGCTTCTCTTCTCTCCTTATATCTTCCAAAACTTACTGTTTTGTTCCCAGACTCAGGATGATCCCATGTTGTTCTTCTCTTCTTGTGGCCTTCCTTCCCTTTGCTAATTTGTATTTAAATTGGGCTTTCACTGTTTTTGGTCACACCTTGCTTAAAGGAAAACCAGTAGGTAGCTGCGTTCCCTCCTGCTTGGGAAAAAACCTGTTTCTCTCTCTCTTTGTTCACAGACTTTAAAGCATAATAGCATTAGCTATCCATATTTCCTCAATGTTATTACATGCACTGTGAAATCACAGTGATATTAAATCAACAGTGTGTCATTACCTTTCGGAAAAGACCTTACTGGGTACATTTTTATAACACAGTAACATTGTAAACAATCAATTGACCAAAATACTTGTCATTTGAGGTTCAAACCACCTCCTTTACAACCAAAAAGAAATTTCTCCCTTCTGCTGAGGTGTAGATGCCATGCTGTCTCCATCCCCAGTTGATAGCTTGTTTGCCTTTTATGTAAATAGACCTTTGTTGTCTCTGCCAGATAACCAGCAAAACAAACCATAGAATCATAGAATAATAGGGTTGAAAGGGACCTCACGAGGTCATCTAGTCCAACCCCCTGCTAAAAAGCAGGACCACTCCCCCTAAATTATCCCAGCCAGGGTTTTGTCTAACCGAGCCTTAAAAATCTCCAAAGATGAAGATTCTACCACCTCCCTAGATAGCCCATTCCAATGCTTCACCACCCTCCTAGTGAGAAAGTTTTTCCTAATATCCAACCTTGACCTCCCCAGCTGTAATTTGAAACCATTGCTCCTTGTTCTGTCCTCTGTTACCCTCGAGAACAGCCTAGCTCCCTCCTCTTTGGAGCAACCCTTCAAGTAGTTGAAGGTTGCTATCAAATCTCCCCTCACTCTTCTCTTCTGTAGACTAAATAAGCCTAGTTCCTTCAGTCTCTCCTCATAAGTCATGTGCCCCAGCCCCCTAATCATTTTTGTTGCCCTCCGCTGGACTCTTTCTAATTTGTCCACATCCTTTCTGTAGTGGAGAGCCCAAAACTGGACACAGTACTCCAGATGCGGCCTGACCAGTGTCGAATAGAGGGGAATTATCACATCCCTCGATCTGCTGGCAATACTCCTACTGATGCAGCCTAATATGCCATTGGCCTTAGCACATTCCTTTGTCTAGGACAGTGGTTATCAAACTATTTTTCTCAGGACCCAGTTGAAAAAAATCATTTATGCCCGTGACCCACCAATTACATCTTTGAGCAGTGTACCCCACTCTTTTGGCAGTGGCAGCAGTGGGCTCCGCGACCCAGTGCCTGGTGGTCTGCAACCCAGTACTGGATCCCAACCCTAAGTTTGAAAACCACTGGTCTAGGCACTCTACGCTTATGCACTACTTGCTGAACACATTTTAAGAACATAATACTAGCATATATCCATAACTTTTTGTACATACCCAGAGCACACACCCAGAGCACACATCATGTTGGAATGATCAGTAAGTTATCAGTTTTCCAATGATATCTTATATGTGACCTTTTAGATACATATTATGAGAAAGCTGGGTACACCAAACTGGTCAGGCTAGCTAAAATTCACTACTAGATATCAGTGAGCCCCTTACCTTCTTGCATTGCAATGCTGTTACGGTCAAACCTACCCTTTAATAAAACTAGAGAAGGATTAGACATTGGCTGATCCAGAGAAGCAGATCAGAGTCCTCTTTCCTGAACAGGACATCTGCCACAATATTTTCTTTTCTCTTTACATGATAGAAATCTCTTTTGTCACTTCTGTCTGTTCAGAGGGCATAATATCCATAATATCACCTGCAGAATTGTTGCAAACATTTCACATTGACATTTATGACCAGTGTGTTATTACAGTTCAAATGACACATTACATGACACCTTTCAAATAACTATCATGACACCAATATGAGGTGTAGTGAATATATCAGTTCTGACCAGAGTTGCTGACATAGAGCAGTGAAACACAAATGGGTCTCTGTTTTACACACACATATATTACACAATTGTGTGTATATATATATATATATATATATATATATATATATAAAATCTCCAAGGCTCTCTGTGGCCTTGGACAAGCTACTTAACATCTATGTTTCTTAGTATCTTCACCTACAAAAGGATGCTATTTACCTACATTGTAGGGATGCTATAAGGAATAATTATATACTGGTGAAAGGCTTCGAAAATGTAAAGCACTTATCTTAATTATTTCCTTGTGAAGGGAAATCTTTTCCTGTGTTTTATTAATAAGATATTGAATATTACCATTAACAGAACCTTTGTTCCTTGAAAATTCATCTGCTTTTCATCTTATTCTCCATTTGTCCCCAATAACCATTTCTGTATGACATTCTTTTCAAGCACTCACCTTCTCCTTTTTATTCTCCACATGAAATCGTAATCCTAAATCTCATCTGTGATGTCATAACTGACTGCTGTGGAAGTTACTACAGAGATTGTTTTCAGGCAAAGGCCCAAAGCAAACATTAACAGAAATACAGAATATAATAGGCAAGCAATATGGTCTTAATAGCTAATATATTATTTATAATAATATTATTTAAATATTATTTTCCGTATGTCATTAAAACAAGCTGCCATTTTCTCATATATGGAGTGTGTTTTTAAGGCTGTCCCATTTTAATGTAAGGCCTTGTATAGGCAAGGGATTAGCCTTAGTAACAGTCACTGATGTGGTTACACTGGTGCAATCTCTTGCTGTAGTCTAGAAAAGCTGCTATTTGCACAAGAGGAGCTTACCCCAATGTTAAAACCAGGGTAAATAATAAGTTACAGCAACTTTGCCTATTCACAGTAGGGATTTGCTTCACTGGAATTATACTGGTGGCAAGACACTGATGACTGTAACCGAGGCAAATCCAGAATGTAGATAATCCCTATTGCATCTCATTTAAAAGAAAACTACAAAACTATTATCACAGTTACTGTCAGCATTTAAATAGGAGTATTTACAGAGGTATATTAGATATATGAAGTATTTCCATTTGGTTTGACAAGCAAGGATTGGTTAACTTGAAAGTTAATTGGTAACACACAAGCCTACAGATGTACAAATTGAAGGCTTCACAGCAACTGATGAGGAAGAATGGATTTAAAGTAGTCTGAACCCAAATACCCTAAAACAACCCTTCTAAATAAAGCTTTTTCAATACAACATAGTGGGAAGGGAAATTATAGTCCATTAAAAGGACTGGTCATTTACAGAACACATTGGGTAAACCAAGTTAACTGAACAGTTTATTCTCTTCTACATATCCAGGTTTTCAGTATTTCTCACAGATCCTTACCAGCTCTTGGGTATCCTGCATTAATGGCAAAAATGTAGCTTCCAGAATAGCAACTTGATCGGTAGTGAGTTTCTGCCACAGACTAATCAGCATAATCACCAGCTGGGTGGCACTTTTCAACTTTGTGAATGCCTGGAACATATTGGCTTGGTTTTCCTCTGCTGCATCTGCTAGAGCTATTATCTGCAAAAATCACAAACTTCTGTTAGATATAATTTTACTAGTCTTGAGCACGCCACACTAAAATTGCATTTGGCATATTCTTGCTTTTCTTTAGAAGAACCTGATGAACTTTGTCTTCCATAAACACAAGTCACAAGAAGTATTAAGTAAGTTATCATTTGTCTAATTTAAAATCCATGTGGCAGTGGAATCAATCTATAAATTCAGTCAGTGTAGAGAAAATTCTCTTTAATGCATATTTAACAATAAGGCCCACCCCCAAGCAGATTCCCATCAGCTAATGCAATAGAATAGTTGCTAACGAACTGTAAACATTCAGGATTATACCACACATGATGTTACTCATTTCATGACCAACATCTTTATAAGACTCATATCAAAAGTATTATATTTATTTTATTTCTTTTAAAACTGCAATGTAATATGTCAGTTATTTCTTTATAGAAAAAACTGTCACCTTTCAATTTTATTAGATGGGGTTCTATGTATATTTTGGGATAGTTCAGCATTATACCAATAGTGTAGCTGTTTGGCATGTGATTGGTTGGATGATGTCGTTTTTGACACCAGTGTAAAATACTAAACTACACAGATCTTGAAAAGAAAATTCAGTGTATGCTTGCTTTAAATACCAGCTCCTTTTGCTGCAAACTGGCATGATACGTTTATCCTTTTCAGTACTCATGGAAAAAACTAGAAGTAGAACCTGAAAGGAAAACTTGAAACTCCTGAATTGAATTTTACTAATATTACATGCGTTTTGTCATTACAAACACTGCTGTCCACTTTCCACAAACATATGCATGGCATTACCTTGCAGGAATGTAAAACAAATAACTAATATTTGTTTTAAATATATATATTACAAAGAGATGTAGAAACTTAAGAGCTCTGCTTATACAGCTCCTATTGCTTTCTTTAAGATAATTTTATATTATTTTAATGTAATTTTATACACAAGTAATAGATTTTCCATGCTATCCATATGAGTAATTGAAAGGAAAGGAGCATTGTCTAGTGGCTAAAAGTGGGGTTTGAGCCACAACTTCCAAGACAATGAATAACTCAAAGTCTATAAGAGTTTGGGGCATGGAGGTAGGCTATGACTTAATCTATATTATAAGTAACTGATGTTGGTGGAAGCAGCTGGAAGAGATGACAAATCTATCAGCACTCATAACAGTGTGTGTGACAGCCATTTGTAATACATGTGCACAATCTGAGTACCTTAATAGAACCTGAGTAGCTGCTCATGGATGCCCAGAGAGCAGCCATGGGCAAGATTACATTCTTTTATTTTCATTTCATGAACAGATAGAACAGATCTTTGACAGAGATCTTGTCACAATTATCTATTGCTTTGTCTTCAAGATTACCACTACATTTTGAGACCGCTTGAAAACCAAAGCTAGTGAAAATGAAGTAGCCTACTTATTAAATGGAGTTTCAGACAAGCATTCTGGGATATGCACCAACATTAATACATTTCTGTTTGGAAATCAAGGTGTTAGTTTTAACTTATAAATGGTTCGGGAGCCGGTTATCTGAATTAAAGTTTTTCACCCCTGGTTATACTGCCCCAATTAGATAATCTGATTTACTTGAATTTAAGCCCCTTAAATATAAATAAGAAAGAGCTGCTGGAACACAAAGGATGTTCCACTTTGAAATTTGCTCTCCCACTTGTCTCGAAATAACCCTCAGTCACACAGACGGATTCATCTATTTCTAAAGATTTGAAGTTAAGGCTTAGTTAGAGTGGTTCGATTACCATTGCCTGTAGTAAAAGTGTCTTATTGTTTGATTTGCCAATGAGGTGAGGCCATCTATTCTGATATCAGTATGAAAGTTATGTCCAAAAAGGGATGCATAACTTCTTATGTTTTACAAATGTAAAGAAATATTTAAAATATAAATAAATAAATCCCCCACCCTGGAACTATTTTTAATATGCCAAATCTCTGAAGAAGATTTAAGAAGTTTTAAGAAGGAGCTTTAAAAAAAAAAAACACAACCTGCCCCACAAGAAAGTGTTGTTCTTTGTTCCAAAATTACTCTGAGATGCACAATATTCAGTCTGATCTTGCATCAGTGAAAGGCTTAAATTCCTAAGGAGGCAGGGTGGTCCTTCAGGGCTGCAACCTTCAAACATATCCCAATGAAATCTTTATACCACACCATCATATATTATATATATACATTATTCCACCCAGCACTTATGAGAAACCAAAGGAAAAAACAGCTTTTAAGTCTAAAATCTGATGATTACAGATGAAGAATTGACAACACCTAGCTTCAGTAGATCTGGAACATCTGGGAT
The DNA here is from genome assembly GCA_007922175.1 of Pelusios castaneus. Classification (NCBI taxonomy): domain Eukaryota; kingdom Metazoa; phylum Chordata; order Testudines; family Pelomedusidae; genus Pelusios; species Pelusios castaneus. The sequence continues at coordinate 4,035,113 of ML685756.1, read as the reverse complement.
TCAAAACATTTATAAAAAAAAATGTCTACGTTGACTATTTCAGTTTCAAAATCCAATCTCCATCATTTGGTAGGGCAAAGGTAACAAGGAGTATATCCCTGAGGTCTGTTCTGAACTAGATGTCTTAACATCAAAAGCACCTGGGATAGTCTCCACAATCTTTGCAATGCAATCCTCATCCAGCTCCACCGGTCACTCCACTCTCTGTTTATACGATTAAAAAATTAAACATTTTATACAGAGGAAAATGTCTTTGAATGCCTAAGACATCAATTCAATATTTTTTGAAATCTTCAGAGAAGCTTCACTCAGACTTAGGAAAATTGTGGAAGTATAAATTCTTGGAACTTTTTCCAAGTCTTAACATATTTTCCACATTTTAATATTTCCTCTTCAACTAAACATTATCTCTAAGCCATTGTACAATGCGTGAAAACATTAGAATCTCTCTCTTTGCCAACTGAGAAATCACAGTGTTTTCATCTGTTTATTGTTTCAGACAATGCCTTCTTTATCGCCTGTGTAAATATATGTAACAAAGTAAGAAAGCAAGGAAAGCATCTCCATGTCCTCTATTTCTTCAAAACTTGCTTACAGTTATATACCTTATTGCCACTAATGTAGCTATTGCATAAAAACAGCCATCTGATCAGACCGCCTCTAGAAAAGAGTCCATCAATACAATACAAGGCCCCTCACTGGATATTCACCTTTTTTTCCTAGCCCCTTGTTTCTTAGCAACAAAATCGTCACCTAAAATACAACTAAAAAATAAGTTTTACAAAATCTCCATTCTAAAAGCAGTAGAAGGGAAAATGAGGTTCTGACAGCACTGGCTGAGGCTGAACATACAGCATCTGCTATAATATTTGTTTAAAAGCTGATCAAAATTTTCTCTTCATTTTTAGCCTTTTTTGTTTATTCTTTTTTTAGCTCTTTTTTAACTCTGTTCCAATAAACCAATCTACAATAAAGTACAATTCTGCTTTTTTTTTTTTTTTTTTTTTTTTAAGTTAATTAATGGAAACACCTTGTAAAAAAGAAACAACACCCAAGAATAAATATTCTCTACATAAAGGTCATGAATTTAATGCTCTTCCATTAAATTTCACATTCATACCCGGCAATGGCAAGCTCAAATCCAGAAGTGTTTTTATTCCTGTGAACTTCATAGATTTCACCCTCCAAGAGTAATACTGACAAGATTTGATCCAAATGATTTCTAAGAAAATAGACTTTTATATGCTTTCTATATATATATAAGGGATATGAAAGATAACAGGAAGGGGTTCTACAAGTATGTCAGTAACAAGAAAAGGATCAGGGATGGTGGTGGATGATGTGGAAACGGCTGAAGTACTCAATGTTTTTTTTACTTCAGTCTTCACAGGGAGGGCCAGCTCCCAGGCTACTACACTGGGTAACGCAGAATGGAGAGAAGAAGAGCGGCCCTCAGTGATGGAAGGTCAGGTTAGGGACTACTTAAAGAAGTTGGATGTGCACAAGTCTATGGGGCTGGATGAAATGCACCCGAGGGTGCTGAGGGAGTTGTCCAATGTGATTGCAGAGCCACTGGCCATTATCTTTGAAAACTCATGGCAAACGGGGGAAGTTCCGAAGGACTGGAAAAAGGCAAATGTAGTACCTATCTTCAAGAAAGGGAAAAAGGAGGATTTGGGGAACTACAGACTGGTCCAGCCTCACCTCAATGCCTGGAAATATCATGGAGCAGGTCCTCAAAGAATCCATCCTGAAACATTTGGAGGAAAACACAGTGATCAGGAACAGCCAGCATGGATTCACCAAGGGCAAATCGTGCCTGACCAACCTGATAGCCTTCTATGATGAGATAACTGGATTTGTGGATGCAGGAAGAGCCGTTGACATGATATACTTCGATTATAGCAAGGCTTTTGATATGGTTTCCCACAGCATTCTCATCGGCAACTTAAGGAAGTATGGGTTGGATGAGGTGAGGCTGACTGGTCTGTCCAGGGACAGGATTCAGGGAGACTAAGGCAAATTGGAACACTGGGCCAAAAGAAATCTCATGAGGTTCAACAAAGACAAGTGCAAAGTCCTGCACTTAGGACGGAAAAATCCCATGCATTGCTACAGGCTGGGGACCGATCAGCTGAGTAGCAGCACCATAGAAAAGGACCTGGGGGTTATGGTGGATGGGAAGCTGGATATGAGTCAACAGTGTGCTCTTGTTGCCAAAAAGGCCAATGGTATATTGAGCTTCATCAGTAGGAGTGTTGCCAGCAGATTGAGGGATGTGATTATTCCCCTCTATTCAGCAGTGGGGAGGCCACATCTGGAATACTGTGTCCAGTTTTGGACTCCCCACTACAGAAAGGATGTGGACAAATTAGAAAGCGTCCAGCGGAGGGCAACAAAAATGATTAGGAGGCTGGGGCACATGACTTACGAGGAAAGATTGAAGGAACTAGGCTTATTTATTTTACAGAAGAGAAGACTGAGGGGGGATTTGATAGCAACCTTCAATTACTTAAAGGGGTGCTCCAAAGAAGACGGAGCTAGGCTGTTCTCGATAGTAACAGAGGATAGAGCAAGGAGCAATGGTTTCAAGTTACAGCTGCGGAGGTCGAGGTTGGATATTAGGAAAAACTTTGACTAGGAGGATGGTGAAGCATTGGAATGGGTTGCCTAGGGAGATGGTGGAATCTCCGTCTTTGGAGATATTTAAGGTCCGGCTGGACAAAACACTGGCTGGGATGATTTAGTAGGAGTGGTCCTGGTTTTTAGCAGGGGGTTGGACTAGATGACCTCATGAGGTCCCTTCCAGCCCTATGATTCTATATCAAGCTCATGTAGGAAGATGTGTCAAAGATTAACTGTTTGAGTGTTTCTGCACGTCAGCTTTAATCCTTTGAAAAATGACTCATTTGGGGAACTTCAGTTTTGGTTGCCCAACCTAAGACAGCTAAAAGGTTCTGATTGTCAGAATCAACCTTCTTCCTCTTCCTCTTCCCCTCCCCACACCCACCAAAAAAGTACATACTCTAAATCATTTCTGGAAAAAAAAATTGTATGCATTTATACAAACACACAATTTCTGTCACAGAGCCTCAATTCTGGTAGGTGCTTATTTCCCACAGACTTCAATGTGAATTGTACATATCTGGAATTCCCTAGGATCAGTATTTGGTAGTGACTTATGTAAGGCAATTAGATCAAGAGTCTTCCTCAAGGAATGCATTAGATGTGTAATTATTGTGATAATGATTCTTCGACCCACCTATTAGAAAATAAACAATTATTGAGTTCCGTTTAATTCTTTTACCAATGCACTGACTCCCTGTAATAGGGACACCCCCTATTGAGCACCTTCTCATGCCTTTCTCACCTCTGGCACACACCGTACAGGCTGGTGGCTAACCTCAGTGAGTCTTCACCAGCTTGATGTCCTGGCTGAGTCATAAAGTACAAATGAACTTCTTCCAGGGTATTAAAGAGCCAGGAAATAAGACAGTTTTTGTCCTCCCCAGGGTCTTCAACCCAGTCTGGGCTCTTCAAATTTAGCCCTTTGTTAGCTCTACCAAATAAGTCCTGCCCCTTTGGGGGTTTATATCACGTTATCTGTGGTGGTAATGGAGTTTGAACTCATCAACTACTCCAGGTTCCAACCAAGGGACCCCATAAAGAGAAGTCATGTACTACTCAACTTCAATCCTCTGATGATATTTCCTTGGGCCTCTTTCTGCTGGGCCCTTTTATCTCCAGACCTATCTCAAACCAATGTCCTCAGATTCTTCTCCCTCTGCAGTCTCTGTGTAAGCCCAGTCAGCCCTACACTCTGACTACTTATCAGCTCCTTTGGCCAGAGAGAACACTTCTTTACTGCTCTAGTGGATGCCAGCCAGGAACTGATCTGCTAATGCCCTGCACCTCCTTTTATCTGAACCTGTGGGCTCTGATTGGCTTTTGCTTGCCCTTGGAGGACCAAGTCTCTTTAGTTTCCAAGATGGCTACCCTAGTAAGGTCTCTCAAGGCAGGCCCAGAAGACCCACCTATGCTGCTCTTTTCCTCCCACCTCACTGCTTCTTAGGGTAGTGTGTAGCAGAGCAGAGAAGTCTCCAGCAGAGGCCACGAAGGCCTGATACAGCCTGCCACACTGCTCTGTAAATTGCAGTTCACAATTATATGGAAGACTATTTGCTCACACCACTTCACACCACTTCAGAAGGAAAGCTATTTTATGTTTGGAAACAGTCATGAAATCCCTTTTCATAATTATTCTTAGACAAACACTTCACAAGATACAACTAGGTTTCTCTTTGATCCAACCCCTTTCTAGAACGCTTAAAGATAATTAGGTCAAGTGTCTTATAAATTCGGATTTTGTTATACCTGTACCAATAGAAAGCATAAATGCAGAGAATATAAGATGCCAGAGATTCCCCAGTTCATTCCTTTGAAAGAAGAAAACTTTATTTTTCACTATGAATTTTGGAAATGGAAAAAAATTCAATACTATGTCCTACTGTGATTTTTTTCCCCCTGCTCTTCTAAAAATGCTTACCCATCACACATCTTGCACTATACAGCTAAGTGGTATTTTGAGTCACAAAGTATGATCTTTTACTGCCTTAATTAATGTTCACTTTATGTATATAGTTCCTAGCTACTCTGATTGGCACACTAGGAATCCATACTGTCAGAACACATATAATTTTCTGATAGCATTGCTAATTTATTTTTAAAGGCTCTAATGCCCTTTACTCCAGAGTAGAATTTGTTTTTCCGTAGAAACTTTCATGCAGAATTCTCAAAGGTGTTTATAAAGCAATGAGATGAACAGTAGCAGGAAAGAGTCTGTGTAAACAAGCAGACTCAGCAATTAATATACACAGCACTTTGCACATCTGAATCTGTTTTATGGAATGTAGGGAGAATTCCACATTCAAAAATTGATCTTTATCTACACCCACCCCACAAATTTCTGGGCATCAATTTCAGTGGTGTACTGAGGGTGTCTGGTGCCCAGGGGCCAAGCTTACATTGTGTCCCCTCACCCCGCCCCCCCCACACCGGGAAGAAGGGGTCCCGGCCCCACCCCCAGCTGTCCTGGGGAGGGGGGACTGTACCTATGGGGGAAGGGAGGTGGAGCATGGGCCTGCAGCAGTCCCACAGCCTGGCCCCAGCTAAGATAGGGCAGCCTTATCCCCCCCGCCCCCAACCACCACCTGGGGAGGGGAGAGGGGCAGAGTCAGCTCTTCACCACATGTGGGGGAACCAGAGGAGGTGCTGAGGGATGCCTCTCAGCGCCTCCTGCATCCCCCCCACCCTCCAGAAGGACCAGCCCAGCCTGGCCCGGTGCCCCCCTCATCCCCAGCACTTACCTGCTACAGCCCAGCGCCAGCTCTGACAGTGGTGGCCTCCCCCCGCTGCCTGGGGAAGCACCTCCAAGCTGGCCCTTCACAACATGGGAGGGGCGTAGGAGGCTCCGCACCTCTCAGAGCCTCCTGCACCTTGTGAAGGGCCAGTCTACCCTGTCCTCACCCCTGCAGCTTGGTACCTGGGGACCTACCCCCAGCCCCTCAGTACACTACTGATCAATTTATATGTTACTACAGCAGCATCCCCATAGTACTGTACTGTATTACATACGAGACTAAATTTTTATTTGAGCCCATGAATACCAGACCCTGAAATAAGAATATCAGTAACGGTGGTTTTTGAGATGTTAGCACATGTCCACCATGAATTAGACAAACCATCCACGCATTTCTCCTAGAAAATGCCATTCAACCACAGCTGCTTTCAAGACATTCCTGACATGAGCATTATCTGAATGGATTGCAGACATGAAAGACTAGCTCAGTTATCCATCCTCTATACCACCCAGATCTACGCAAACTCCTCCCAAAATTTATATTAATTTGTTGCATTCCAGTCATTTGAGATATATTAGGAGGATAAAATTACTTGGATTTTAACTAAAACAATATTATACTTATATTTAAAAGTCCTATAACAAACCACTAAATCATTCCAATCTCTTATATAAGAAAGTCTCACTATAGGGCAGCTATCAACATGTCTGCCACTTGACCTGTACAAAACTGGAATAGACCTTAGAAATTCATGCTATCTACACACACTGTATGTATGGTATTGTTTACAGCTAATTCAAGTTATTTAGTTTTAACCAAAACAAGCAGGTGTCATTGTTTAAACCTGAATCCTTTCTCTCTCTCAGGACTCACATATAGGAAATCTGAATCTGTTTCCAAACAACAACAAAAAGAGAAGAAACAAGTACTGCGTCGACACTGGTAAATTAAGTCGACTTAATTTGCCCTGCAACTACACTACACTTTGCTTAAGTTGACTTAAGCAAAATAAAGTCAACTTAATGAAAATTAAGTCGACTTTATTAAACCTAGATTTAAGTAGACTTAAGGCTTAATTCGACTTTTTAAAGTTGAATTAAGCCAGTGTAGACGTGGAGTAGCTCTAAGTCGACTTAGGGCTATCCCAGAACTACACCACTGCCCTCCCTGCCGGGGGAGGGGGGCACAGGGGGAGCCTGGCATGCCCCCCAAAGGGCAGGGCAGAGCCCTGTATGTGATGCTGTCTGGATTTAGGGAAGCATTTATGATATTATTTTCAATGGATATCTCATAAATGCTATAATCCATAGGAACTATATCATGTTTGGTATCAATAGAAAGGTAGTAATTTGCTGGGAATGATTATATAGTTTATGTCTAGGAATTCTATTTCAATTAGAAGTTAGGAATTTGATGTTATATCTATACTTTAAACTTATGTTATTTTACTGAAATACCTGAGAGAGGCGGGTGTGTAAAACCATTGTCTCCTTAATGTTAAGGAATCTGCCAGGTGATATGGTCCCAGGGAGTAAACTGATGAGCCATTAAGGACACAATGGTTGTATTCTTTATGTCCTTAATGGCTCATCAGGATACTCCCTGTCCCCCTTTGCCCCATTGCACACAGGGGGTGCCCCCGCCTGCCACCGTGGACCTGCCCAAGGTCCCCCTAGCCCCACAAAGTCAACCTAGAGCATCCAGTGTGGATGCTCTAGGTCGACTTTGTAAATTCCCCTTTAAGTCGACTTTAATTTTAAGTGTAGACACACTAAGTCGACTTAACTAAGTCGACTTTAATTTGACTTAGTTAAAGTCAACTTAAAAGTGCAAGTGTAGACATAGCCAAGGAGTCCTGTGGCACTTTTAAAGACTAACAAATATATTTATCACATAAGCTTTTGTGGGTGTAATACAACTTCTTCAGAGGTATGAAATGGAAACTGCAGTATGTCAAGTATATATACACATGCAGAGAAGGGTGGGTCACAAGATCAATTCAAACTGTTAGTCTATTTCAGCAAACCAAACAAGTTGTTGGAAAAGATTACAGTCACACCACTAAATGAGAGACACTTTATCCTTTTGTTTTTATTTATATCACTAGTAATAGCAATGTTGATAAGCAGCTGAATTTGGATAAAATGACTGACCTATTATTTCATCACTCAAAGAAAGAAGTTACAGAAATCTGCAGGTGTGATACAAGCTGGGTGCTTTAATCATAGTACAGATCAATCTTTAAGAACAATCAATAATTAGCTTCTCATTCAGAAGGTTTTACTGCTCAAACTTCTTTCTTATCATAAGGAAGATTTCAAAGGGGTATTGTATTGTGTATTATCTCTGTAGGACAGAGGTGGATTCTACTCAGGGGATTGAAGAAAGGAATGTGATTGGTAATAACACAGACCAAATCACTTACAGATTGATGTCAAGCAATTCACTAGGAAGGCTCCATTATGGCTGGACACAGGGGATATAAACAAGGCAGATTTGTGAAAGCCATGCATGAAACAAATCTGGCATGCTCTACCTTGTGCAAATGTACTGATACCAGTTGCACCAAGTATATACCTAAAGTCAGTCTTGCTGTGCTGGTCTTCCTTATCAATGAAAATTAACTTGAGAAATGTTCCATTTGCATGTGGGAAATACTAAAGCATTTGCAACATAAGCCTTGGACATTTGTTTGTTAGTTTGGGTTTTTTAATGTATTTTAGGATTTTACACTGCTGCCCAGTCACCATACTATCTGTGTGCCTTTCATGTAAAATCAATAACAACAAAGAGGACCCCAGCTGACTTCATGGAGACTCTCACGTATCTTTTTTAAAAACTGAGATGGAACTTTGGGGGGCTCATTTTTAACTTTAATAATTAACTTTTACTTTTCTGTTACTGATTATTTATTTTGGAGGGCTTTTGGAGGGGAGAGGTTGTTTTGGTTTTTGTTTGGTTGGGGGGTTTGCATAGAAGGAGGTGACTTAAATATGTATAAAATAAATACCCTCCAAGAGGAACATTCCAAACTAGGGACTGCTGCAAATGGGAGGAGAGGAAGGGAAATCCAGTCTAGTATTCTCTTGGACCCTAAACTATACAGGAGAGAACCCCACATATTTCTGGGGGCACTAGAACTCAAGCTGTCTCTCTCTTCACCCCCATGAAGGGGCATAGGAACAACCTGCATAAAGGAGTCAGCCAGAGACTCCAGCCAGGGTGGACAGAAACAGCCAAAGTAGGGAACTTGGGTCCTTAGAGAACTTGCTACTATTTTGACTGAATTTTCTCTTGGCTGTTTGCTCAAATCCCCCACCTCTCCTCACCCTCTCCTCACCTCAGAAAGAATCACTTCTCTAAGCACCTTCTCCTTCCCAGTTCCCCTCACTCCCCTTTTCTTCAGCTTATCCCCTCCTAACTAAATCCACAAAATAAGACAATAAGTAAATAACTCAAGGAACTCACATGCTGTTTGATGCCATCAGATTATTCACTCTACTTGTGAGTTCTGTTTCTTCCCCCACCCTGTGTCAGTTTTCTTTATTTTGAATAAGCCCTTCATAGCAGAGACTCTTTGTTTTGTGTTTGAATAATGCACAGTGGTGTCCTGGGCCATGTCTAGGGCACTTAGGCACAACAACAACAATAATAATAATAATGCATTGAGTTCCCTATTGCCAGCCTATTCACAAGTATTTCAGCCAGCTCTGCAAGCAACAGCTAGTTCCTTGGTATAAAGATGAAATGCTAAAATGAGAAAAAGAGGGAGAAAGAAAATAAATTATAAAATAAAGCTGTGGATATAGTTTATTCCAAAATACACGCAATTCTTCCCAGTACACTCAAAAGTGAATTCTACTGTGCATCTAAATTGAAAAGTGGAGTTATAAAATTAGTAGCTTATCTGAGGGAAATAACATCTGGTACAAATTATACAGGACCTGAGAAGCCAATGAGCCACAATGAATCTTTTACTTATACTTTCAAAACAAAAATGTTCAAATACAGGAATGTGCCAAATTAGGCACACATACACGGAAAGGAACTTCTAATAGTCAATGAACTTTGAGGACTGGAAAGACTTTCACTGCAGAGCTGTTCCAAGGGGGTAGCTGTGTCAGTCTAGTTTAGCAAAACAACCAAGGAGCCTAGTAGTAGATTAACACATTTATTTTGTTTTGCTGCAGAGTTGCTTTCTGATAAAAACAAAATAAAATAAAATGATAAACCAAACAGCAGTTGGCTTTGTACCACTGAATAATATACTATGCCTGTATGTAATAATGTTTTTTTTAAAAATATTTTGCTTTAATTATTAATCTGTTAAATCAGACAATGAATCTAAAACAGATATTTTCTCACTATGTGGTAAGGGCCCAATCCTGAAAAGTTGACTGCTTTCAACTCCCATGAACCCCGGGTAGTAGAGAGTGCTCAGCACCTCATGGGTAATACTTTGGCCCTGATCCCACAAACATTTATGTACATGCTTAACTTTAGGAACTATGATGAAAGCCTGACTTCACTGAAGTCAATGTGAGTTTTTGCCATTGACTTTAGTGAGTATGTCTACTCTGCAATAAAAAACCCATGGCATTAAGTCTCAGACCCCAGGTCAGCAAAATATCCCCAGATATCAGACCTCAGACTCCATCCTGAGCCCGAACAATTACACTGCAATTTTATAGTCCTGTACTCCAAGCACCAGGAGCCCAAGACAGCTGATCTGGGCCACCTGCAGGTCTTTCATCCCAGCATAGACATACCTAGTGAGATCAAGATATCACCCAATAAGCAACACTGTTCACTTCAGTGGAGCTATTCCTGTGCATAAAGCGGAGTACATGAATGTCTTCAGGACCAGGGCATTAGATATCAGGACCTGGGTGCTAGTGCAGTATAAAAATCAATATTAAATAAACAGATTATCAATGTCGCAGAAGAGGCTCTTAATACATCAAATTATCTTCTAAAGCACACTTTCTGCATATTCATATTATCTTGTATAAATATAGGAGAAATGTATTCTCTAGCCCAGAAAATCCTTTAAAAGATTTCATGCAAACAAACCCTAGCAGTAACATAATATAAATATAATTTCATTTACATACATGAAAAAACAAACCTTATTTCTAATTCCACCTAATGAAATGATAAAAATGTAAATGCACAGATGCTGCTAGATCAAGCAAAGACTCATTTCAGTTAAACGCTGAAATCCATGGACCAAATTCCAATAACTGTTACAGCCATCTAGGCAACTCCATACAGAATTTTCTCACTTCTGCCTAATGCTACATAACCTGAAAAGTTTCCCAAGATTTCCAATGCCAGTTGAACACCATATAATTTCAAGAGAACTGAAAATACTGTGGTTGTTAATGTAGTGTGTGAAGGTAATATCAAGGGTCATCCACTGTTAAATTAAAAGAGTGCATTGGAAACATTTTCTAAAATTAGCAATTAAAGGAGAGCAGTAGGTTAATTAGAAGCTCAAATTTTCTACTACATTTAACAGTATTTTCTTAATGATACAATGTTCTTTCCTATTTTTAGCTGTTTTTCAGGACATCTGATCCAACAGTATTGTTAGTAGAATCTTAAAAAAATGTGCCACAATATTTGGAAATAGGGGTTTTCTCACGTCAATGCACAAAGCTTGTTTCTGCTTGCTTGAATAGCTGGCTTTGAATTAAAATGATTCCCATATCTTATTTTTTATTTTTATTTTTTTTTCCTGTAGCAAGCATAAACACTTCAATGGAAAGAATGCTGTGATCAAATGGAGATTTTAAATAAGAGTGTAACACAAAAAACAGCACCTATATGGAACTCTGAGAGAATACAGCACAGAGTTTAGATTAAACTGTACTAACAACAAAATTAAAATGGTTTCAAAATATTCCTTTAAATAAAAGTGTGAATTTGGTGCTAATGCAAGATGCCAAAATGCCAGCTGCAGCCAGCCTGAACTCTTTTATCCATCCACAGACCAGCTACAGCACTGTTTACAATGCTGCAGACTCCCTAATAATCTACAACCAATGATGTGGAAGAACTTCTTTTAGGAACGGGAAAACTATCCATCCTCACACAATATTTGACCTCTCTGCCGAGAAGACAGCCAATTGGTGGCATCTGTGGTGATATTCATTTCTGTGATGTTGACAATAGACCACTGGATTTGAACTGGGACCATTAACTCACAAACCCCTAAAGATCTATCTGATGGTAGTATCTTTCGCTCAGAGTATTTAATTTGGATTCAAACCAACAGTCTAGAGGTGATGATCTACATACTTCATTATCAATTCCCTGGCGTAAACCATCCAACCACTCTAAAAAATACTCCTCAGAAAATGAAAGACGGGGAGGGACTGTCTGAAACAACAGCTGCAACAATCTTAACAGTTCTTCAGCGTATGATCAAAACAAAACACACTCAGGGCACTGGGTCTCTTGCTCTCCTGATACAACCATGCACATGACATGTGTTCATTTGTCCATCTGGAAGCGTGCCTTCTTTCTTTCTAGTAGCTCTGTTCTTGTAAGCTGGCAGAGTAAGAAAATTCTTGTTTCAAATCCCTAATGGCTCACAAGAACAAAGCCAACAGGATCAGATGCGGCTCACTTCACATCACACCTGCTCTGGCTGCACAACGAACTCAAAATGTAGGGTGTTTGGTCATCTGAATTTCTGAGTTTGGATTTCAAGTAGTACCCCCCCAAAAAATATGTTTGCCTACAGGCTACAGTGAGGCATGCAAAAGGCAAAGCATTTATCCTAATGTAGTTAGATGTGTTTACCGCATGATCATTTTGAAAGAACAATACTGCATCTCACCAAAAAAGTGCACTCTGTTCCGCAATAAGATAAATGATAACATTAAGCACTCACTAAACTGTTTATAGGTTCAGGGCCTTAGTTTCTACCTCCATACTTCCCTATATTTCTACTGTTCTACTTCTAATACATTTAAGGTTTCACACATTTTTAAAACAAATTTCAAATGATAGTATTTAATGATGTATTTATGATTTTTCATAAGTTAAAAGACATTTAACAAAAATTCATACAATGGTTGAGGATCCTGGGGTTGACTCCCCACTTGCTAGAACCTGCAGCTCCATACCCCATTTTTCAGTCAATGCCCTCCCATAACCCGGCTTCCAAATCCCATTTACCGGGAATCCCTAACGAACAATTATCTTTACTGGTTACTTACAGTTCTGGCAACAGGAATGTAGCCTAACCACCAAGTCCTTGAATCTGACAGGAAAGCAAAACAAAAAAGCCAAAAAAACCCACATTGCCCATGCCAGTCTAGCAACAATGGAAATATTCCTGATCAAAACCTCCAGAAGTTGCTAGCATGATGCCCATAGCAAGACCCCACCCGTACCCCCTACTCTCATCCTAAGGGGAGGGAAAGCAGAATTATTGCTCCTGTTATCCCACACATGCTTGGTCAGTTGGCCAAATTTGGTAGCTGCCTTTCCAATGGGAGAATAAAATTTTCCATTTACAGGTAAGTTATCCAATACTGATACTATACAGGAGAACTCATGAACAACTTATAGCCTTGGTGCTAGCTATTAAATCTTCTGATGCATTCAAAATACCTTGTTTTCTTTACCACTGTTTTCTTTAGACTGACCATTATTCCAAAGTAACCACAAACTAGAGGAAAACTACTGCAAAGTTGCTGAAGCTCCTCTTCAATGTATGGAACAATCACTGGGTTGTCAGGACCAAGAAGACATTTGACTTAGCTTCTTGGTCTTAGATATGCAATGTTAGAAGATAAGAACTGCATATTGGGTCAGACCAATGGTCCATCTAGTCCAAAATCAAATCTCACACAGTATCAGAGCTTCAGGGGGAATGTATAGAAGTGGGCAATTCTGGAGAGATCCACTGCTGTCTTCCCCTTTTGGCTTCAGGCAGTCAAAGATTTTGCGTTACCCAGAGCAAGGATATACGAATGGTGACCATACTGGCTAATAGCCATTGATGAACCTATCCTCCACAAACTTATCTAGCTCTTTTCTAAACCCAGTTATGCTTTTGACCATCACTACATCTCATGGCAAAGATTCGCACATGTCAGTTTTCATTGTGTGAGAAAGAGGAAGAGAAAGTTCTTCCTCTTGTCTGCATTAAGGCTGCTGCCTATTCATTTAACCAGGTGACCCTCGTTTTGAGCTGTGGGAAAGAGAAAATAATACTTCTCTATTCACTTTTCCTCTACCATTCATAGTTGTATAGACCTCTATCATATTCCCCCTTAGTTGTCTCTCTTCTAAGGTGAATAACTCTAGTCCTTTTAGTTTTTCCGCTTACTGAAGAGGTTCCAAACCAGTTATCATCTTTGTTGCTCTTTTCCAGTTCCACTATATTCTTTCTGAGGTGGGGAGACCAGAAGTAGACAGAATATATTCAAAGTATGGATTCACAATGGATAAAATATAGTAGCATTATGGTATTTTCTGTCTTATTTTTTATCTCTTTCTTAACAGTTTCTAACATTCTGACTGCTGCTGAATCTGATCTGAAGTTTTCAGATAACTATCCACAATAGAACCAAAGATCTTTTTTCTTGAGTGATAACAGATAATTTAGAACCCATCATTATCTATGTGTAGAAAAGATCATTCTTTCCAATGTGTATTGCTTTGCACTAATCAATGCTGAATTTCATGTCACTTTGTTATGCAGTCATTCAGTTTTGTGAGATTTCCTTGCAACTCTTTGCAGTCAGTGTTAGACTTAACGGGCTTGAATAATTTTGTTTCACCTATTATCCCACAACTACTTAGTTTTCTTAAGAGCCTTTGATAAGGGACCTTGTGACAGAAATTCTGAAAATCCAAATGCTTTATATTAACTGACTTACTGTTACCTGCATGCTTTTTGACACCCTCAAAGAATTCTAATAGATTGGAGATGCATGACTTCCCCATACAAATGCCATGTTGCCTCTTTCCCAACACATCGTGATTATCAAAGTACCTGGTAATTCTCTTCTTTACTATAGTTTCTATCCAGTACTGAAGTCAGGCTTACCACAGTTAGTAACTGCCCAGGAATGCCTCTGAAGCCCTTTTTAAAAATTGGGATTACATTAGCTGCCTTTCTTTCAGCAATAGGTTATATGCTATTGTTAGTGGTTCTGCAATTTCATATTGGAATTCCTTCAGAATTCTTGGGTGAATACAATCTGGTCCCAGTAACTTATTAGTATTTAATTTAGTGATTTGTTCTAAAAACCTCTTCTATTGATACATCACTGTGGGAGAGTACTGTCGAAGAGTTTTCTGTTTGTATGAAGGTGTGCATCATCAGTGCTAAATGAGAAAGCTTGACAAAGCAGTGGAGAGAAGACCACACTGAAAAGTTTTGGGGTCAAAATACATCCTTGTTTGACATCACTGAGGATTTCAAAACTGTCCGATTGGTCACCACCATACTGGACCATAGCTGTCATGCCATTATGGAAGGATCGAATCAGACTGAGGAGAAATGGGGAGCAATCACTTTTCTCTAACAACTGGAAAAGACCCTTTCTGCTGACCAGATCAAAAGCCTTTTTAAGATTCATGCAGGCCGTGCAGAGAAGTTTTCTTAGTCTTCACACTCATTTTACTGTTCTCTTAATGCAAAGACCATAGTTTTTACAAACAGTACCCAGAACTGTGCAGAATGGGGAAACAGCTCACTTTTCAAGGCATGTGTGTGTGTCTGTGTCTCTGTGTGTTTATATACACATATATCCCACACACAAACCACTAAAGTGGTAACAAATGCTTAATTATTTTGGCTGAGGTACTTTTTAAATCTCCCCTCCCCCCAAAATAGGTATAATTTGAACATTTTTTCTGGTTACCCTGATGTAATACTTTTAAGTCCATGCTCTTGTTCAGTCAAATCTAATGTTTTAAACTTTGTTTCATCCATTACTGGTCATAATAAGATATGTTCAAGAGTGCATTTTTGTTCTTTTTATTGCACCATATCAAAGTTACCAACACACATCTGGACAGTAAGTATGCTAGCCACATACCAGCTCGCCACTGCTCTACACTACAAAAAAATCCAGACAAATTTATTGCCCAGTGGGGTGATTAAATAACTTGGCCCAAGTTCAGGAGTGAATTCAAAAGTTAGTTTTTATTCCAAGTTAGTAGAGCTCAGGAACATGACCCAGGTGATATACTAAGGGCCTGATGAAGAGCAGTAACTGGTCTTTCTTTAGCATCTCTTGAGATGAACACAAGCATTCACTTTGACCTGAGAGAATCTGTTGATCTTCTGAAGAGGAAGCATGATTTTAAAAGGGATAAAAAGGGGAGGGACTATGAAAGAAAGTTTGTTAGGAGTTCATAAGGGTCTCTGATCCTCCGTATTTTCCCTTGAGCCTTCCTCTATTATTATTATTACTTTATTGTGGTTGACAGGGTGAAAGAAATTCTTCCCCTATGCAAATAATATACTGTTCCCATAGTTTGTTGACATTATAAGAGGAAAGGACTCATGATCCTTTTGCTGTCACCTGTCACTCTAAAGGTGATAGTACTTTAAATGCACAGAATTTGTGATTTAATGTTGGTGCTGGTAGGAAGCAGATGACAATTACTGGGTCAAAATATGCTCTGCCCTCATGGAGATCCTAAACCCTTTGTCACAAAATGAGGGTCTGTCTCACAGTGGAGGAATAATGGTGATCTGTGCGGCTGGTATCAGGTGATATACCCGCTTTTCTGAGCCCAATTTGTTGCACAGCAAAGCAAGAGGAATCTAAACTTTTAACTGGAAGATCCAGTGATGAGTTATCAAGCACCACATATAGGGGACCAAGTCCTTAGGAAAACCTGTTGTGCTAAGGGAGCCTGAACCAAAGGCCATGCCCCTTTTCAAATGCAAAATGTCAAAGGGAAAACATAAAGGGAAACTAATTTCTCACAGATGGGAGTAGAGTGAAACCTTGAAAAAGGCTCCATCTACAGAAGAAAAAAAATCTACTTGACCATATGAAGACAGAGATACTGAGGAGAATGTGGTGATTCCAGCAAGCATTCCAGTGGGAGGAACTGTTTTTAAATTTTAAATACCTGAGCCTCTATTAAGACATACAGAACAGCAACATACAAGGTCTGACTTTTGACCAGAGCAGCAGATCCAACACAGACAGACTGGCATTGCCCTTTTTGATTCTGAACGACACTACCATTTATTCACATAGGGATGCAAACTATTTGGCACATCACATATTGCAACCAGGGTCACTGAAAAATAATCACTACAAGTTCAACAGAAACCCCACCTGATATATACAATGCCCCTGTTACAAAAGTTTTCAGACATCAGCCTTTCTTCTTCATGTAACAGTTTTAGAAATGCTGGCACTCAAACATAGAATATTTAAAAAAAAAAAAAAAAGACTCCTAAACCTTAAAACTCCCCAGGTATCTATAAGATCCGTATAAAGGAAGTTGATCATAATGCTGTGGCATGCGTCCATGTGAAACTCCTTCAAAGGACAATGAAATCTCATTAGACTCAAACTACACTGTCAAGAGATAAATACAGTATACAGCTAAGTAACAGACTTCTAAATAAGATGCTGACATATGGTAAAATATTCCAATTTGGAGGTGTTATGAACATGTCTCTTTGTTTTTAAGAAGTCATAAATATTGTATTTCACACTAGAGCATTTCCAGATTTGCTCCTTTTCCATTCCTGTTGTACCTTTCCTCCTCCTTCAAAAGATCTCCAAAAGTGGCCACTTAAAACTTTGCAAAAGCAAAAATAATATGACACTTTTAATCTATCCAGCATTTGTTTACATAACTTGTGGGCATTTCACAAACACTAATGAAAGAGCCTCCTGGTTTTCAAGGAACACAGCTCCTTACTGCACTTGATGAAATACCTATGATAAACAATGTACGTGCTTGCATAGTATTTTCTTTACTATTTAGAATGTTCTTCAGGACAAAAGTAAAACCTACCAAATACAGAACTGGAATGCCTGATACATATACTTAATCTACCAGTAAACTCATGTAATTAGGAGAATCTTTCAAACTTTCATTAAAATTAAAGTCCCAAAATTCAAAACAGCTTTTTAAAAATAGTAACTCAATACCACATTGTGTGTTATTAAGTTTTTTTTTTAAAAAGTACCAAAACACATGTTGAACAAATTAGCAAGACAAAGTACTTATTTTAGGAACATACATATTGGTAAACTTTGTTCTTCTAAGCACAGTATGCTTTCAGTCTTTAATTACCAAGTTTTGAGGTATTTCCATTACTTCCTATGTGGAAACCCTATGAGTTAAAGCCCCAAAAGTTCTTTCCCATGCAGAACATCCTGCTGGGAGTGGGGTAGTTAAAAGCATATTCTGAGGTTTGTGAGAATTAGTGCAGTTCAGACAGCCTGCATAGATATTCAGCTTCCTTTTCCCCTGCTAACAACCACTTTGTATCACTAAAGAAAGAAAAGAACACATTTTAGCAAGACTGCTTGTTATTTGCTTAGATTACATTATTGATGTCACTAAAATGATGGTACTGTGTAAGCGTCTATATGAACTTTAGGTGAAAAATAAGTGTCTATGAGTATGTCTACAGTGTAATAAAAGACCCAGAGCACGTCCGCGGCTGGCTTAGGTCAGCTGACTCAGGCTCATGGGGGGCTCAGGCCACAGGGCTATGAAACAGCAGTGCCTAAATCCCTTTTGAAAATGAAATTTGGGCACCTAAATTAGTTAGGCATTGCAATGCTAGCACAACAATGCACAAAGACCTTTAAAAATCTGGGCCTTAGTGCTACTGAAAGTGATAGGCACTTTTGAAATTTTTACCCTAATTCTTCCAATATTTGACAAAAGAGTTGGGGTTGAGTTTCCATCTCCAATGCTAACAACATTTTCTACACATCATAGAAGTTAAGCAAGAATAATATCTGCGATATTAAGCCTCCTCAGGTCATAGGGAGCATATCTTCATAACCCTTTAGACATCATGTTATCACATAAACAAGAAAACTTACTCTACAATAAAGTTCTTGCATACAGTATATTATGCTAAATGCCATGCCTTTAGTTTGTGAGTATTTCACAAGGTGTATTAAAAAAATCATTTGATTACTCTTAACCATTTTACAA
This sequence comes from Pelusios castaneus, assembly GCA_007922175.1. Taxonomy (NCBI): domain Eukaryota; kingdom Metazoa; phylum Chordata; order Testudines; family Pelomedusidae; genus Pelusios; species Pelusios castaneus. The sequence goes on along the minus strand of ML685756.1, from coordinate 4,016,574 downwards.
AAATTAAATGCAAAACAAATATTAAAACCAAGATAGGAACAAGAGACTATGTGTCTGGGACTGTCAAAGAGCCCAAGGTTGAAATTGTGGGGTTTGTGAAGTCAATGGTGAAACTTGCATTCAGTTGAACAGGGAAGAATTTTATGCCCCAAATGATTTAGTGATATAATTTCAAAGAAATGTAGATGCCTAAATACCTTAGATCCCTTCTTCTTCGAAAATCTGACCCTACATCTACTGTTGTACTGTGCTGTAGTTTCTGTGTGCTGTCTTGTACATTTATTCATTACCAGTAGTGCCTCCTCAGGCAGCACACCACCACCTTCCCCCATAGATAGCCTCTTATTATAGGGGGCAGACGTCAAGTGCAGACAAAAGAATCCTGTTCCTTCTTTTGGAGAATGCAGAAATAGGTCAGGCTTGCACCAAAGCTCTAAGGGTGGTCAGGCTTTAGCTCAACACAATCATTCACAGAACCTTTTGCCCCAGACTACAGCCCTTTTCCAAGAAAACTATAACTGGCCCCCTTATGATATGTGCCCGACAATCAAAAATTCTTGAACAGGAAGTTTCCTGAAAGCAGTTATCACTCTGAGGTGGAAAGCAAAAAGTAGTTACAGAAAGTCAGGCTCCACATAATTTAGGACTCGCTTGTGGAATAATCCTTGCACAGCTATACACAGAAATCGAAGGGAGTAATAATTATAATCCTTTATTATTCAGTCAGCCATGTCGTAGCTCTGGGTATTGGGAGGAGCACAGAGGCTGTGTGCCAGATGTGACCTCCAGCAAGCATGTATAAAGGAAGTGGGTAAAGAGATGGTAAAGCCTATCCACTTGCCCCCAACATGTGCTAGCAAACAAAACTAGTTGGCTGTGTAGTAAAACTAAGCAGTAGCAATCAACTTCTCTCCCCTCCTCATACACACATGCTCTGGTGCAAACAAGGTTCTCTGGGAAGAGGTATCGTGCTTTTCTCAATCTGTCCCTTTCTTAGGTCATCATATAAAATGCATAATCCTGTCATTAGGTATTTGCAATCGCAGAAGAAAGACTTGAACTGGAGGCACAACCTGAGACAACCAGCTGAGAGAAGGCAAAGCACTGTCATGATATGCACCTGACAGTCCATCTCACTTAGGGAGAAACAGTAGTTTTAGCTTCTGGATGGAATCGTGTGCAGGTGTAAAGGTGTGAATCATCATAGCTAAGTCTTTACCCAACAGAAAAAAAGGTGCGTGTTTTGGTTAACCACAGAGGGAAATGAGGTTTAGGAATGATAGAATAACAGTGCATAGTTATTGCTTTAAAAAAAAAAGCAACAATTATTAACAGTTACTATGTGGTGATATCTACCACACACATCTTTACTACAGTTTTCCCTTATACTTAGCATAGGAGATTTCTGTGGCATCTATTTGGTAACAGTTGATGAAGGTCTTTTTAATGACTTCTACAATGCTAATAGTGAACAGCATAACAAAACTTAATAGAGTCACTAAATCATGTACTAAAGGTCTAACACAATAATTTCCCTTATTCAAAATTGTCAAAGCAGCCAAGAAAGTGGTTCAGTCCAAAGTAACCAGATGCATTTTTATTCCCTGGAGGAAACAATTTTTAGTATATTTGGGTTTGGATTCATGATCCATGGATCTCTAAAGTTAAACAATTCTGGTCAGACGCAAATTAAAAATTTCCCTCTTCAATTGTTAAACAGAAATATTTCCTTTTCCATTCAAACCAGGCTGTCTAACTTAAATTTACATACCACATATTTTTGTAACAAAATCAAAAGCTGCCCAAAGCAAACAAATAGTTGGGGTTACTTGGGTTTAAATCATCATCTGCAAGAGAACATCAACAATATGAGGGCCATTACTTGGATGCTTACTGACCATTTGTGGAACACAACATCTAAAAGATATATTATCAAAGACAATGTATAAACAAGCATACAGAATTATTTTTAATTTACTTATTTTTTACTTCTCAGACCGCAAGATGCTGTATGTATTCCTGATATAAAAACCCTCTCCACTAATAAACAGTAGACTGTGATGAAGGCACATGGATTTTAGGAAAGTGAAATTTCATCATAAGCAATAGCAAACTGATTTAAAATATCAAGCAGTTCTGGAATGGAAATAATATACATAGCAGCCCCAACTGCCATAGTAACTATACTAAAGCTGTTAAGTATCTTAACAGACTCTGAATTTGGATTTAATAAAAAATCAATATCCAGTCACCTCTAAGAACAGGTATGAGATGAGTCAATACTTCCCTTTTTCAACAAAGTGGAAAAACAATTTATTATGTGGCTATGGTCACTGATACTGTTGACAATGTTTGTCATATGAGGAGTTTCACAAACAGTAAAGTTTGTATTTTCACTAAAGAGGGAAGTAGTAGGGTTTCAGAAGATGCTGCTAATGGTACTGAAGATTATAGGTGGGGGAAAAAACCATAAGGAAAGAAGACACCATTGCTCAATATAAGCTCATTTGATTGAATTAACTCAAACCGTACACCCTGTCTGTCACTATACTCTGCAAGCATCTCTTTTTTTCAATACCCTTAAGTAGTAAAAAGTACACTCTTTTTTTTTTTTTTTTCTTTCTGTTTAAACACATCTTTTGAGATAGAAAGATTCTGGTAAACTGACTATATGGGAAATAATGAAAGACACTCCACAGAAAGCAATTTATGAAAGACAATCGACACCTGTATCTGAATTTAGTCTTAAAGCATTCCCCTTAATATTTGCTTTTATTTTCCATGTTTTCCTATCATTAATTATTTAATCATTCTTGTGGTTTTCTGAACCACTAAACTGTGACACTGATAATGTAGCAAATTTGGTTTTTAAAGCTTAATGTTCAATTTAACAAAGATGCATGTGCACACATGCACGCACATACACAGAGTATATTTCAGATGGTGAAAACCTATCTTAGTGTGTATATAAAGCATGAAATGTATTTGAAAGTGTAGTTGGCATTAATGATTGCAATGCTGATGACTGCCTTCTTGCTAAAATGGAAGATTGTTTCAGACACTACCAGCGTAAGGACACACACAGATAGATGCTAAGCTTTTGCATCAAATTAATACTATTTCAATTGCTGATGGTTATTTGGAAGCTTCAGCGAAACCAGAATGCAGTGTCTCACTACAGGAATAAGCAAGCAGTTATGAGCCCATAACACTGCTCTGTGATTGTCACGGGCTATCTGTTTGCCTTTCAGCATAGTTCAGAGTGTTGGCTATGATCTATAAATCTCTAAATCATCTGGGACACAATTCACGTGTTCTGCCATCGGAATTTAGAGCTGCTGGTTGGTCTCACTGTTTTTTCGTGGAATTGAATTTTCCACAGCTTACAGAAGGATATTTTCAGTGGCACATCAACACACCTGAACCTATTCTTTCTAGAGGTCCATTACAATTCTATTTGGGCATTTCTTATGGCAAAGTGTAACACTTATTTATTTGGCCACGATTCTGATCAGCTTTATAAAGCACAAGAGGGTTATTAATAAGAAGGAAGTTCTGTTCTAAATCCTGTTGCGACTATTTTTATTGATGCAACTGCACAGTGATTTGGCCATAGACATTAATAAAAATTTCAAAACAAATACTTTTCACATGTGATCTGAGTTTGGTCCCCATAAATAAAAGGTTAGTGCATCAGCCCATTATGCCATCTAACCGTTCTACTGCAGGAAAAGCATGTATTTTAGTTGCATCTTTCCTCTTTTTTTATCCAACCATATTCTGACTCTTCTGGATCTCACTTCTTTTAATGTAAAATCTGTGATTTTAAAAACAAATGTTAATTCTTTTAAACTGTTTTTCATAATACCATGCTATCAATTTTACATTGCCTTAGATACTGAACCAAAAAAGGAAGATTAATTCAAAAGTAGTAATCCGCTATCAATTCAATTCGTGGCACTGCAAGAAACAATGTAGACTGAGTCACAAGTAGGATTTGTTCTCATCCTAATATAGTTTATAGTCTGTGATTTAGATTAGGGCCCATTCAACTAAATGTTGATTAATTTCACTGTCAGTTTATAAGGTTTTCTAAATAATGGGTATGTTTGCTTAAATAATAAAAGAAATATGCTTAGAAACATATGCACCGAGTGTAACAGTTACTATTCAGGGAGAAGAAAGTGTTAAACTCACTGATGTAGTACTTACCTCAGTGCCAAGCCTTGAGGGCAATTATGACTTCATTTCCTAAAATGGGGCATACGTTCCTTATCAAAGATGTTGCACATGACCATAGTTAAAACGTGATTGCAAAGAAAGAATTGGTTGGATTTAAATGCAAATGTAAAACATGCCGCAGGTATGAAGCAGGCCAAGCAATATGGCTACGGATTTTTGTAAAGCAGAGTGGTTACAGGATTTTTTAAAATATATTGGCAATATGGATAATATTTCTAGGAAGTAAGACATCATTTCTCTAGACCCTTAGCAGATTTGTTCTCTTGTTAAGATATAAAGTCCATTTCTCACCTGAAATGGAGATCTATTAGTCGTATTGAGTGAATGGCAAGGGAGAGCACAATTTGGTCCAAATTGTTCATACTTTGGTTCCTCTATTGTCTTTAATTTTAATTTTCTTTAATTCCTCTATTTTCTTTAATTTAGGTATTTCATTCTCCTCTCTCCAACAAACTTGCGCCGCAGCCTGGTTTTCACCATTAGGGGAACACCTCATGAAGAACCTACTGATGTCATCAGGAGTCAAGTACAGGAACTTAGCCCTAGTCTACAACTGCTGCATTTTTCAGCGGCAGTCGACGGAGGTACACAAGGTACGTAAAATACGTTGCGTATCTCCCGACAACTTACTAAGAGCTTGCTACATACTAGGGTAAGCTGACCAGAAATGCCTTCTGGTCAGCTTACAGATATTCCAGTTCCAGGGCTGGATTGCTAAAGCGATTTCCGGATCGATTGAGCATGTCTACACAGACCACTCAATCGAACCCGGAAGATCGCACTGATGGTGGCGATTTTGTCGCCATCAGTATAGACTTACCCTTAGAGTAGTAAGTGGAGCAACTCAGCTTCATCCAAAGCCAAATATCTATGTAGATTCAGATATGTCTGTTTAGATATATGTAGATGTAGATACAAATAAACACATTATACTGAGACTAGAAGCCCAGTTTCTAGAAATTTGGGGAGCAAATGAAACTGTTCCTAAGTGTAAGTTGCAATAGATCTTGGTGCTAACTTGCTACCCATGAAATTAAAATTCTTTGCTTCAAATCCGCTCTTCTTGTTGAAGTACTTATACAGACAAACAGCCACCTTTTGCTGAATTAGTTGGTAAAACAAACTTGCCCCTGAACAAATTTGATGTGCTTCTACAAAGTTCACTACATGCTTTCCTCTTCAAAGGAAACAAAGTGCAGCTTGCCCCCTTGGCACCAAAAAAAAAGAAAGAAACAACAGTTTTTAACTGAGTTGTTTGCTCTTTGCTCTTAGCTGTCTTTATGCTTTCAGAACAAACTTTACTGTCTGCTTTTTAATCCTTATCTAGTATAAAGAATTTAATTTAATTGAAATGTTATGAGCTCTTAGCTTCTCACGGTGAAGGAGAAGGTAATGTCATTAGGCACATTTTCCTCTTTGTACTGATTGTTGGTATTAAGGCAGATTTAATGAGTATTTTAACGAGCATATTCCTGATTCCACACCTTTATTTCAACTGTTGTCAACAAGAACTACTTGCCATGGAAACAAACAATAAAAGACTAACTTGACATCTTTAACAAAGGCCCTGTCCTTCAAAGACATTGGGTAAAGGACCAATTTAATTAAGATGGGAAAAGAAACTGCCAATCAAATTTAGAAATGCTATTCATTAAATAGGCTAACAAATAAAAAGGGTGCCATGTTTCTGGAATGCAATCTCTTCCACTGCTGCAAGCAATACTTCATTGAACACAAACTGCTAAAAGGATTGTTAAAAGGATAGAAATATATTTGGGGTGAGTGGTTTAGAAATATTCACATATACCCATGAATCACTCTTCCATAACGCTTGAAAACAAATGCTGGTGCATTTCCCCTTGGGCAAACACCTGTTTACAAACAGGGACATGTCATTAAAAGTGACTTCAGCTTCTTTTATGGTCTGTGCCAAATTTAGTGTAACTCATTTGGGTTATGACAGGACTGGCATTCCAATCTCATGTTTCTGGACAATTAACCACAACCTTTAGTTTCTCGCTACTTATCTAAGGTGCTTAAAACAGTGCCTGAAAACAGAGAAGGAGAGAGAGACAGCAGTCAAATTTTCCACACAGAAAAATGATGCCACAAAGTTAGTTAACAAAATGCACCTTCAAAACCTGCAAATGAATGAGGCAAGTTATTAACTCATATATAGCAAGTCTATTTTATACACTGATGTCATATACATTAATAGAGAAACTATATCCTTTCTTAAATATCAAAAGAACAAATAAATATGTCAGCCCATCAGGGAGAAAATACTTTACTTTGAAAATTATGCATTGAAAGACAAAAAGTAGATTGCACCATCAATAGCATTTTCTTCCAGCCCAGGCATGCAGTTTAAAATCTTTTTTCCACCAAAACTTGTTTTCAATAACTTTTGTTGATTCACTCACAGACAAGGCCTGAAAATTACTTTTTAAGAACTCAAAAATGTTGTGACAAGTACCATGATACTGGCTTAATTTTGTAGCCGATATTTTCAAAGCGGGGATTCCAAAATTAGGCTCCTAAATCCATATGTTGACTTCTAAATATATATAATCTGATTTTCAGAGGTACTCAGTCTACACTTGGTCATCAAAATTTGAAAATTCTGACCTTGATATTTTTAATAAAATTAAGTTTTTATAGAATATGTTAAATTTACATTCATTTTTAGAAAACAAATCTCTCCTTATTTAGCTCTAAGAGTTTTCTCTTTGCTCACAAAGTCTAAATGCACCCACTGGTACTAACAAATTGCACTAAAAAAAATAAAAACAACTACTGATGAAACATTGTGATACATAATTTTAGATACATGGGGCCAGATCCTGGACCCTCTGCAGCTGCTTGAGGTCTGCCGGCACACATCAACTACAAAGCCCATTTAAATAGCAAATTAACTGTTTTCCCAGCATGAAAAGTGTAGGACCAGTTTAGTCAGCTCTATGCCACGCTCTCCGACTCTCCACCTCAAGCACTGGAGTTATAACCATGATATAGCCACACAATGGTAATCCTGACAGAACCAATGGCCCTGCTGGGGCAAGTGCAGCCAGATGCATATTAAAACAATCCCAGTGCTGCATAATTTACCGAGAGCCCAACTGGTCCCAGGTAAACCCCTGAGTTTGGAAAGGAGAGTTCATAAAGTACCATCAACCTTTTCTCCCCTCCCCTCAAGTCTTGTGACATGTAGAGCTCAGGAAGCCCCAAGGATTGACTGCACAGTATTTTAAGTACCTTAATTATTGTCAAACTAAGTTCTACTCTAATTATTGTTGAACTTATATCTATGTAGTGATTCTTCTATTTATATCTGACAGCTAGTTTTCAATCCATCACTTATCGGTCAACTTAAATTATTAAAATATTCTCTAACTTTAAATCTAAAAAAAATATATTGTGAGGCCATTGCTCGCAAAAACATCTGATATAATAAATCACCAAAAGTATTAGAAGGAGATCAGTACTAAAATCAATTCTCAAAAGCATATACGTGATGTCTAACAATATTAAAAAACAATATTTCATAAAAGTACTCACATTAAAGAAATGTTTGTCTTATGTTTAGAACTAGGCAAATAATTTTTGTTTGTTTTGGCCACCAAACTGAAAAAAAAAAATCAAAGAAAATATTTGTTTCCACAAATATTCAGAATTTGTCAGCAAATTGAAATAGTTTTGGGTTAATCAAAACTGCATGTTTTGGCAAATGAACTATTTTTCTGAAAATTTCTGCCTCGCTGTTCTTATATTTCCTCTCTAGCATGTTTGTAAGTGGCATTATACAAGAGATGAAATTCCTCTATTAACACAATTTATACAATTTTATAAAAAGTAAGTTTAAGTTTGAACGTTTCCTACTCTATATCACACCCCTTTCTTCACCTATGGAAATCAAAGACATTTGAGTATGTCTTGTACCTCAAAAGAGCATCAGGGGAACTTTACCTATTGGCAGCGCTATTATTTCCAGTCTTTTCCAAAAAATATATCTTATCAATGGTAAGAAATACTTTTAAAACACATACTGGCTAAAATACAATTATAATATTTTTTTTCTGTTGCTCAATGCATTCAGACATTCACCTAATTTAGGGAAATAGCCTATGACTTGTTTATCAAATCTAACTAAAAAATCTGGCATATCAATGCCTGAGGGCCACATGAGAAAAGAATTGCACCAAATGGGACATCTCAGACCATCCCATCTCTCCAGATACCTTGCTACAGGGAATTAACTGATACTGCCTGACGATGTCAATTTTAGTAAATTAATCATCTCTTCTACACTAGAGATGGGCAAACTTCAAAGGGCTCAGAGATTGGCAAACTCAGATGAACATTCAAATGTTCAAATTCCAAAGGGGTAGCTGTGTTAGTCTATTGTAGAAAGACAACAGAGTCCTGTGGCACTTTTAAAGACTAACAGATTTATTTATCGCATGAGCTTTCGTGCGAGAAAATCCCACATGCGATAAATAAATTTGTTAGTCTTTAAAAGTGCCACAGGACTCTGTTGTCATTCAAATGTTCAGTTACTTATCTGAAGCTTATCTGCCAATTATTCACACTATCCTTACCTTCTTGAGTCTCCTAAACTGGGCTACAAATATTTAAAAATCAAGCCTTTTGTGATATTTTTGACACCACTGTTTCTGATCTCAACTGCAAAGAGTGTAAGAACAGCCTTCTTCTGTGATTCTGAGTCTAGCTGCCCAATAGAAGGCAGTCGTGAAACACACATATTAGATTTTTCAGAATCTCAGAAAAGAAAATGTTTGGTTTGAGTTCAGTTATAAATAAAAGGCCAAAGTTCAAGCCTAGGTTCTTTTTTCATCTGAAACAGTTCACCTAACCATACTTTCAGCCTCAAGAAATTGCCTGCTATAGCATTTACTAATCCTATTACAGATAGATGTTTGTCAATAAATGCTTTTAAAAAAATCAAACCGATTAGTAGAACAAAAATCTAGACATTTCTCTGCTGGTCCTTTTCAATTAGATGAAACATCTGAATTCACAAGTCACATTAAGCATTTGAGTTATATATTTCTTCCTTATAGCCTGGATCCCATGAATCACTGTGAACCTGCAGCACTCTGGAGCTTTTCAAGTACTAATTGTCATAAAAACCCTTCACATTTACCTTCTGCTTTGTAAACTAGCAGAAAGAAAATACTCCACTTATTCAGTGACAATTATATTTTAAACCAATGGAAATGAATATAGGAATGCCTGAAAGAAAGAGAACTTTATTCTCAAAAGGTTGCTTATATTATTTTAAGATGACCCAATTAATGGCCATCATCTTATTTATTCTTTGAGTGAATGGTACCCCTGTCTTCTGTGGGTTTCTCCCCTTCATCCACTACATAGATGCAGTGATCACCTATTAAAATAATTTGTTTAGGTTCTTTTTTCATCTTGCTAGTGAAATATTTTCATTATGACATGAATTTGCCCCTCAACAGTTTTATAAAAAGCTAAGTCAAAGAAATTTAAAACAATCAATTCTACCTGAAAGCAGAAGTCACATTGTAAGAAGACCAACCAGTAAAAGTAGTCACCAACAAAAATAATTTCCAAGTCATTCCCTTCTATATCTTTTCTGACATTTCAAACTAAATTATAGTATCTGTGATTAGACAAGAAGTGATAAAGACAAATTGGTATTACATTCACCTTGAGTCTTGAATTCATGATTTTTCTTGGCTTGATTCAATACTTAACTTCTGCAGCTTGATTGTGAGCAATTCCTACAGCCTGAGGCCTAATCATTTGTTTAGCTTTACGTATAAAATATACTACATATATCTTGAATCATTAGTGTTAAATATAGAAATATTAGCACACTGAGCTGTAATAATTAGAGTACTTTAAACTTTTAATACTTTAAACTTTTACTTTTTTTGTAAAACAAAAAAAAAGGTGCCAGTACTCAGCCAGGGACCTGGGGCCACCAGCAGTGGTGGCAGGAGCCAGGGCCACATCGCTTTGAAAAAAACATGCCAGTACTCATTACCCCTGAGTATCATCACAAAAAAGCCCTGCTTTAAACTTATTTTTCTGCTACAACAAAACACAAGCCAACCAACAAACCACCGATCACTAGCTACTCTGCCAAAAACAATACTCTTCTATTATTAAAATGTACAATACCTACCAACAGTGTTGACTATAAAAAATCTGAAGAATCATTTTTATTGCATTATAGACTTTTGGGAGCAGACATGCACTTTGCAGTAAAGCAGAAGAAACGAGGAGTAAGATCCTCTAGTTTGGCTGAGCTGCATTGCCATAGGATTAGAAGCTGGGAACAAATGGTATTTTAAGATACCTCTAAGATTCACCGATCCTAGAGCTAGCTCAAATCTCAGCATAAATGAAGGCTACTCAAAGCCCTCAGGGGCTATTCAGGGATCCCGCTGTCATGAGAGCATAAAGGTTCTCTGGTCATGCAACAGAGAGAGAATGATAATACACTACTCTAGGAAAAGCTTGGATGCAGGGTATCTCAGAGGTCGAGATCCATCAACTATTCATCATCTTTGCACTGATCGTCCAGTGCAAAGCAACCACTGAGGGCCAAAGATCTGACCCAATATATACAGTGTTGAAACAGAGATATATGTTTGTAACATTAATATTAAAATCACAACTTATTAAGCCAACAGAGTCTTGTGGCACTTTTAAAGACTAACAGATTTATTAATCGCATGAGCTTTCGTGGGAGAAAATCCCACTTCGTCAGACTTCAAAGCGTCTGACGAAGTGGGATTTTCTCCCACGAAAGCTCATG
>ML685756.1:3939859-3995882 GCA_007922175.1 Pelusios castaneus | reverse complement strand
GTGTGTGTGTGTGTGTGTGTGTGTGTGTGTGTGTGTGTGTGTGTGTGAGAGAGAGAGAGAGAGAAAATAAGATTTCACCTCTGCTCAGTCCCCCTTCTGCTTCTACTTGCTGGTGCTATTAAGGGCAATTTTGTGATGTCACAGTCATTTCTATTGCATTATGGATCTGCAGTTAGGACTTCATTGCTGGATCACTAACTATGTTAGCTGAATGGTGAGGGAACAAGGAATCACATCCGCAACTGCAATCACGATAGACGGAATGCTGAAAGTTATAGGCAAAGTCAAGTTTTCCATAGTCAGAAGATAAATATAAGAGTTTAATCCACTGACCTACTGCTTTAACTAATGTTATCCACAACCCTAAACCCCTGTCTCAAACAGCTCTGGGCCAATGCAACATGATGTGAAAGCACAACCAACACATTAGTAATTACAATGACCTTCTGAAACACAAGGAATGCTGCAATACTGCAGGATCTGAGGAACAAAAGGCATAATTTCATACCAAAGCAATAATCCCTACTGACATCCGTGTGTTGGTGACTCAGCATAAGCATTTGATGGAGGTAGTCGGATGTTAATTTCAAATTTATAAATAATATATTGATAAGGAACTTGGAGATGGAGGCAGATCCTAACAATAAGCTGATCAGGGACTTGTGCCCGGGAAACTGAATAACAACACCTGGAAACATTCCTGAAGATAGAAGCATTTTTCCACCTTCAAAGCATTAACTAACTAATGAAGCAGAAATTGTAAAACAGAGGGAAGATTTACAAGAAATTAAAGCTGGAGAAAGAAGAGTGGAAAGAGACAGACAGTGTACTGATGAGGAAGTAAAAAGAAAATGAAGAAAGTGAACAGTGTGAAGAAAGGCAGATGGGGTAAAGGGGAAGATTACCCTAGGTTTAAAAAAAAAAAAAAATTCAGGTTCAGCTCAAGTTCAGAGGAAGGGTGAAAGTTGAGGGATGTCTTATTTTAAAAGATCAGGTTCTCCCATTTATTATAATTTATAAATACTAATACTGAGCCCTTATATAGCACTTTTCACACACAGATCTGCAAGCAGTTTACAGAGGAAACTGGAGTACAGTAGGATAAAGTTACTTCTGCAAGACCACACAGTGAGCCAGTGCCCAAGCTGAACTAAACTAGGTCCCGTCTCCCAACTCCTTATTGCCATCTAACCACTGCACTGCACTGCCTCCTAGAAGTCATCCATCAAACACCCTCTGCATACTTTTGATAATTTCGCCTTCAGGCAACTCCATACTAAAAGAGACTAATAAAGGATACACAGTTATTAAGTAAATTGAGTGATGTCACTGAACATTTCAACTGGGAGCTGAACACTGCTAAACAAACGTCTTACACAGTGTAGTCTTCCAACTCTGAATCCCATGTTGCTTTACAGAATTTTTCTGATTCCACTGCTTATTCACATCTCTGAAGAGATAAAAGTTCATTAAAACTCTTTTCATTTGAGTTACTCTCTGAATGCATAGAGCTATAATATCACCCACACATCACAGTAATACAAGACTGCAGCTCATGGGTGATGGTGAGGAAACAACAAACCTGATTTAATTCTTTAATGAGATTACGAGTCTGGTTGTAAAATAACTGTTTGGATGTAATAGACTTAGTTTTGTAAGGCTTTTGACCTAGGACTGCAAGTTGTCCTGATTAAAAAATTATCACGATAGATTAATAAACCTGAGAATAAATGGAGTAAAAACTGGTTGACAGAACTCAAAATGGAGTTGTTGTCAATGGGAGTCGTCATTGAATGGGAGGTTGTTTCTAATGGGGTTCTGCAGGAATTGGTAGGCCCAATGCTATTCAACACTTCTATGAAAGAGCTGGAAGTAAATATAAAATCACTGTTGACAACCTTTGCGGCTGACATAAAGATTGTGCCGACTGCTAAATAATTAATTCTGAAGACAGGGCAACCCTACAGAACAATCTGGATCTTTTGATTGCCTAGGTCCGTTCAAACAAAATGTGTTTTCATACAGACAAATGTAAAATTACACATCTAGGAACAAGAAATGCTAGTCATACATATAGAATAGGGGACAGTGCCCTGGAATGTGGTGCCTCTGAAAAGGGTTTATGGATCAGAGAGGACAAGCAATTCCAACATGAACTCCCAATGTGGTGCTGTGGCAAAAGGGCTAGTGCACTCCCTTGGATGTATAAGAAGGGCTGAAATATTAAAGATGGGTTTTGAGGTTCTAGCAAGAGTTCCCCCTGCTTTCCCTTAATCATTGCTTAAAACCCCCTCAGATTTTGGTTACAATTCAATTTTTAACCTTATTTTTTCCTTTATTATTTTTCACTTTATTTTTATTTTGTTAGCTCCTTTTATTCATTCTCAGTATTGCTGGCTACTGCTTCCTGTTGGTTTAAATCAACCAGATAGGAGCAAACAATTCTCCTCCTGCTGACCAGGCGCGGTTGGAAGGATTTGGGAGGAGGCTGCCAATAAGTTGCTTTATTATGGCATATCCTACAAGCTTCTATGGTATTTTGATCAAACTCTAAATTGTTTGCCACTGTAACCTATAGGCAAAGGTATTTGCTAGGTAAGGGATAGGTAGAATTTAAGGGAGCAATGTAATGTATCTACAAGGCCCACACAACAACAAAACTTAGCTAAATAAGAGTCAAAAGTCTTAGCATGACCAGGAGTTCATGACCTAGATCAATGGTTCCCAATCTGTGGTCCATGGACCACTGGTGGTCTGAGAGGGTACTGCAGTTGGTCCATGGGAGGAGGGGAATGGAATAATAATATAATCCTGTGTACCTCTTATGCATCATGTTTGATGTTATATTATTATTCTCAATGTAATTTGCTTCACAAACATTCTTGTGTAATAGTGACATTTTAAATACCCCTTGATATATACAAGTTTGACTTCCGTCAGCCATAGACTATGTTAAAAAAGTTTTAAATGGTGGTCTACAGAAGTTTTGATGACAATGTAGTGGTTCACATAAAGGAAAAGGTTGGGAATCACTGATAGATCATAAGTTATCTCAAGGTAGAATACTAAACATCAGCAGTTGTCTAACCAAAAGCATGCCATGATAATTGATTGATGTGTATGCTAATAAGCCTGAAGTAAATGAATTAGTAGCCTATGGAAGCAGGGCATCCTATCAATGGTAAGGTGAGGAAAGGTATATAAGGAAAAGGGGAGCATCGCTTTCTGAATATGTAATAGGCATGTGCCATGAGCTTAACACATTTTAAAAGTTGTTTCCTGACCTGTGTGCTTTGGGAGGCGTAATTCTTGGGAGATGCCAGGATGATGACCACTAGTGATGATAAGTCTGATGATGAAGATGATGACTAACTCATTGGATCTTTTTACAAGGGATGGTATAAGTTTATGGATTGGAGTGCTTGTGACTTTATTAATTGTGTTAATTAAACTATTACAAATTCAAAAGGCTTTTCCTAAATGTGAGCATTGCAACTGTGCATTTAGTGGTTCCCAACTGAAAAAGTATTTCTAATAATACTGGGCCTTATCTTGGGAGGAGAACCCAAACCTCAGATTGCTGATTGGGAATTCTTAAGTGATCGATATAATTAATGCACAATAAATAGATTAGGCAACTCTCCTGACAGTGGGTCCTATTCACATGAAATACATTTAGAAATAATTGCTTATATGAAAGTCACACGGCACACAACATATTATACAATTATGCTTTTTTAATCATCTGCTGGATCTCATTACAGATGAAGCAGTTTAAAAAAACTAAATTGGTGGTTTACTGATTTTTGAACCATTTAGTTGGATCATTTTTCTGCTTTATGCAAATAATTTTGTTACAAGGCTCATTTTGCTGTATTGTTTTTATTAGGATTTTGAAATATTATTTCAGAACAGTTATAATTAGTTTTCTAAAATTACTTATATGCATGCTGAAGATTATCAGAATCAAGTACTCTGCATTCTTAAAAAACTCAACCACTTAATGCATCTTAAGTAATAACTATTTAACATAATAAATTCAAAAAATGCCTAAGATAATGAAACATCAAGGTTGCAAACTAACAAAATGTGAAGAAAAACTAAAAAAGTTTTGCAGCAAATTAATTTACCCCTATGCGCTATATTACTGTGAACATTAAAAAAATTTAACAAATAAGCCAACATTTGATATCAGCAATGTGGACAAGCCAGGGTGTCTATAAGTATCTAAATTTTTGTATCCTGATTCTTTTTCCATTTACATTTGCAACTTCAGTGTTTCATGAACATAAATTGTTGCATATAGGTTTCTTTGTTCAAATGACACCCGTAACACACACAAATAGAAAGTAAAAAAGAGGTAAAGTGATGTATAGGCCACCTGGATTCATTACTCTCAAACCATCTAAAAATATGAGTAACTTCTTAATGAGGCATTCCATACATCTTGAGAATATATCAAGGGAAGATGTTTCAGTCTCCCCACACCAGCCCTCAAGGAGGCCCCAGTGTCATGGAACAAAAGAACATTCGTAGCAGATTCTGGTTCAGCTGATGCATCATCAGGCTTTATTCTGAGAATACAAATACAACACAGCACTGGAGGGTGAGGAGCCAGGTAGCTGTTGTGTTGAGCAGACACTGATTAGCATTAGCTGAATTCTTACACAGCTGGCACAGTCAGCCTTTAGCAGGAAACATCCAAGGCCCAATTTAGGGGCAGATGACCCAGGCAACTGTCTGGGGTTCAGGCTTGGGAGGCCATAGGATATTGTTATTTTTGCTCCTAGCAACAGAAGAGAAAACAGCGCATTTGAAGTAAAATGTTTCAGTCGTATCTCTCTTGACACTGCACTTCATTTTGCAAAGGCAAGAAAAGTGACCTTTTGAGCTAAAAGACTATGGTTAACATTCTACAGCTGTTCCCTACTACAACTCTATTTAATACAGGTCAACCCAATGTCTGTATGCTGTTCAATTTCTTGATATTAGTACATTTCAGTTATTCATAAAATTAAAAAGTTTCTATGGGTATGTCTACACTGGCAATTTAGGTCGACTTAAGTAGCCTTAAGTCGACCTAAATTACTCCCCGTCCACACTGGACTTTCATTAAGTCAATTTAAGAAATTCCTTAAGTCGACTTAATGAAAGCTTAGGTCGACTTAGTAAGAACCGCCAGTTAGGTCAGCCTAACCCTTAAGTCGACTCCTTAGGTCGACCTCTTAGGTCGACCTAAGCACAGTGTGGACATGGATTAACCCTTAAGTCGACTTTATTAAGTCGACTTTAGGGCAGTTAGGTCAACTTACTAAGTCCCAGTTCAGGGTAACCACTTTGTTAAGTAGACTTAATAAGGTAGACTTGAAGACCATATTAAGTCGACTTAACAAAGTCGACCTAACTTTTTCTAGTGTAGACATAGCCTATAAGCTTAGAAGAAATGAATTTTATTTGCTTATATATAGCATGAATAAATACAGATTTAGAGTCAACCATGCAAATATATCATCTTATGACAGATAAATCATGCATGCAAATTGTGCATCAAAGTCATGGAAATGAGCTACAAAAGCTATAACAATAAGGTATTGAAAAGTTTAACAAATTGGGCCAGGGGGCACTCCTCTCCTGGAGTTCCATTTGGTCTAGGGCTGGCCCTGGAAACAATCAATATGGGGCAAATTATTCTAATTCAATTACATGTCCTACTCAGATTGCAAAAGTTCCTTACAGCCAGGGAGGATGCACAAATGTCCCATCTCCAATCCCCTCCTTGAGTAAGGGTACAGAGATTCCTTTTCCACAAAGGGGGAATGGACACAAACACATAGACACTCATCTTTCTCTCTCTAAAACCTATTTTATTCCTCCAGGGGATCTTTCCAGTCTCTCTCTCTAGTCCATTTTTCTTCCACCACAAGATCTCTCCCCATCTTTCTCTAATCCTCTTCCTTTCCCATTTCATTAAATCTTGTGCAGTGTTTGGATCAGATTTGCCTTGTCCCTGTTGTAGTAGAAAAGCCAGGTTTTGGTTAATCTCCAGTGTGAGGGCAATAAAACAGTAGATTTTACTAAAGGTACTAGGAATGACCACATATATAAACAAACAGCAAAGAAGCTGGCAGCGCCAGAAATGTACCAGACCAGTGACCAACACAGGGAAAGAACTAAGCAGCTAAAGACCAAGAATAAGAAAACCAGGGTCCAGAACCGTAATTCAGGCAAGTCGCTTACATTATGCCTATTTTATGATGCGTTTGACTAGGGTGCTGATACTGTGCCAAACACAAAGCCAACAGGCGTGACCTGGCCAACCTGCTGATCCTAAATTCAGCATGGGAACTGATGGGAGCCCACAACAGACAATGAATGAGCCCCGCAAAGTCATTCTGTTGCTGACCCCAGTCCCAGAGGAGGATTGGTTCCAAGAGCAATTGTGGCACATCCTGGGGCTATACTCCAAGGAACAGCCTCCTGTGGAAGCTTCAGTGGAAACGGAAAAGGCAGAAGCCAGCCCAGGGCCCAGCAAATTTCTGGCTCCCTTTTTCTGTTTATTAATATTGGAACTAGAGGGATTTTTGTTCTAAGATCCAATGCAAAAGTTATTACAAGCACCAGTTAACAGCATGTATCTGATGGATTGCATGCCAGCACCTTGTCATTCCACCCTCTCCCCCCCTCCCCAACAGCAAAAAAAATGCCTTGAAAAGTAAATTTTCAATATAAAAAGCACAGGTTTTTGCTAAGCCAGTTCTGTTTGTTAAAATAATAACCACTGTGGCGAAAGGGGTACATTAGAGCACCGTTGGTCTTGCGCTTCAGGGTCTGGTAGCTAACTGAGGCATGGCTCTCCACCCTCCAGACTCCCCATAGGGGAGTTCCTCCGTCCCTTCCAGCCCTGGGGGTCAGATTCGCTACCCTGCAGGGCACAAGGCCTACGGCCCTGAAGCCTGTCTGGGCTGGCTTGCCCTGACTGGCTGTACCTCTCAGGTGCCAACAGCAACAACTACCAGTCAGTACAGCTCTACTTTGCTCTATTCTGTTCTGTTCTCCTCTCTTTCACCAACTCCGCTCCTAGCTCCACCTCCAACCTTTATGCCCCAAACACTCTCTGTAACTGCCTGTGACAGAGACTTTTTATCTGGTGCTCTAATTGGTGTCAGGTGCTCCAGCTGATGTCAGGTGCTCTAATTGGCCCAGAACAGTCCTGCCCTAGCTACTCTGGGAACAGGGATTTACTAAATCTGGGGCTAACATATCTACCCTCCAGCACCCTCCTGTAGCCCTCAAGACTGATTCCGTCACACCATACATTGCCATCCTTGGGAGTACACTCCACTGCAGAGATGTCAAACGTGCGGGGGCCATTTCTATCAGCAACTCAGACTGGCAGGCCACTAACCCCTCCCCTCTGCTCCTTCAAGACCCCCACTTCCTACTCTAGCCCCTACACCACCCACCTCTTACTCCCCCAAGGCCCCCACAGCAGTACAGCCCACTTGGGGAGCGTGCCCAGCCAATGGTGGCGGAGGGCTCAGCTGGCCATGAGACTGGCCAGAAGACACACTCTGCATGGCACTTTTGGCCCACCCCCTGGCCAGCTGGTCAGCCCCAGGGGGCAAGACACTGGTGGGCTGGCACTGGTGCATGACTACTGCGCCATGCAGCTGGCCTCCCACCTGGTCCTTGGCGCTGGATCAATTGCCCTCCCCCCGTGCTAGGGGGCAGGGTCAGGGGCTCTGGACCGGCCGGCTCTGTGGAGGGGGCCGCTGGGGAATCGTGCTACTGTGCGGAGGGGGATGGGGGGGGACTGCCAGGAGCTGCGCAGCAGGGGAGCTGCATTGCTAGGGGGCCGCTGGGGGGGTGTGCTGCTGCGGGAAGGCACCAGGGGGCTGCACTGCTGTGAGGACCTTGGGGGAGTAGGAGATGGAGGGCGTGGGGGCTAGAGTAGGAGGTGGAAATCTTGAGTGAGCGGGAGAGAGGGGTGAGCGGCCTGCCAGTCTGAGTACCTGGCAGAAATGGCTCACAAGACTGACTTTGACAACCCTGATCTATACCATTTCAGTTACAGTTAGACGATGCAATCCATAAGTGATGGAATCATTTGTCCACAATATGACTAGGGTTTTTAAATTTGTCCAGAAAGGTACCAGGGCAGAGGGGTATGGAGTTCTGTGTGTGCATGCAGTTGTAACAGGTTAAGTCATGCAGAAGCTAATACAGCATCTTACTGATTACCTCATGAATTCTAGCCCAATCACAGGTGCTGATAGCTGCAAACTTTTCCTGTAGCAGGAACTTCAGCTAGGTAGTCAGATTTTGGAGAAGGATATATTTCAGGGAAGGACATATTTTTCAGGGCCACTCTGATTGCTGCCCACTCCACTCATAAACGTGCTGTTCAGTCACTATATATTTGAATACTTAGGTGGCATACACTGCTGGTTTTCTCACCAGCAGCTTGGAATAACACCTTCCTTTGCCAATTGGTCACCACAAGAACTGTTTTACTTAAGTATGGCAATATCTTCAATGGATTGAGCAGAGAGATGGAAGTGTTCTCCTATAAGTTTCTGAATGCTGCTATTTCTGATGTCAGATTTGTGTCCATTTATTCTTTTGCGCAGAGACTGTCCTGTTTCTCCAATGTATAAGCAGAGGGGAAAATGGATTACAAATCAAAGCTTCAAAGAGAAACTTCAGAGTTGGAATTCATATGCCAATTTGACACTGTTACCTTAGGATTAAAGTGATTTTGGTTGGTTTTCTTATTACAACAGGAGATTTTGCCTTCTTTTTATCTCCCCTCACTCTAATATGCTGTTCAACACTGAATCTAAATAACAGATTTGATTTGCTATAACAGTCTGACCTGATCCTGACCTGACTTACACTTCCCTGCCTTTATTTTCCTCCCATTCTGTAAGTTTTCCATCTTCAAGCATCTGACAAAGTGGGATTTTCTCCCATGAAAGTTCATGTGATAAAAAAATTTGTTAGTCTTTAAAAGTGCCACAAGTTTCCTTTTTTGTTTTACAAACACAAATTGTTCTTCAATTCTGAGGGGGAAGAAAGCAGTTGTGAATTTAACTTACCACGGTCTCTGCACATCTTTCACTGAGAATCACCAGCTGTGTTGAGGGACTTCTGTAGTCCGATTCACTCCTCTCACAATACACTGAAGTTCAGGTTCTAAAAAGTAAGATTTTTGGTCCTCAAAATTCCACAATAATTTTTTCTTTGCTCCTGCATGAGCTACTTGAGACAATAATGCTCTGTGTCGTGTCCTGTTCTAGTCCCCTTGACTTCAGTACTTCGACATGTTGTCCACAGTGCAGCAGAAGCCTGGGCCAATGTACCTTCACAGACCGTTCCAAGAGGAAGCGTTTCTATGATGAACATATGGTGAAGTTCTGGATGGGCCAACATGTAGGGCGAATACCAAAGACTGAGTGATGTGAGGCAAGAGGAAAGGCATAGTGAAAGACAAGGCTCAGGCTGGCTGCACAGCTTGAGGATGGTTTGGCAACTCAGGACCACGTGTTTGCTTCACAGTTAAGGGAAGAGGAACGGTGACTAGGGGAGGATGACAGAGCTCAACAGAAAGAGCTGTTTGAGCAGCTGGTGACACTAATGGTTGCAAGAGTACAGGCTCCTACTGCACCTGAACCACAACCTGGATCCCCTCTGCAGTACCCTATGCTGTGGCATATTTACCAGTTGAGCTGTTCCTCATTGTCATAGTTCCATGCAGAGGGAAATGGCTCATCTTTCTCTACACAAAAGTTGTTAGGAACACCGCAAGGCACAGTAACGCACACAGCATGGATGATATTGGACTCCAAATCCACCTGTAGACTTCACCAACAGGATTTCAGTCTGCCAAACATACATTTAACAACCATTTTACACCAGATGAGAGTGTAATTAAATCTTCTTTTTCCAGGGCCTTTGATATCAGGGTACTGTTTCATAAATGAAAGTTCAAGAGAATAGGTGGGGTCCACAGAGTACCAGTGGGAACAGTATCTCCATTTATTATATCATTTGTTGAGAACAGTTTCCGGGTCTGTCTATGAACATAGACCACCCCTCCCTCACTGGTGAGATACCCTGGCATCATGAAATTTTCCATTTCAGCCCATGTTGACATTCATAAATCAGCCTCTGTGGACCATAAGGACCTGCATAACAATGGAGTAATACCCTTTGCAGTTTATGTACTCATTTGGTCCTTGAGGAGGGCAAACTATAGGAACATGAGTCCCATGAGTGGCTCTGGTGCAATTTGGAAACCCCAATGTCTCAAAGTCAGCAATAATTTTGGGAATATATTTTATGTCTGCCACCTTGGGGTACACCACGTGCTTGACTGCCTCAGAAACCACCACCACCACTTTACCCACAGACAACTTTCCAACACCAAAATGTTTGTCAAAGACCTTAAGCAGTCTTAGGCTTCCAGATGGTTATAGCAACCCACCTCTAGACCAGCAGTTGTCCTCATGTATGTCTTCATGCTGGAGGGCCAGGGCAAACTGCTCACAGAGATCCAGAAATGTTGCTTTCTTCTTGCAAAAGCTGTGGACTCACTGCTGGTTGTCCCAGCTCTGCAAGATGATATGATCTCACCAATCTGTACTTCTGGCCCTGCTCCAGAAGTGCCAGTCTACAAAAGGGGCACCAGTGGCTATAGTGAGTGTCATGAACAGCAACATCTAGGGTTTGAGCCTGCCAACTCTGGGTCCTCCTCTCCTCCAGCTCCATTATTAGCTCTGTCAGGTGCCTTTGGTGGGTCAGAAAATAACACAGAAATGTCCACCAGCATCTCACAGAAGCTCTGGCTGTTTCCAGACATGGAAGTGAAAGCACAAGTGAGAAGTTCTTCAAACTGTGCCTCCTCCATGTTGCTGGCTCCAGTTGCAGAGGAAGCACAAAACAAAATGATGGCTCAGGAGGCTGTTTAATGTGTTGACAGACTATTCAAACTTCCAGTAATGTACAGGATAGTCAAGTTTTCCCACCTTGCACCATCAACAAAGATTAAGAGAGCCCACATTTCAGGAGGGTGCTAGAAAGTATGGGATGCAGTTGGTTAGACTTGGGGCTGCATATTGTAGTGTAGATGCCAGAGCCCCAGGTTTTGGCCCAGGTTATCCATAGAGTGAGACCTTTTCGGCCATAAGCTCCCTACTTCTCTCCCAGGCAGTTCTTTAGATCTGAATCAGCCTGTTCCTGCCCCCAGAGATGAAATCCCAGGAAGCATGGTCTCATGGCTGCTAACTATTTGTCCTTCCATGACCCGTGCATCTTAAAACTTGGTAGAGATTTTTAGTGTACATGCCAGAAAGAGATAGTTTCACTGTTTACACAGCTGTTTGGAAAAGAGCAACAAATTTTGTAATTTTTTTAAACTTTCAAACAAATTTCTTAAACTATCCCCTTACAGCCCCATTTCCTTACTGTTGAGAAGATAACACTCTTTTCTTTCAGACTGGTCCTGTTAACAAGGGATTTTACTGATTTGTGGGTTGGATTTTCAAAGATGTGGATGCTTAGCACTCCTGAAAATCCACCCTCGTGAGCCAAATTCGAAGATACTGAAGTCAGAGGAAAAACTCCCACTGACTTCAGTGGGCACTGGGCACTAAAGAAGGGTACAGTACTAATTTTTATCTTACAGCAATGTGATTGGAAGGGAAGATACCTAATGAAATCAAATGTAAATATTGATTCAAATTGAAAAAGTTCTAATTTCTTCATTTCGGCATTAAGCAGACCTACAGCACTGTTGTAACCACTGTGTGTGCTTGGCTTTACTGCATATTTAAATCATGCATTCAACTCCAGAGACCTATATAATTTAACTGATCATAAATTATACCCCCAGGATCATATGGATGGAGCAAAATGTCAGACTGTTTTTACCAGACTGCTGCTCCCAGTTCTGCTTTCTTATTTTTGTAAAGTAAAGCTTTCGGTTACTTCTCTACTCTGCCAATGAGAGCTATTCAGAAGACAGAGATACAGAATCAGGGTTTGTTTTTTTTTCTTTTTTATGGTACTCGGGGGTACTGAGTACCAGCACCTTTTTTTCCCACAGCAATGAGACCCCGGTTCCTTCCACCGTTGCCAGACACCCCAGGTCCCTAGCTGAGTACTGGCACCTTTAAAAAAAATTTTTTTTGAAAGCACTGTACAGAACAATGACCAGAAATAAACCCAGATCTGAGGCATAATCTGCCTTTCACTATTTGGTTTATTACACCACACCGCATTACTGATTCTCACTGCATTTAAGGGGGAAAATGTCTGGGTACTATCAAAAAGGTGCTGCTGCTCTCTCTGTCTTGTCACTAAATGTGAAATGGGTTTTGAACCACAGCATAAGTTGCTCTACAAAGCTCTTGGCACAAGATAACCTTTGCTGAATGCAGCATAATATTGGCATTGCTAATGGGATGAAACTACCACAGTATGAATAATACATTACAAGCACCCAATCAATGTTACAGTGAAATGGACTGATGGAAAATAGTCTTCATGAAAATACAGGAAGAAGTTCTGAACAAAAATATTGTATGTTAATTCATTTATTATCTTTACTGGATGAAAACAAGAAGGAACCGTTGCAATGCTGACAAAAGAATGTAAAACAATATAAATGTTGCTTTATCCTTTCAAAATCATTTGTCTACAAATCACCAAGGGTAGTATTTATTATTACTCTGAAGCTTGGGTAAGTCTCTGCCTTTTCTACATTTTATTCCCATTTGTTGTTTGCAGACTTTAAGCTTCCATTCTTTTTAAAAAATGTTCCTAGTCTTTCTGGTTGCAAAAATTCCCCTTCATTTCTAAACTCAGTGAGTGTGCTGTCTAAAACTGCTGTCTTAAATTCTAGCCTCCTCATTAGATTCGAGAAGCCCCTCACACAACACAAATCTGTCTTCCACCCCTATGCGCACTGAGAAATCACTCTCATCAAAATCTCTAATGAACTCTGGCGAAATTTCAGAGCTAGTACTCCTTCTTCACCTACTAAATAAATAAATAAATAATAGTAAGCAACCTTATAGTCTGCTCCTGTAGTGCTAACGGAAATAGCACCACAAAAGCTTGTACCCTCTGCTGTGCATCTTCTTCCTCTGCTGTCTGCAGTCTATGCACTGCCCCAATTTCAGTCCTAATGCAGGATACAGCAGAGTCTAACTTGGGCTGGTCTAACTTGTGCCAGAGCTGGCTAGGGTCCCCAGGGTTTCACTGAGGGCTATGGTCCTCAAGAAAGCACAGTGCAGTCACTCCCCCAACCATACCCCCAAATCTGCCCCAAAAGAGGATGATTTAGGACCCTTGATCTTTTTGAAATAATATGGGTGGTCCTGAAGCTGGAACGGTTGTATACCACTGGTCTTTAGCACTTCCTATGTATCCACATTCCCCAAATCACACGTCTTCCATGTGAGGAAATGATTCACAGCTTTTGGCCTGTAGGCAAAGTGGTTAGCTGATTGATACAACATGCCTCAAGGGATATATAGACCTGACTCAGTCACGTAACTGTCAGTTCTTTTTCAACCTAGGACCTAAATTATTGAGTAATTTAACTCTCTAAGGGAAGCCTGGCTGACCATAGATCCGCAGTATTTTCAAAGAATCCTTTTTGCAGGTAGACAGCTTCTTAAGACTAAAATCCTAGAGGAATGTCTTTATAGACATAATCAACATAGAATAATAACTGCTGATAATGAAAAAAATCTGTATAAAAAAAGAGATTTTTTCATGACTTCAAAAATGTAGAGCACCACCCACTTAGATTTGGTACCAGATCCTCAGGTGGTGTAAACCAACAATCTCAATTATTTCAGTAGAGCTACTTTGATTTACACTAGCTGACCATATGGTCCTGTATGTCTCAAAATAACCTTACTACAGAATCACAGAAAGGCAGGGCGGGAAGGGACCTCAAAAAGTAAATCAAATACAATTCCCTGCAATATGCAGGACCACGTAAACCTACATCTTCCCTAACAGGTGTTTGTCCAACTTGTTCTTAAACACTTTCAGTGACAGAGATTCTACCAGCTCCCTTGGAAACCTATTACACTACTTTAACTAGTTAGACAGTTTTTCCTAATATCTAACCTAAATCTCTCTTGCTGCAGATTAAGCCAAATTATTTCTTATTTTACCCCTGGTGGACATGGAGGACAATTCATCATCATACTCTTTATAACGGTTCTTAATATAGTTGAAGACTATTATCAGGTTCCGTCTCCCCAGTCTTCTTTTCTCAAGACTAAACATGCCCAGTTTTTTTAACCTCTCCTCATAGGCCAGGTTTTCTAAATTTGTGTCGTTCTCCTTTGAACTCTCTCCAACTTGTCCAAATTTTTCCTGAAGTATGGTGCCGAGAATTGGGCACAGTACTCCAGTACAAGTCACTGATCCCAAATAGAGCAGGACAATTACCTCTCACATACGACACTTCAGTTAAAACATCTCTGAATATTAGCATGTTTGACAGCTACATCTCATTGTTGACTCATATTCAATTTGTGATGCACAAAAACCCCCAGATTCTTTTCAACAGTTCTACCTCACAGCCAGTTATTCCCCATTTTGTAGTTATGCATGTGATTTTTTCCTTCCGAAATGAAGTACTTTGCACTTGTCTTTATTTAATTTCATCTTGGTGTATTCAGACCAATTCTCTAATTTCTTAAAGGTTGTTTTGAATTTTAAGTGTGTCCTCTAAAGTTCTTGAAATCCCTTCCTGTTTGGTGTCATCTGCTATCTTTATAAGCATACTCTCCACTCCATTATTTAAGTAATAAATTACTTACTTAGACATAGGAAATACAGATAAAAATGAAATCCTCAACCAGATGGCACCTTATAAAGTTGGTTTTGAACCATCTCCCCATATTTATCTAGCTTCAACACATGGGCAGGATTAAAGCTAACGAGTTGCTAAAAGTAGCAATCACTTGTAGTTTTGTGGAGGAAGGATACGGGGTACTGATTATTAACATTTTGCATAACTCCTATCAACAAAACACAACGTAAAGCAAGCTGCCCTGACTGGTTTCATTACCAAGTTGAAGCTAATACCAGGTTTACAGAAAGACTCAAAGGTTGAAAGTGAGTGCAGTGAGTGCACTTAGAAGTGAGTGCAGGCCAAATATTTATTTCACATCTCACACAAATAAAATTCAAGGTTTTGATGAAGAAAGAAAGAATGCAAGTGAAATTAAGTGCTTTCAGGCAAATTTTGCTTTGGATATGGAGGTTTGTTCAAACTCAAACTCAAAGTGAATATTTGTTCACAGCTGGTAGCAACCCCACAGATCTTTGGAGACAGGGATGGCCACTTTCATCTTTGTTCATACAGCACTTAAAATAATGAGATCCTGAGCCATGACTAGAACTCCTAGATCCTACAATAATAAATTAATAATACATTTAAAATAAATAATAAAAGTACCCTTTTAAAACAGCATCAAAGAATTAAAAGAAATGGAAAAAGAATACCTCAGAGCATTCCATCTAGTTTACATGCACCCACAAGGGAAAACGTGCCAGATTTATGCTGGAGTTACATCCCTGTGCTAAGCCTAACAGGTCTACTTACCAAATGTATAAGTTTAAATATGTAATTTTTTTTCAGAGCCACATTGTAGTTTTCCAGATTCTGTTTTCAATGGGATGTACAATGTGTTCTATAAAACATAGCAAGCAATTATCTTCCACATATGAAAAATAATTGTCACAACACACACATCTTCTCATTAGACAACAGAGTCTTGTGGCACTTTTAAAGACTAACAGATTTATTAATCGCATGAGCTTTCGTGGGAGAAAATCCCACTTCGTCAGACGATTTTCTCCCACGAAAGCTCATGCGATTAATAAATCTGTTCGTCTTTAAAAGTGCCACAAGACTCTGTTGTCTTTCTACAATAGACTAACACGGCTACCCCTTTGGATATCTTCTCATTAGTAACTGAAAGATTCTTAAATGGTTGCTCCTTTCCTAAACTTGAAGTCAAGACAAAGCTGAGGTGGGAATAAAACATGATGATCTTAACACTCTTCTTTTAGCTCTCTCAAGTTTTATTGGTCTGGGAAAGGTCAATAACTCATTCACTTCAGACTAGAGACTGGGACAAATCCAATAACTTAGATAAACAGCACGTCAGCAACTCTAATAGCTGACTTCAAAATCATCATGTTGTGCAATAGCTATCCTAAATATCTGCATGTTCTTATCACTCTAACCTTTGTCCTCCTTCCTTCTCACCCTGTTGTTTGCTAAATCCACTGATATTTATTACATTAAAGTTAGACTGTAAATTCTTCAGAAAGAGATTGTTTTATTCTGTGTTTGTATAGAACCAAGCACAATGAGACTGGGATCCTATTTAGAGTCTCTAGGAGCTCTGATAATATAAATAATATTAATTGTGAACATTTGGCTAGGTTCAAATCATATAAATTATTTTAACAGACAGATTAATGAAGAGTAGAATTGGAGCTGGACATTCCTTTGAGAAAGAAATGTCACAGTGCATACACATTTTAATTCTTCATTTTGGATACAAATATATATATGTGACATTTCACAGCTGACCAAGTGCCTCCAACGCTTACTAAAATGCCATTTAAGCCCAATTTCTTTTTTGAGAAAGTTTTGAAAGCCATGGCTAGCTTTAATAAAATAAAGAAAACTATATTTCTGTGGGACACTTCTCCATTCAGATCTATTAACTCCCAACCTCAAGGACAGTTATGCACATATAACTTCGGTAACTTAAGACCAAGTAGGGAGTAATTTCACATGAGTTATTTTTGCCAAAAGAAATTTTGCCTGAACTAGAAATTCAGACTAAAATTATACAATACACATTGTAAGTTACTTGGGAAAAGGGCTGCCATTGTTTGCTGTTTGGTTAGACTGGCAGCAGGATGGCAATACCTTGATGTCCTAGAGGAAGGGTATCTCCTCTGGCACAAGGACTCTCTTTCCCTCTTCCTTATGGTCAGAGTACATATATGTATCATGCATAAGTGGGGGCAGAGGTTGATGAGAGTAGATGAAAACTTCACCTTCCTTAGCCACCTCTGGTTTGGCCAGAAAGGAAAGGAAGCTGACTGGCATTTAAGCATTTCTAGGCACATAAGCAGCCATTCTTACTGCTCAAATCTGCCCAGCCCACCCTGAACTATTGGTGACATAGTATTTATAGCTGGGTTTCCAGGTTTGCTGTAGGTCTGGCCAGATTATTTTTTCAGGCCAGGAAAAAAAAAACTTTCCTTATGCGCAAGCCTGGCAAGTAGTTTAATAGGTTTCTTTTCCTTCTTCACAGCAACCCCCAAAATCTGGTATGTAAGAGAATAAGGATGAGAAATAGTACAAGTAATAATCATCAATAAATATTGCTCCAAAGTGTGCCTATGCCCAATGTGGATAAGAGATTTCAAAGTCCCAGCGTTTGTGGTAAATTCAAGTACAGGACCCCAGAGGGACAGGTGGGAGCTGTTAGACTTTGGCGAAAGAGGAAATTTTTAGTCCTCATAGACTGAGCTGCACCTCATTTGCACCCTTATTCTTCATTGGACCAAAGGTGGTGGGATAGAGTAATAAGCTGAATTATCAATTAAGTCTAGCAGTCACAGCTCTCACCCCTTTGGTTGGATGGTGAGGCCATTTAACCCTGTACTGGACTAAATTAATGCCTGGTAGTTTGCGGGAGAGGGTCAGTTTCCCTGCTCCTTAATATTAAAGAAGGTGGGGCCTGTCACTTTAAAGACATTAATGGTCAGTTTTCATTCTGCTGGGTGCCTTGATAAAGGAATTCTTTACATGTTATTGTGAAACAAAGCACAAAACATCATCAATTCTATGCAGTGGCATCAAAGTAGATAAAATGAAAGAAAAAAGTAGCCCATAATTATGGAAGGAAGATGGTGTTATCTAGTAAATTGTATGTTGGACAAGAAGGCAGGAATTCCTGAATTTTACTCCCAAATCTGCTGTTAATTTAATGAGTATTTCATGATAAATTACCTAATGTGCATGTAATACAGAAATAAGAATGTTTAATTATCTACAACATATATGTGGTATTGGTGTTTGTCAATACTTGAACAGATTACTATAAATTTAACATGCTAATTATTAGAAATTAACTCTTTAAATGAGTTTTTCTATATTATTGTTTCTCCTGGCAAATTCTAGATAAAAAGTCTATGTGAGTTTCAGCAAAAAGCTATACAATAGAGAAAATCTATTTAATGTCACTCTTCTGATAGAGGATCTCTGTTTTGATACTTTATAAATCATGAACTTCCTTTATACAAATTCCTTCCTTTCACAATGTCCAAGCACTTGAAAGTAAAGCAAGGATATATTTTGCAATAATTGTCTTCTGCTGCACTCTGCTGGAACAATCCATTTTCCATGTGAAAATAGTGGTGTTCCATACACAATGTTTTAATAAACAATGTAAAATTGCACAAAGAGAAACTAGTACATTGTCTCATTTCACAAGAAAAATGAAACTATCAGCATTTTATAAACAAGAGTGCCTAAAATCACGCATCCAAATCCATACTTGTTTATTCAGTTAAGAGCAGCTCAGTTTTCAGACGTATCGAGGCACCTGCAGCTGTCATTAGCTTAAATGGGATTTGAGAGGGCTCAACAGTTCTGAAAATAAAACCACTAAATTCCATATTTTGGTCCTTTAATTTTGGTGCCTAACTTTAAGCACTCAGAATGGAAGACTTTGGCCTAATATATTTAATCCTAAATACTCCTTCTCTGATAAACATGCCCTGTTAAAAAAAAGTAACATATACAGTACATTCAAAACAAATTCTCATTCTACTCCAAAACATAATAGCGAATGCTCACAAAATAGTCTTAACTAGTCTTAACATTTACATAACCTCAGGCCAAGCTTTAATCTCCTTTTTAAAAATTACTAAAATGTTACCGGCCATATTATGCAAGTGTTAATTTTTAGTTTAATTTGCTACATTACAGAATAAAAATTGATAAGGCTTGCTTTCAACAAACAGAAGGGCAGATCCTCGGCCTGGTTAATCTGTCATATTTCCATTGACTATAATGGAGCTCTATCTCAATTTTCTCCAGCAGAGAATCTGCCCTGAAATGACCCAAACATGCCATGTGTCAAACTAAACATAACTTTCTTGTGGTGTTCCCACCCACAAATATGCATCTGCATCAAAACAAGGAGTGGATATCCTCGGGTGAAGAGTAAATCTATTTTCATTGGCCTAGGACTTCCTGAGAAAGGCGGAAATAAATAACACAGATGCAATGAAACAGAAATGTGACAAGCTTATTTCAGCAGTCTTCTGAGCACAATGAGGAAAATCTTTCACCCAGAGCCCTGTTGTGGAGCTTCACACTGGTCCCAGGACACACAACATACCTCTCAATGTTTACTAATAGCTCCTAAAATTATGCCTTGGCTCCTCTGCTTGGAAAGAAAAGTGTGGAATGACCCCCTTCTTTATACTCTATCCACATAAATCTCTTAAAGAGTCTACACAAGGAAAGTTTTCCATGGAACATTTCTCTTGCAAAGAATTACAAGGTCCTCTCGGCCAGTTTTAGCCTCTTCACAGATTTCCTTGCTGAACTAAAAAAGCAGACCCAATACAGGCTAGAGTCAACAAACCACAAAAAACATATACAGACTTCAAGAAATGATCTCAATGATTACTGCTACCAAACCTGAAAACAGCACCACTGAAAAAGGAAAACATGACAAAAATATTAATCAGAGAAGCTACTGGCTTCCGAAGTTGAACTACTGGCCTAAAATTGGGGGTGGGGGAAATTTCTCTGTAATCAAACTGCTAGGAGTTTATAATTTCTTTTGCTTAATAAAACAATTTTAAAAATATACCTGAGTTAATGAAGACAATGAAGAGTATTTCTTCATAAAACATACCCAAAGACTAAGGGCAAAATGCTCCTCTGGTCCATGAATGACTTAGAGATGGAGGAGACAAACAGTATATGAATAAGGAGTAATGGAGTTTTTCTCGGCAAGTTCCATTCCTTTCCCCACTACAAACTTCTGCCTGCACTGAAAGTATAAGTGGATTGTCCCACCAAATATGGCAAAGACCCACCCGATAGGTAAAATTGATAAGAGGATGGAAGGGCAGTAGAAGTTTTTGAGCCTCTAAAGGCAAACTGGAAATTCAACCAACAACTGGATGAATGGTTAGAGATAACAAGGATTGGGTATTGAACTTGAATAGTTGTGAGCAGCATGATTAGATTGCAAATCTAACTCAGGAGAGCTTCCAGGAATGGGAGAGGATGGGAGCCACCAATATCAATAGGCTGGAAGCTACAGGTACGCATTTGGAAGGATGAGGCAGGGAGGAAAAACAAAGGAACAAATCAATGTGTATGAGATACAAAGGAGAGTGAAGCTGAACTGGAAAGAGAAGATGATCCTGTATGAGGAATTGAAGAATTGCTGCAGTCTAGTGAGTGATGGGGAACTGATTAATATTATTGCTGATAGGATCAGGATGTGGTGGCTTCACCTCTCCTAATACCTGAATGAACTTCCAAAAGATTCATTATTTGGCTGCTCCATTAAGACATATCCATTCATGGCTGCAACACAGACATGCTAAGTGGATTTTGGCATAATATGTACCTTCCTTGCAAGCCACATCTTATTATATGGAGATAATGAAGATTTGCAACAGACAAGAGATTCCATCACCAAAAGTCCATAGTGACACCTCAAAAGAGTGGTGAGCAATATGTGTGGACTTGCACCTTTTGTACATTTTGGGTATGTCTACACTATGGAATTCATGATAAAAATCTGGGCTCCTCAAAAAGAAATATATCAAAACTGTGATCTGTATCACCACAGTCAGCTAAAACATTCGTCATGCTCGGTAAAAGAAAGTGGTAGATAAAGCAAAAGAGAGTGCAAAAAAATAATACGCTGGGTATAATGTAACTAAGATCCACTTCAATCTGTACATTGTGGTTTATAATCACTGCATATATTTCTACATGGCAAACTAAAATAGAAGTAAAATTGAGAAGAAACAGACAAAACAGTGGGCTTTGCATTTAAAACAATAAATGGAAAACTAGTTTTCAACAGATGTTTTAACATATATCCCTAATGACTACAACCAAAGAAATACCCGGATATTTACAAGGACAAGTTACTAACTATAAGGGAGTTATTAGCCTAAAAGTAGTCTGTTTCATATTTGTTTCTAAAATACAGAAAGTAAAGACAATTCATGAGTGCTTCACATAATCTGTAAAGATGAAAAGAACTGTCATAAGAAAACCGTACATACTAAAGCTAGACAGACGTTTTAAAATATTTCTTAAATTAGTGTTTTCAGTTATACTTACAAAATAATTTAGACATTTATTAGAACATAGTGTATTCATTAAAGGGAAAAGCAAAAATAGAAGATTATATGCAAAAAGCTTAGTTTTCCTCATAGCAAAGTATGGCATTTCTCTAAATTCCAAAATCCAATTCAAATTAGAACTGAGGCAAGAACTACTATTTTCTTTAAAATGACAAATATTCTAATTACCTAGCAAATATTTAACCCATGGCTAAAACTCTGTTCTTTAAAGGCTAAATGAGGGGTAATTAAGGTAGCGGGGGCAAAAGGTTACTTATTTAGGGCATTTCTATGGAGAGGTGTTTAAATTATAGGTTTTATTCAAAATGTATGGGCCAATGCACAGGGAAAAATGCAATTTTAATGGAATGCAGAACAAATTAACATTTTAACATTATAATACTAAAATGTATAATGGGAATTTGCTAAGTGTCACAGAACAGAAAATAAAAGTAACACAAGTATGCTTGTTAACCTCTTCAAGCTAAACATATTATAGGCCTGCTGACAGCTGTAAATAGATGAATTGTAACATAAAAGACTGAATTCAAAGGAGCCTAAAAAAATAAAGATTTGCAAAAAGTGTAGCTGAACAAGATAAAAATTCATTGTTCATATCAAATTACCTTCCAAGTTTTGTAAAGAGGAGATTCACTAAAGATTTCCTCCATTCCACTAATTGTCTTGGCCTGTCTCTTCATCATTCCCACTCTAACAAATCACATGCTACAGCAACTTAGATTGGAGAGGACTCCGTTCAGAGCCTCTATGCACCACTTTCTACACTGAACAAAAGGCTTTCTGCAAAACGCATGAAATACTCTCTTCATTTTAGAGGCTGCCTCCACAACACATTCAAAACCAGTTGACCCAGGGCACTTACGTTCTTTACTTAAATCAGATTTAATTATTCCAAAACTGCACCCACAATGAAGTAAATGGGGGGGATGAGAACATTAAGGAAACTATGGGCACAAAGATGGCATGTTAACATGGGGATTTATTGTACACTGAGAAAAGAGAATGCACCCGACGGCTGATAGAGCTATTTAATCATTTATTGATGACTTATTAGTAAAACTTCTCTAAATAATTCAATGTAATTAAGAAAGGGCTGTAAGAAGTATTCAGTACTAAATCACACAATAAATATATGGTAAAGCAACATTAGCTGTACTGAGTTATGCATTATTGCTTCTTGAACAGTGTACCATCCCTGCAAGTGTGTTAAGAAATCTCACTATCCTTCATCACCTTTCAGAATATCTAATTGCAATTATGTTTCATTCTAATTTTTACTCAAAAAATAAGAATAGAAAAAATAAAACACTTTATTCCACGAAAACTTTAGTATAGCAATTATCTAAAGATAATGCGATATATTGTTGTTTGTTTTTATTCCTGAGCCCTCAACATCAGTGCGCCACATTTAGAGTTCTAGTGGTAGTCATCTTTTTTTAAAAATGCTGTCTAAAATTGTCCACAGTGGGATAATGAAACACTTCCCAATGTGGAATTACTAACAATGTGAAAGTTACTCGTTAAGCAAAACTAAAATATGAGTTAGGTCTGGGAGACTATGCCAATTGGCAAAAATAAATGGAGAATAAGCTCCCACTCCCCCCTTTTTTGTCAGTTTAAAGATTTAACCCACATTTTAGCTCCAACATAAACTTTTCCTTTTACTAAAAGATCTAAATTGGGGAAAATGACCACACAAGTTAAATTCTTCCTCAGATAGGTAGTAGTGAAACCAGGAGTTTCAGCTGAGATTGTGCTGACTTCAAGGAATGCAGAACCAGAGGAAGAGGGAAATTTTTATAAACGTAGAACAAATCTGCTATTTAAAATTATTTTTCTTGTAGTTCACAACAATTAAATGCTGGATTATTTATCTGTAAGGAGAATTCTGTTAAGATGGTTTTCTTCAAGGATCCATAGTCCTGGATTACATTGCACCTAGTGAAAGGCATCAAGAAAGAGTCATTGCTTAAAATTAGCTAGAAACAAAATCTGTTAGGGTACATATACATAACGAGTACCAGAAGAATGATTTTATATGCCATGTGGCCCAGTGGCTAGATCACTGGACTGACAATCAGGAGAATTGGGTTTTATTCCCTGCTCTGTCACTGGCCTGCTGGGTGATATTGGACAAGTCATGCCATTCCTCTGTGGCTCAGTTTCCCCTTCTGTAAAATGTTGATAATGATACTAACTTCATTTGTGAAAAGTTTATCTAAAATACCTAGCTCTTACACACATACACCCCTCTCCACAGAATCAGCTTTTCTACTGCAGTGAATGCAAGTTAAAAACGTTTTTAATACTTCAGGAATTTTGGGGCCTTATTAGGGATCCATCTACACTTTCCACCTATGCTGTTTTTTAGCAGACAATGCTGTTGCCTCCTTAGAATAGAAAGCAGAAGATCTTGCAGTGTCGACCTGCCCGTTCTCATGGTGTTCTCCCAACTGCATGCAATCATACAAAAATAATTAACAAAACAAGGAGATTTGCTTCAGATTCTTAACCCAAGCTCAGATATAACACAGATATTGGGAGTAAATTTGGACTCCCTCACCTCAGACCTACCCAGCTTTGGCAAGATGCCAGGGTATGCAACATCTATGCTGATACTACTCATTTCCTATTCACTTGCCACCTACTATTAAGCACAATACATAACAAAGTCATAACTGATAAGTTTCAAGGTTTTTCTTTGCTACTGTATAACGAGGGCATCTCCATCCCTCTTCAAAACCCCCTTGCATGGTAGCAGAGAAAGAACTACCATGCAGCAAACTGTCTTTGAGACTTTCATGGCCATTCTGAAGGGCTTGGACACTGTATACCAACAATTTTCTGAATCCACACTCTTTAAAAGAAGTAGATGTCTCCACTAAAATAAACCTCTATTTGAAATAAACCTTAGGAAAAATTTGAATAATTCTCAATGCTAAGGAGAAAAATAAAGATTACAAACTCCGCATATATTATTATGTGCTATTCAAGATCATTATTTGGATACTTGCTAAGGATGAAAAAGTCACGCTGATATTATTTATTTTAAAGACCTCAGTGCTATGGAACCCAGTTACTTGAGAGACCATCTTATTGCATATCAAAATAGTTAATTGTGGCTAGGATACTCTTGTAGACTGCTGCTCAGTGAAGCATCTCTGCCTTCAAAACTTCATTTCTTCAGTGTCCAACCAAACCAGGTTCAGGGAGCTTCAGGAAATGAGCAAATGCCCATTATTTTGTTCAACATTTGGTTGAACGTTTTGGTCTGCTTTTGGGGTTTTTTTATTTTTGTCATTGTATGTGTTACTTTGCTGGCTTGTGTTGGTTTGCATTTTGTGTCAGAAAGGCCTACCACTTACTTGCTGGTCATATTTACGAGAGCTGCAGTTATAGTCTGTGTACCCAAGCCTCTTCAGGTAGCACTGGTAACTTATGTCTACAATTTTTTGCCACATGTAGTTGCTGATAACAGAACAAGTATTGTTACAATTACAAACGAGTACATAAAACACACAAACAAAATCCCCAGTACAAGTATGAAGATAGCTATTACCATATATCAGGTCACAACACCTGAATGACTTTTTCCTCAAACGAGTTCTCCTAAAAGAAGCTTAGAGAAAAATGATAGAGATGGTATTCTCAATATATTGGTATGCATTCTTTAGGCCAAATTATTTTCTCATTTCCATTGACATAAATCTAGAGTAACTCCTTTGCAGTCACTCCAGTCTTTCTATATCAAATATTGCTGTAGTTAACTTCTCCAGTATAAGTTCAATTCATTTTCTGAGATACTGAATATATCAAAACCACACAAATCACAGAAAAAAGAGTGGGAAACACTGAACCAATGGAAGAAAGAAATAATTTAAGAGAAATGGAAAATACTTAATGAATAATGACTCATACATATGGCTGCATGCACAATTGTTTAAACTAAAGAAACACTAAGAATGAAGATTTTTAAAGGTCACCATATTCCACAAACCTAGATGAATAAAATCATAAACCTTAATAATTCCTGAAAATTAACAAGGGAAATACAATTATCCCTGTTTCAGGTTACTAACTGTAGTACACAGATAAGGGGACAATGAAAATTTAGTGGTGACATAAAATGGTGTTCCCAAACTACAAATTAAATTTAGACATATCTAAAGAGTTTGGAAGTAAAACAGACATAAGTGAATCTTTGACTGGAAAAGTCAGAACCCACCTTATGTATTTAGTATACTAAAAATCTTCTCCAAAGTTTTCTTTAACAGTATACATATCAAATTGTGACATCGAAAAAATAATTCTCTCACTGTGCCACCATTTAGAGTTATTACTAACTTATTGAAAACAGATGTCAAGAATTCCTTAAGGCACCTGATAATAAAACTCCTGAGGCTGTTATCATCATAGACTTGTGTCTGGCACAATAAATTATAACTTATCCTAGAAAAATGAGCCTTGTTAATAATGCAGAAAAGCAATACGAAGCCAGAAATTTTTTGGGCAAGGGTGGACGAAGTGTTGGTCTTGAAATATGTAAACTGAAGGAATTTGCTACGGCTTTAGACAGAAACCCAGAGACTTTTCATCTCTAATGTAATCAAGAAGCACACACTAGAATGAGGAGGAACAAAACATTTTACATGAGTAACTGACAGATTAACGAGGAATTCTGAAACTGGCTGTGGAAGGACTTAGGAGGACTCCACAGCACCATGTAATGAAAACACATCAGTCACAAGAAGCAAAAAGTCACTCGTTCGACAAAGATGCTGTTTCTTCTGCCAGGGATAACTGCCACTAAACCACCACAAAAGACACAAGAATACTGTGATTTCAAAGAAACTTCATTAATTGTCTCACCTGATATTTCATTAATTGACTTGAACTGAAATCATATAAAAATAGCGTATCTTCACTAGTAAAAAAGAAGAAAAAAGGGATTTTGAAGATGCGGCAAGAGAACATATACCACCACCAGACAGGTGTAAATGGCCTTGAACTGCTTCAAGTAACAAGGGGAGGGATACATGTAAATTAAATTCTACCAGGTTACAGACATTTTCCATTTGAAAATGCAGTCTTAGACTACTCTTGCCAAGCATTTAGGAGCAGTTGGAGCACCCTGTCCACATAAATATCAACTCATTAAGTCCATTCCAGCAGGGACAAAGGGCCAGGTTTACTAAAGTAAAATACAGAATTCTTGTGCTGACAATCCTGATATATAACTTCTCAAGATTGACTGCCATCTTCTGAAGGAACTGGGATGTGGTGGGGAACTCTGATGACATCCTAACGAGGCCACATTTAACACTAAATAGACCCTGTGCAAACAGAAATCTAATCCTATTCTGAAAATATAGTACTTTAATTATTTTTAAAACCATTAAGCCACTTCTAGTGGCTATTAAAATCCTATAGCGGGAAAAGCAATAAAACAAGAGAAACCAAATATAACTCCTAAAAAGCCCTGCATATTTAGTTAAGCCAGAGATAGCCAATTTATGTATTGGGTGTAGATCTCACTGATATTATCAGGGGAAAATTACTATTACACCAATGGGTGTGATATATAGGTTTTGAGTCATGCATGGTGAACTCTACTCCTTTTGCTTTGAGCTAAAAGGCCTTATTAATCAAACTGTGAATCATTCCCACACTGGTGTGTTTCTGAGGCTGTGTGTGTCAAAAGTATGAATCTAGAGAGAATACTTGATCATTAATGACTGGTTCTGAGGTCTTTATCAGTCAATTAATAGGCAAGTAAAAGAGTTAAGTGGTTTGGGTAAAGAACTAATGGATCCTTAATGCCATACTAAATTTATTTTAATGATTAAAAAATGTAATGACTTTTCTAATCACTCCCATAACTTTTGTTCAGGGTCCTGTGCACTGCAGGTCTATAAAATAATGCACAGAACATTCATCACTGAAGTTTATTTTATTCTATACTCTCGCAGTAATGGCTATTTTTAAAGCACTTCAGAAGCTGGATAATAAAAAGTGTTTAAAAATTATTTAAAAACTGATGGATTAACTATGTCAGTTTAAAATGCTGGACATGACACGTACTTGATTTCATGCCAACACTACCATTTATTGCCCATGTAAGAGACTAAGATTTAGAAATAGGCATATAAGGATCCTAAAGCCTTCAATGAATGGATATCGAAGCAAGCAAGGTGAGAAGAGTGATCAGTAAGGGAAGGAAGCTGCTGATTCATGCTTGTAACTTTTTATGTCAGCTGATTATGGAGCTGAGTTAACATCAGATTTCAAAGAAGTACATTTCTTGTTCTAATCTTTGGATGTCTGATGCTGAGTAAGCAAAAAATGAGAATCGTGTGGCACCTTAAAGACTAAAAAATTTCTTCGGGCATAAACTTTCATGGGTTCCAACCCACTTCGTCAGATGCATGAAATGGAAACAACAGTTGAGAGGTATATGTACACATGCCTGGAGGAGTATCCTAATAATGGCTAGTGCTGACAAAGTCAATTCAATGGGGCAGGAGAGGCTCATTCACACTAGTTGAATAGAAGGAGAGAATGTGTGAAGACCGACAAAAATTGAGACAGATGTGTACATCCATGCGTATCGAATTGCAAACTCCATTTTATTTTGCGAGTGCCATTTTATTATAAGATTGTGCTGTGCCTACACTTTCACCTTTTAACCTCCATCTTGTACTGAAACCTCCAGGTAGGTGTCTGGAGAAACTGTTGCACTTGGCAGAAAACTAGTAACAGAGCAATCAAGAGCCATTAATCTAAAGGGTCTCCCATTTAAATGCAAGCACCCTAAAACAATGAGGGCTTGTGCACACTACAGCCTTATCGTGCGGTAAGGAGCTTTACCGTGCGAGAAGGCTGAGAGCGTACACACTACAATCTTGCTTGTTGCACGGCAACAGCCCTCTTACTGCGCAAAAGGTAAACCACATTAACAAGCGTGGTTAGGCTTACCATGGAACAGCTGTTCCATGGTACAACCAGTGTGTACACTCTTTGTGCTTTGGACAGCCTCCAGAAATGTCCCAGAGTGCCAGTCGAGGCCACTCTGGGACACCAGAGCTGTCATACTTGTCAATTTCACGGCTCTAGCAGAGCCATGAAATTGACAAGTAATGGAGCTGCTGCCACAGGAGCTCCGCTGCTGTTGGAGCCACTAGGAACTCTGGTGGCTTTCAGGGACTGGCCATCCGGGCTAGTGGTTCCCAAGTGGGAGCCCCCAAGCATGGGCAGCTTCAGCCCCTCTGGCTGCCGCCCATGCTTGGGGGCTCCCGCTTGGGAGCCTCAAGCCCAGGCGGCAGGCAGCTCGGC
This sequence comes from Pelusios castaneus, assembly GCA_007922175.1. Taxonomy (NCBI): domain Eukaryota; kingdom Metazoa; phylum Chordata; order Testudines; family Pelomedusidae; genus Pelusios; species Pelusios castaneus. The sequence continues at coordinate 3,967,082 of ML685756.1, read as the reverse complement.
TCAAGCCACTGAGCGGGAGCCCCCAAGGATGGACGGCTTGAGCCCAGCTGCCTGCCGCCTGGGTAGTCAGCAGGGCTGAAGCCCGGGTAGGTGGCTCCTGCTCGGGAGCCGCCTGCCTGGGGCCGGGGCCAGGGCTCCAGCCACTGAGAGCACGGCCCCGGGGAAGCCCCACGCAGGGCTCAAGCCAGGGAACCCCAGGGGCAGCCCTACAACCCTGTGGAAGAAGGGGGGTGGAAGCAGCCCCGCTGCCAGCCCAAAGGCTGGCTGCAGCAGTGCATGGTGGGATAGGTGCCCACCATGCACTGCTCCTTGTAGCGAAAATTCAAAGGAGCATGTGAATGCTCCTTTTTGTTACAAGGAGCGCTCTGTGGATGAGGGAAAACGTTATAGTTATAACACTTGCTTGTCCCGCAACAACTTTATTGCGGGACAAGTCCGTAGTGTGCACATAGGCTGAGCTAACTGTCCCTACACTTCAAGCATCTGACAAAGTGGGATTTCTCCCACGAAAGCTCATGTAATAAATAAATTTGTTTGTGTTTAAAAGTGCCACTAGACTCCTTGTTTGTTTTGCTGTCCCTACACTGAGGAATCAGATCAACTAAACCAGCTTGTAACAAACAAGCAACTTGAAGTCACTGAGAGTGTGGGACTAGAACCGTGTAAAAGGGAAACTCTCTTTCCAGCCACCTCAGGTTTTGTTGTTTTCCATGGATCTGTATATCTCTTGTGCTGTCTCAGCGGAAAGAAAGAGAGTGGGACGCAGGACAATAAACCAGCAAATCCACAGCTTTAGCGGAACTCTGGGCACGTGCAACACATGCTGGGAGGCTTGGGAGAGCTGATACCACTTTCAGAACATATCCAATTGGACCATGAGATCTCCACTGCCAAGAGGGAGCGTTAGACACAGGGCCTGCACCTGGAGGCATAGAGACAATACCTAAACTTGGTCCAGCCTCAGCAAGCCAAGAGCACGCGGTCTGAATCTAGTGAATAAGTGTTTACCAGGGGAGCTCATCAAATGTGATAAAAGGCAAAAAAGAAAATTCCATGAATATTTATATGATTCTTGTATCTGATTCTCAGTCATTTGTCAGAGAAACAATAGTTTGCATGCCTGAGCTGTACTAGGAAATCTCATTCTGAAAATCAAATGTCATGGGGAAAAAAACCCAGGAAAATAATCATGTGGCTAGGAAACAAACTATTTTTTACAATTTTGCCTTTTCCTGTGCACTTCTATTTAACATTCTAGACCACATAAGGCCACAGCATAAATCAAGGAAAGGGATTGTGTGCAAATCTGGCATAAAGCTAGTTTTTCTACTGCCCTAATCTAGAATCTGCTGTCTACCCCATCACTGTAGTAGTGTAGAGGCTTGAATATAAAATCAGTAACGATAGTGAAATCCTATTGGACTTCATAGAATCTCTGGCACTTCTCCCTTTTCAGGGTAAAATCTCTACCTGAGGTAAGGTTTTTTATTTTCATTTTACTAATTTTTTAAGGTTGATTTGCTTGAGAGTATTTATTGCACTGGTTTGGGGAGAACAAGGTATCACTATTGTGAATGGAAAGGCCTTCTTGAAGAGAAAAATTCTACGTTTCCTTAAGGCTCTGGATTTTTCTCATCTCCTCTGGAATTTATTCCATAGGCAGATATACTTGACCAAAAATGCTCTATCTCCAGTTCTTACATGCTTTGCCCCGAGTTCTATAACCTGTATTGTCCTTGAGAAGAACAAGTGCCTCAATTATTTGCCCAGAATAGTAGTCAGAGGTCTTTGGAGTCAAATGAGGACTTCTTGAGGATTGGGCAAATACTGCATTTCTCAAGGAGTTTGGTAGGCATGCTTCTTGGATTGAGGAACTGGCTATTTGAATTAGTAGTGAGCAGTTGGGTGCATTTCATAGATTGTGGTTCTAAGATTTTTTCATTGCTTCTTGAGCTTCAGCACACAGGGGTGGCTAACCCCATTCGGGGTAGTAGGGTGGATAATATGCTGTATGTGCAGTAATGGTACCAGACACAAGGTACAGCAGCCTGAGGGTTATTCTAATTTATGCCAGTTTTTCACGGCCCCATAGGTCCAAAACAATAAACAAGGAATAGGCCATAATCCCTATGCCAGCAGTAGGTGTTGGGCACTTAAGAGCCTCCATATCAGGTCTCAACAAATGTACTAAACAGGTAGGTGCCAGCCCAAAGATTGAGGTGCCTATGCGTATGACACTTTAGAGGACACCCACTGCCAACAAGCCACCACTACCTCTTTCGAAGGCAGTGTAGAGCAAATACCCCCTGCTGCCACTGAAAAGCCACCCATCACCGAAAAAAGGCGGCCGTGTGGGGTGAAGAAGCCCCCTGGCCGCCAACGACACTTTCGGCAGCCATGCATGGAGAAGTGCCCCGCTACCGAAATAAAACTGCATGCTGCTCAAGGCGCCAATGGCTTTTCTGTTGTTGTTGCTCGCCAGGGGGCGTTCCACCCATGAAGTACAGCTAGGCGCCACAGTACAATTCCCAGGCACCATGGCAACCTGGCACCTGGGGTTTGTTGAGTCCTGCTCTATGCTGGCTCTACATCAAGAGATTGATCTCCCTTGCCATGAAATGATCCTCCTCAAGCCAGCTGACAGCCAGTGTGGCACAAAGTGACCATGCCACCTCACATGTTCTATCCTACTGTGTAAAATGTTACATTAGCACAGAATCACAGGATTGGAAGAGACCTGAATAGGTCAGCTAGTCCAGTCTCCTGCATTGAGGCAAGACTAAGTATTATCTAGATCATCCCTGACAGGTGTTTGTCTAAGCCGTTCTTAAACATCTCCAATGATGGAGATTCCACAACCTCCCTAGGTAATTTGTTCCAGTGCTTACCTACCTGGACAGTGAAGAACTTTTTCCGAATGTCTAACTTAAATCTCCCTTGCTGCAATTTAATCCCATTACTTCTTGTCCTGTCTTCAGTGTTTAAAGAGAACAATTTATCATACTCCTCTTTATAACAACTTTTTAAACACTTTAAGACTGTTCTGTCCATCTTCAGTCTATCCTTCTCCAGACAAAATAAACCCAGTTTTTTCAACCTTTCTCCAGAGGTCATGTTTTCTAGACCTTTAATCATTTTTCTTGCTCCCCTCTGGACTTTGTTCAGTTTGTCCACATCACTCCCCATGTGTAGTGTCCAGAACGGGACACAATACTTCTCTTGAGGCCTTTATCAGAGATGAGCAGGGTGGAAGAATTACTTCTTGTGTCTTGCTCACAACATTCCTGCTAATAGATCCCAGAATAATGTTTGCTTTTATTGCAACGGTATTGCACTGTTAACTCATATTTAGTTTGTGATCCACTATAAACCGCAGGTCCTTTTCTGCTGTACCCCTTCCTAGGCAGTCATTCTGCATTTGTTCAATTTGTATTTGATTATTCCTTCCTAAATTTATAAATTACTTTGCATTTCTCCTTATTTAATTTTATCCTACTGATTTCAGGCCATTTCTCCTATCTGTCAAGATCATTTTGAATGCTAATCTTGTCCTCCAAAGTGTTTGAAACACCTCCCAGCTTTACATCCTCTGCAAACTTTGTAAGTATACTCACTCTATGCCACTATCAAAATCATTTTTGAAGACACTGAATAAAATCAGACCCAGGACAGATCCCTGCAGAACCCTAGTCAATATGCCCTTCCAGCCTGATTGTGAATAAGTGATAACTGCCCCTCAGGAACACTTTTCCAACCAGTTGTGCACCCATCTTAAAATAGGCTCATGTAGGCTATATTTCTCTCATTTGTTTATGAGGTTATGTGAGACAGTATCGAAAGTCTTACCAAAGTCAAGATATATCACAATAACGCTTTTCCCCACATCCACAAGGCTTGACATAGCAGTTTCATTGTGCTTCACTTTTAAAGTGAAACAATGCATTGGCTTTTTAAGGAAACATCTAATATAAAGCAACTAAGATCTAGTTCACAACGCTAATCAAGTTAATTAATTCTGCACCCCTGAGCAGCACCCACCTCACGTTAAAATATAAAATAAATGTATTTTTAGAAAAGTCTCCAGAAAGGGAAAACTACAATAATGTAATCTTTCAAAGTTGGATCTATAGCGCGGGGGGGGGGCCCGAAACCCTTCTGAATCCATGTGCATAAACTAATTTTAGAGGTGCCACAAAAAGTGAACAAAATGTTTGTTATGTTTCTTGAGGTTTGAGCAGAATGTGAAATTAATCTGACTTCTGGACACAGCATACAAAGAAAGCTAGGATCTCTTTGAACCCATCTTACTTAACGAGAACAACTGTAGGGAGTTTTCACTCTAGCTTTACTGATCATGCAGATTGCAGCTTTTTTTCATTAACATGCCTAACAAAAAGGTTTGGGAACAAGCAAGATTGTTGAAATCTTGTCAAGCAAGTATTTTCATACTTAAAATACCATGTGCCAATTCTTGTTCATTTCATGACTAAACTTGATATGCAATCAGACAAAATTAGTTTTTGGTGCAACTCACTATCAGAATGTCAAATAATATGTTGAGTCTGAAGCTGAATCAGACAACTGTAGCTGAAAACCAATATTCAATTAACAGTTGACGAATATCCAGGTTTATGTACATTTTTTTCAAGGCATCGTTTTTGTCTAACAAATTTGCTGAGTTTCTAGGATAGATCCTCCAATGATTCAAACTGGCATTGTTCCAGTGAAGTCAACAGAACTACACTGATTTACAAGAGGTGAGAATTTGGCTCTCTGTGTTAAAGTTAGTTTGCAGAATAGTCTCACTGAGGCCAGTGGAGCATTGATTATTCATGGAGTAAGGCAATACTCAATGTCAGTGAGAGTATCAGAATCTGGCCCTTGGTGTATTCTGCACTGGTTCTCGTCAGGCTTAGTGATTTTTATGTTTTCTTGCCAAAATGTAGTTATGCATGATTCACTTTTGTTTATTTGTAATTTAATTTTTATGCCATGCTGAGTATAAATTTAAACTCTAGAGACAAAAATATTCTTTTGAGGTCGAGTCGTTATAGGGAAGACTGGAAACACAATTTCCAGAAGAACTCCATAATACCATATCTGTTTAATGTTTTTGCAGTTTCTTTGATTGTTTTAAAAAGGGAAATCATGCAAAACACTACAGGCTCACAATCACTAAGTCCTTATTTAAGTATAATTCTCATTGATATTAATTGGTACCCCATCACGAGTAAGGATTGTGTTTAAATCATGTAAGCATCAAGTTCAAAGTCAAGATTTCTACAGAGAGAGAGATTCAGGCTTAGTCCATGTGTATTACATGGGGTCAAGTGGTTGGGACACTTACTATATGACTAAAAAAATAACATGGAAGGTCATATAACATTCAGCAAATAATATAAAAAAACCTGCCTTTTCCCTCTTCCCCACATAGCCGTATTATGCTTCTCAAACAACATCCTACCAACATAGCTTCAGAATGCCATGAGATTCAAGTTCTTTGGGTAACGCACACACACACAAAGAAAAGAACTGTTCTTTCCCCTATATAGCATAAGCCAAGGAGCAAGTCAAGACTACCTTGGAATAAGGATGTAAAAGTTAGTTTAATTAAAAATCCATTTAAATGTTCTAAAAATAGAAGGCTTAAAACAGTTAAACACTAGCAGGGAGGGATGGGAACAGGGAGAACTGCAACTAGGCAGCTCTTGTAGTAAGAAAGCATGGAGCCCTGCAGCGGGGTAGTCGACTACCCCCCCATGCTGGCCTCCACACTTCCCGAGCAGGAAGGGCTGCACACCCGTTCTCCCTTGCAGGAAACCAGCCTGGCTGCCTTTACCTCCCCCCACCCAGTGCTGGGCTCCACGCTGCCTCCTTCCTCAAAGCTATGGCTACCCCTGCCCCCCTTTCCCCACCCACGCTGGGCTCCATGCCTCCCTCAGATGATATTCTACTTTAAAGATGGATGTTTGGTGCAGTTGGAGATTTGCTGTTTTATTTGTGCATGATTAGAAGAACAGAGGTTTTAGTTAACATAGCCTATTTGTGCAGGAGTATTGAAATGCAAAATTCAATTCACTGAAACATAAAACTAAATAAATGCCTGCTCTAAAGTTCCATTGCTTAATGATACAATTAGTCAGTGCCCAAAGATACAAGCAGAATTCAGCATCAGCCCACAACAGAGAAACTAAAAGCTGCAAGCAGATCTGCACTTCTATTAGGATAGTTAGTGGATAAAGGTTGGTAGAATCCAAATGATCTTAAATACTGACTTCATGAATGAGAACAATGCCAAAAAAGCTAAATCCTTTTGCAAGGAATTATCAGATTAGACAACTGTTGCAAATATTTTCAAAAGCTTAACAAATGTCTACATGTATGACAAAGGCTCAGTGGTGCCAACTGGCAAAGATTCTTTACAAGCAATTCATGTCCCATCCATGACAAACTCACAACACCTAATACACTGCTTTCATGGAATTTATCTCTCAAGGGTATCCTGTGAGAACTCTACTGAAAGCTTGTCACTTACCAATACTGATAATCACTGCAAGATGCGTGTACAGGTAATATTTAAGGAATAATGTAACTGTACCGAAAATTATGCCCATATGTTCTTGGAGTGAGTCACCAGGAAATAGTATGTCTCAGTGACAGCCTTCAAGTGATAGGGAGTTCTCACCTTTTCCTTTCCAGTCAATTACATAATGTATTGCTCAACTGTGCATCAGTACACCAATACAGCAAAGTCAACGGAAAACCATCAAAGAAACTATAAACATTGAGACTGCTTGGAAGTGAAAAGGAACTATATGGCAGTGAGTGAATAGCCCAATCAATGAATCAAGACAAAAGACTGAATCAATATAGCACAGGGTGCAGAAAGACACTCTGCATCTATGTAGGTATTTTGAATGAGTAGGGGTGCTTCATAAATAACTGGATCTTGACTCCTCAGGACAGCAAATGCTGCAAACGATGCAACTTTAGAGTGAGAATCTATTTTACTAGACAGGAAAGGTAACTATTAAAAAGTGAAGGCCTTTGTTTTTGTTTTATTATTTTGTTTTGTATGTAAACATTTGTTTCCATTACTCATACTTGTTTCTCGAAACAAACGTCTTTTTGTTTTACTATAATCAAAGTCAAGTGCTCTGTTTAATACAGGACTGGTGATCTAAGGTAAAACTGGTCAATTGGGTTGAACTTTGGGAACATAGTACTTGGGATTTCTCTTGGTATCCAGTATTCAAACCAAATTCATGGTATTTCAGGAAGAACTAATGTTTGTTGACCTTCTAATAGATGATTTTGGTACCAATACTGCTGGTTATATGAACAGACAATGCAAGAATGCAAGACAGAAACACAGGTAGATTCAGATAAAGGTAGCTTTCTGAAGATCACATTAAGGTGCAGGTAGTCTGGAATTTGGGTATGTTCCCATTAGCTGCTGAAGTAGATTTATTTGGATTAGGAACAGTAATCTATTACCACCTCTGCAATTCTGACGAGCAGTTTGGGTGCTCCATCTGTCACTTCAAGTAACAGTGATTTATTAGATGAGAAGCTCAAGTACATATGAATCTGTTCAAACTGATCCATGTACACACTGCCTCAAGGAGCAAAAACAACTATCCTAGATAAACAGAGCATATGCTAAGGATGAAGTAGAGTGAATGGCACTGGACAAATTCTAAGTGCCTGTAGAGAAAACACAGTGAAAGCATATCACTCAAACTGTGTTACTGTTGATGTTTGCAACTTGTACTGAAAGATTAGTTTTTCAACAATGAAATAAAGAACAACATGACAGAACACTTGAAGTCCAGAGAAAAGGAACTGAGTCCCTACTAACAACCACTGAACCCCAGTTCTAATAATAATATTCAAAAAAGCATGTTCGGTTTCCCTAATAATGACAAGTAGGGACTTTTAAATTTAGAAAGAATGACTTAAAATTTGTGAGTTAAAAGTGTGCTACCAGTCAGAAAAATTTTTTAGAGAACCATTACATTAGGCAGCATTCACTTTTTATAGTGGGTTGGGAGCACCATTATAGTTAAGACTGAAGCAAGTTTACTGTTCAACAGCCAAATTTTTCTACGTTTTAGTGCATATTTTTGGTTATGCAAGGAAAAATATGCAAAGAAACAGAGTTAAGTTGCTGAGATATCCCTAACTTTTGTGTGATTAAACTCTTTACGATGAAGTTATGAATTTTGAGACAAATTCCTGGGACACACTATGCAAATATAGAAGGCTTAAAGACAGCTGAAATATTTCACTTTGGTTGTACAGGATAAACCACAGGAGAGATACCACTGAGAAGAACTCACTCCCACCCTTACAAAAGATCTCTGAAGTTATACATCCATAGACCTCCCAATCCCTTCTCCCAAAATTGGCATTTTATGGGCATTCTAGACATAGCTGATGGGCCTTTGCACCATTGAGATCAGGCCTTGAAAAAATCTGGACACCAAAGGACCAACCCAAAAACTTGGGCATCCCTAGGTATCCAGCAGAGAAGGGGTTCCCCGCCACGATCACTGGAAAAAAAAGCCACTGCCAGTGGCTCTCTCGGTAGCACAGGGGGAAGAGAGAAAGATGATGGTGCTCTTCCCCTCCAGTGCTGCACCTTCCCCCAGTGCCCAGTGCCATCAAAAGAGTTGCCAGCAGCCATTTTTTATCAATGGTGGAGGATGGTGAGTTCTTTGGTTCTTTAGAACCCCCTTTCTCCCACCACCTAAAAAAAGCCACTGCCAACAGCTCTCTCAGAGGCACTGGTGGGGGTGTGGAGGGAGAGATGGAAGCACTGGAGTGGGAGAGTGCTGTCATCTTTCCTTCTTCCCCCTGTGCCATCAGTAGTGGCTTTTTTTCAGCAATGGGGAGGGGAGGTTCTTTAAGCACGCCGTGCTGACTGTCAAAAGGAGCCATGGTGGCTTTTCAGGGGTGGGAGCCTAGCGTGCTCTATGCGGCGGTGGCATGGGGGCCCTTTGTCCCAGCGCTCTTAAGCACCAGGAGAAAAATCCTAGGCCCCATGGCGACCTGGTGCCTAGGATTTGTTGAGGCCCAATTTAGATCTACTAGACTAAAATGATCAGTTGGCACAGCCATTGCTCCCCACATAGCATCTATTAGTGACCCCAGCTAACGCAAAAAAAATCCTAACAATGCATCCAAAGATCTGGTTCTTTATCTGGGAATGAAGACTTCAGCTATTATCAAGCTACAAAAGAAGCTTTCAGCCTGGATGACAGAAAACATCTTATAAAGATCACAGTCGTTTCATTATCCTTATTAGTAAACAACATAACACCAATAAGTGAGGATTACACACAATTTACAAAAACACGCGGAATGTTTCAGTCTTGTTCCATATTCATTGCCTTTTTTTAAGGTGACAAAACTTTTATACAACATCATGTGCTGCTCAGTTTTCTATAAATTTGTCAAAGTCCCTTCTTAAAATGAGCGCTAACATTGTGTCCTGCTGCCTCTGTCCTTTCAGCCACCACTCAGGGCACTATAATTCACAGACACACATCCATCAGTTGTTACCCATTATTTTCAAGGTAACCACCTTCTGAGAGAATGATATTTTCTCTTTTGTTGTTCACGACAAATTTATACTTTTCAGTATAACAGCTCTTATTTTTCCCCTCTCAGAGAGAGATATGTAGCTGCCACAATTGCCAGTATTCAGTCAAACCTATTCAGAAATACATTTGTAGAACACGAATACAAAAAGAATAATTACACTAGACAGCATTAAACAGGAAGACAGAAAACATAGCCAAAAGAAAACCTTTCACAATTACAGACAGTTGAAGGCTAGTTATATGTTTTTCTCCCATCAAGTAGATAACGAGGTAAGATTGCCATTTCCTTATAATGGACCCATTAATAGTTTTATTATACACTGAGGCAGGATGTATCAAGTTCTACATCTCCAAGGACTAATAAAAAAAAGATTAGATCACAAAAATATATTTTTACAAAGGAAACAAGTGTGGTTTGATTAGTTTTCTCTGGCTTACTCAATTACATTTTTATTCATGTAAGTAAATTTGTACCTAATTAATTTGTAAAGCTGAAAATTAGCATTTAAATTCCACATGCATTATGGAAGTAATAATTTAGAAATTCATTCTGAATACATCCACTATGACATAAAAGGATTGCAAAGATAAAAGATTACACAGAATTCATTGAAAATGGATATCATTTAAACTATACTGCTGGGAACTAATCATCATTAGGCCTACAATTAAAGGCAAAAATTGTATCACTTTTACTAAACGGAAACACACAAACACCAATTTTGATGCATTCACATGTATATCCGTATAGCAAGTCTCATCCAGAAAGGGCAATATGCATACTATTGTAAGACATACTGGCACAACTGTATCTACACTAGGGGTTGTACCAGTAAAAACATCCAATCCCTACTCAAAATAGTTATGCCACAGTATGAAAACTATAAGCAGACCAGGCCTAAGTACCAGTCCAAATATCTGTCTCAGAGAATGAATGAAAAAGTGTGTAACAGGTAATACCAAATAACCTATTCTCAGGAACTTCACATTGCCAGGTTTTAGAGAAAAAATTTGGTATATCTTCAGAAGCTGTTGTTTTTACAGTCATCTCCTCCCTCCAAAATCTTTATATTAAAGGGGTAATAGGAAAAGTCAAAGGTTAGTGTGTGACATTTGGAGACAGTTTTCAGTTGGAGAGTTACAATTTGCCTGAGGCATTCTGCCTCAGAAAGGCAGATCTACTGGAGCATTTCTGAAACAGAGGGACAACATGCACCTTCACAGGGCTGCAGAACACTCCTAGCAGCTGTGCAAGTGACATGGAATTCCTCTCATTTGCCTTTTACTCTTGCTCAATTTAGGGCCAGATTAATGCAGGGGCTTTACGGATTGTAGCCCAGAGCCCAAGGCTAAGGAGAACCCTTTCAAAAATCCAGCCCTGGCCCAAGCACTACCAGCCCACACTACACCACAATGCCAACCGTCCCATGTACTGAGAAGCCCACGACCCCAGGCGCCAGCTAGGCCCTCCTCCTCTGAGCCGCCCCATGTTTGCCCACCACTGTGCAGGCTGTCCTGGCTCTCCACCTCTTCACTGGTTGCAAGGGGAGTCATAGAATTACTCTCATCCATCACATCGCCTCCTGGGGAGGCGGGGGGAAGCAGGAAATGGGCCCACAGATTCTCCCCATATGGCATTGTTGCAGCTACCACTGACGGGGAGTGGGATAGAGTGGCAGAGGGGCCCGAAGACCCCAGCCCCTACAGGGTGCTTCTGTTGAGTCTGGAGGAGAGGCACCAAGAGCTGCCTTTGTATGCTGAGCCCCACCTCTGCCTACAAACTGGACTGGGGACGGGGGGAGGGGCAGGGATTCCCTGCTGCACTCTGCAGCCATCCCATGCAGGTCCTAGTGCCCCGAGTACTCAAGAGCTGGAGGGCCCCAAGCCTGGAGCAGCCCTGCCTGGCCAAGCAAACCTCCAGTTGATGCACTCATGCCGACTGGGGAATGGGGGAGAGTGGGACAGAGACCTGCAGATTCTCCCCCCCCCCCCCCCCCCCAGTGCACTGTCACTGGAGGGAGGGGGAGGAGCACCAATGTAAGTATGGCCCCCCAGCACCAGAGGCCCCCCAGCACCAGAGTCCCCACTGTCCCACCCACAAGCTGGCCAGTAGCAGTCCAGGGCCCCACAAAATCTTATACCCCCAGGCCCATAGGGGCATTAATCCAGCCCTGGCTCCATTTGGGCTTCCATGAATCCCAGCATATTAATAAGAGGAAACTGCCAGCATACTCCAAGAGCAGTAACTGAAATTCTGTTCATCTTTTACCCAAACTAGCTGAAGTAGAAAGGAGAAACTCCTTACTCCTACATCCAAACCATACATCTCAGAAGGGCTAGGCGGTCTAGCCCAAATGCTAAGATTCATTTCTATGGACATCATTCACTCTATTAGCATATAGAAATGATGGTCTTATTCTCTTCAATTTTGCTACCCTTCTTATAACGAAGGGTTTGTGTTATAACACAGTTGTGAAAGAAGAGCATTGCAACTGAACTGCCTTTCTAGCTGTACATGCCAACTAGATAGGGCAATGAAAAGAATCCACACAAACCTTTCATTCGTGATTGATCATTGATGAACAATGACAAAACAACAAACAACAGAGTGAGCACTTGTCTCTTGAAAGCTTCTCCCTTTCTGCAACAGAAGTTGATCCAATAAAAGATACTACCTCACCCACTTGTCTCTCTAGTATCCTGGGACCACCATGGCTACAACACTGCAATAACAAAATTGCATTTAAATCTCATTTTCCATATTACACTAGTGGTTTTAATATAAATAAGAGATAGACATGATTAATAAACCACAGGGCAATGAGAATCACAAACCCTATTTTATGTAAATATTAGAATGACTTCATCAATGGCATTTTTCCAGAATATATACTCTGCTACAAAGAAATCTAAAATTTTTGTATTTTCTTCTTCGCTCATTCAGGGCTTCATCCAAAGTCCCCTAAAGGCAATGGGAGACTTTTCCATTGACTTCAATGGATTTTGAATGAGGCCACTGCTTTTCAGACTCATTGCAGATGTTCTGCATTAAAGAAATTTACCAAATAGCAAATAATTTCCCCAAAGAAAACTTTAAACACATTTACTCTTGGTTTAAAATTTCTAAGGAAATGAAAGACAATTTTTATAAAATACTGTAAATACTATTCATTCCAGTATCACAAGGATCATGTTAAAGGGACTTGCAGAATGAGGTTGATGCTATTCTTATTCACCCAGCTACATTATTTCATTTTATTGATATGTCCTCTGCCCAATATCTTAAACTATTATTACTTGGATATGTTTGCTCTAGTAATACAGAGAAACAAAGCCTACTGAGCAGAAGTTTAAAAGAAGAAAATAAAAGAAGCAAGGTGTTACCAAGTACAGAAAATATTCCACCAAACAATTCCACTTTCACTCACTGTTTCCTTCCCTGACCTACAGCACAATAAATAATGAACCGCAAAATAAATAAATTGCTTTCACTTCCATTCTAGCAAAACTCTAGGGATCTTCAGGATTCAGTCAGTCATCACTTACATTAATTTAAAGAACTGTGAGTCAAACTAGGTAAAATATCAGAATTGCTTTGGCATTGAACACAGCGTGTTAGATGCTTTGAAAAGTTTTAGACTATTTGAAGAAATTACAAAGCCATAAATGCAGAAGTGGACAGTGAACCACATTTTACTTCCTTGTAAGGTGTGATGATGAGCCTGGGACAAAATACCTGAACTGATGAATGACATGAGCAGGAGGCATGTCTCTTTGCTCCAACCTACGTAGGGTTAAAACTCATGCTCAGTTCTGGGGGTTTGGCTTCATTAACAAATGAACAGAAAACAACAAATTGAAGCCAAGTCCTTTCACTGCACCATGTCTAACAAGGTTAGTTATAACTTTAACTCAAGACAAATTCTGTTAAGAATAATATTAAAAGCTTTGCTGTCCAATGACAGTATATTTTACAAAATAAATCTAGTTATTTAAAAACAACACACCCGGGCCCAAATCCCTATGCTAATTATTCTGATTTCAGTACCATATTTTCCTAATTAAATATACACCTCTCCTCTATTGCAGGGTGAAAGGCTCACACAAACAAAAGAAAATGACCAACTGATTGATGCTATAGAGGAAACAGTGAAATTGACTATACACAAAGTGCTGTCAAATATACAAAGTAAATGGACTAAAAAGAGAAAATTATTCCTTTGTCCTCTTTCAGTTCCAGCAACCTAAATTTAACTTCCACCAATAGTAGATTTTTAAAAATTCAATCAGAAACGTGACACTGAACTGATGCTCACCATAGGTAAAACTCCAGAATGTCAGATCAACTTGTTTATTCTGGTAATATTCTTAGGTGTTGAACCTGCAATCTACAGCACACATGAGGATTGCTTTGCTGAAAAAAAGCCACCCTGACTTCAATAGGGCTGACAAAGCTGCAGCAGTGCATCCATGTGCTGAATCAGAGACTTAGTTTGATAGTTCTTTTAAAATTAGGATTCAAGGATGTTATTTAAAAGCAACTCGGAGCCATGCACACCACCTACCAAGAGATGACAACAGAGCAGGCTGGAGACGACAGAATAAGTTTCCTAAGCAGAAAGCATGAAATGCCAAGAAAGTGACTGCTTGGAAGACCAAAGAGGAACATGCCTTAGGACAAGAATAACTCAAGGAATATGGACTGAGATAGCAACTAACACAAGGATTTCTGCTGTGTTTTCTAGCAGCCTACGCCCAGTCTGACCTGGGTGTTTTTTGTTGGGCTTTTTTGTTTTTGTTTTTTATTTTTACTGTAGCTCTTCCACTCTGAAACCTTCAGAAAATAACCTTTAAGGAAGAACATGGTCAGTCTCAGATTATTTTGTTGTGACTCTTTCACCAGCCAAACCATTCCCACCAGTTTACAGTGCACCATAAAATATTTATATAAGCTATGAACTATTAAATATTTTCACATGAACTATAAAATATTTACACTATCAACAACAGTTTGGAAAGAATGACATGCTGTCAAGTTGGAATAGAAATTCTGTGGTTATAGATTAAATAAAGCCACTGCAAATCATCTGGAAACTCGAAGAGAATATTAGGTTAAACAAATTACTGCTTCCTGGTCTCATGGCTGGTAAGCATAACCAGGAAAATGCAGTTTATGTGTTTGAAACTGAATTTTAGCAACAATGTAAAGAAAAAATAGGTTCATAATCAAACGGCACTGACCTGCCTGTAAGTTCCTTCCAGCAAGGTGTCCAGATGTTGGAGGGGAGCAGGGGTTTTGTCTTTGAATCGTGTTAGTAGCCGTCGTTCAATAGCCCTAAACTGTATGGCTCTTTCAGATAACAGTTCTTCACATTTTTCAGCATTCAAGCGAAGCTACAATTACAGAGTTTCAAAAATTTATGTTAAGAATTTGATCTAGTAGATACATTTTACCTTCAAAACACATTTATAATGAAATGGTAGAACAGTAATAAAGTTCTTGGAATTAAGTGTATTTATAAGTTCAAATAGCTGCTTCCTATGGTCACACTATCTATATGCAGCTTCCAATTTCACACTTATCATAAGATCTACCAATGGGTGGTAACAATTCCAGCTATTATTGAAACTGAAAATAATTGTTGACAACCACAGTAATCTGTGATAATACACAAAAATCTCATCATGAGGTCTCTCCACAGGAGTGAAATTAACTCATCACCACTAGCCTATGAGGAGTTCTCCTTAGGTCAGTAGGCTGCATCTGTGGCACGTATGTATAAAATATAAAATATAATAATAACTGCATAGAAATAGAAGGAATATGGCTGCCTTTGAACATGATTTAAAGTACAGTTAAATTGTGCCTTTGCTGAGATTAGATTTTCTCTTTGGGGAAACCTTCCCCCCAACTCCTCTCTCCAAATATCCTTAGAACAAGTGCTGCAGTCAGTTTTCATAAATAACCACAAGAACTTGGCAAGATGATGTATCAAGTGTCTAGCCAATAAGAATTTATACAGCTATCTGTATAACGATCTCTCTATTTTATTTTCCAGTACAAGTCCCTATAGTATAACAATCATGTAATAAAAAGATATTCTGAAAACTCGGTCCCTGGCAGTAATTGGAGTATCAAGCAGGTAATTTCCTCTACCAATTAAAATGGCATTGCAAGACATGCTGCTCCCAAGACATGGGCAATATGACATTAGTCTTCCCTAATGCTTCTCAAATGACCATGAAAGGATTCAAGTTGTCTTGAGCAGCAAAAAGCAGGCTGGTATAACAGCAGATATAAATCCTGGTACATGGGTAGTCAAGATGATATCCATGGAGGGAAGCTAGCTCAGGAAAGCTAGAGTAAACTAAGCAGCACTTTCAGAGATAGAGGAAATAAAAAGGGAATTCAAGAACCTCAGATGATACTTTTCCTGCTCACTCAAAAAAAGAGTGTTTCAAAATTAATGGAGAGAGGAGCATGGTGATTGTCTTGATGATTAAGAACAGAATTTTGCTCTGTTCAAGAGAAAGGAGACTCCTTAACCAGATAATAAATATCCCTGCGCCTTCACAAGCCATCAAAATGGACAAAGGCTCTGATATGTTAAATGGTGGCTAACCTACTATATTCACCAACATACCAGTTTTTTAAATTTCAAAATTTATTTAGGTTTCAAGGTTTATTTAGGATTGGTCAAAGTTAACTGATTAACAACATTCTATCTTTTCTTTTTAGCACTCTAGGTTTGTTACTATTCTGATTATATTTAATGTGAGTTTTGCTATCTTCACTGGTAGCAGAACTGGGCTGGTCAATACAAAGACTTACTATTAATATACACTAGAAAAAAACTTAATAAAAAATCAAAATTATAACACCATGGAAAATAGGCCTGTGATCCAACCCAACCACTTGGGGGAAACCAAATGAAAAAAGGATCTATTCTAGACATCTAAAATATGGAGAAAAAATACATGTCTACATGGCCTCTGACAGAATTCAATCAGTGGCACTCACAGAAATTCAAAATATGCACTATAACTTAATAAATTAAACAAATGAAAATGCTACATTATTTAGAACATAGTGAAGTAATGCTTTAGCATCTTTGGGATTTTTCATAACTGTTGACTTCTCTCATGCAAGAGCATTTCAGTACCCAACTGGCAGCACACTACAGCCAAGAAAAAACTCCAGGGCTATAAGCTATTACATATGAGCCATATCCCATTATTGTCAATGTATACAGGCTCATGCCAGATTAAATGCATTTTAGACTAGTCATTACAGAAAATAATGATACACAGAAGAGTTAGACTGTGACTAAAAAGCAAAATTAAATTTGGTTATAAGTAAGAATTTAAACTGTTTTTGGAACGCTCTGTCAAATAAAAGCCAAGTAGGTTAAAATTATATTCCAAGGCACAAATACTTTTGACCTGTTTTGATTGTTATTTGACTCATTTTATTCCATATAACTTTTCTAAAAAATTTTCGAGTGGAAACAGGAGCACATTTTTGCAACTCATTTTGCAAAACTATTGGGGAATTCAGAGGCTAGGTAGAGCCCTCTGAAACGTCACAATATTCTGACTGGAACCTATAGCCTTCTCTATAATGACAGCCCCATATCTCAGAATAATGTGGTAGCACCGCCAATCTTTTAAAAATTATCTTTAATTTTTATGTCCATATGTCACCACCTTTGCCCCATATACAGTATTTTACCTTTGAAATATAAACAGCATTCAAAGAGCTATTCTTTTTTACAAAGCCTGCCAAATTTTAATTTACCTGGGGTTGGGGATGCAGTATATTTGGTTTGGTTTATTTATTTTTATTTATTTACACAAGCTAGCTAAAATATTAAGATTTTTTTTTTATCACCATGGATAAGAGTGAAACTGAGCAGGCTTTGTGCCTCAGCCAACAAACATGTGTGATGATTTTTCAATGTTACCTTAACGAAAGAAGTAAATCTAAGTGAATATTTTTCACACTAAAGGGACTTTCTGTATAGTTAACAAAATGAGTCAGTCAAAACCAATGTTCATGACTTCATTATTGCTGCACTAAATTATTAACAATATCAAATGTAAACTGGCATACCACCAATGACAAATTCCAGAGCAACACTCATCACTAAAATGATGTTAATAAATGAAGAATTTAGAGTCAGATTAGGGTTGGCTCCTGCCCGGACATACAGTGTGGAGAGGGCACAGTATCATTCCCAATTGTACCACTTGCCCCGTGAAACCATGTGCCTCCCAATCACAAGTATTGCTCAAGGCTAATACCTGCTCCACCTTCCAGAAATTAAACACATAATAAGGGTTTTTAGAGTAATTTTCAACACATTACATTTTTGACAGTAGCACTATAGAATTTTAGCCTTTATTACATTTAAACGTCACTGACAACTGATTTTGTATTAAGAAATTAACTTTCATAATAAATGCTCATCGTTAATACAGACCCTTTGATCTTCAAAAGTGTTTTTAAAAATTAATTAATCTTAACAGATGTGCCTGATATGCCAACTTCCTGCCATTCCCTTCAGAGATCTCTCTGAATTAAGTTTATGTTTTTTAGAATTCACTATATTAAATGAATGATTTATGTATTATTGTGGGATGGGTTGGGATTACATATAACCTCTCACTGGAAGGGGGAGGAGCTGTGACGTATGTTAGGTCTAGGGATTCAAAGGACTTCTACTGAACGATGTGCCAGACAAGAATGGACTTTTGGAATAAAAAGTGTTATGTGGTTTTCCTGGGGAATGTCTAGGGGGAGATTAATGCACCACCTTTGGTTATGCAAAAACCCAGTCTTTTGAAGCTATGACCTGAGGCATAGTGGGCCATTGCCTGCTGATCACCTGCTACATGAGACCAAGATCAAGCTTTATAACAGAAAAATTGAACTATCCATGGTTGTTCTAGTTCTTAATTAGAGACAGCTATGAACTTGTAGCCACAGGGAAGACATGTTTTGTGTTTTGAAGGACTGACATCCACCAGAGCCCAAGTTTGGAGTTAGGGTGACCTCTGGTAAGTTGTTGGGGTTTGTTTGTTTGTTTGAAGGACCCATGTAAACTCTTTTATTGCTTTAAGTATGTTTTCTCTGGGATGCTTTTACCTAAGGATCCATAAACAATTAAAAAGAGCTGTGTGGTAAGTTGTAACTGAGGGCAATTATATTGTTCATAATCTTTGAGAAGGAATTGAAGTGCAGATGTTAGCCTTCTAGGAAGTCTGGCTTGCTGGGGATAACACGGTGTAGACAGGGAACTATGAAGCCTGGCAAAACCCTGGTCAGAAGGAAGAAAAACCACAGGTCTCTGCCCAAGAGAGATGATGGCTGGTGAGCCAGGAGCCTAGAGTGAGTCCCTTTGGTGGACCCTGGAAGGGAAATACAAGTGCAGTTGCCCTAAACTGTCAGTATGCAAGGACTGTAAATATCTATTTACTGTGGAAACCAAGAAGTAAAGTGACTTGAACAACGTCAAAAAGGGAGTCACTATCAGAGTTAAAGCATCCTGATTCCCATTCCCATGTCAGACCAATAGGAGGCCAAACTTCTATGCTCTTAAATCCCTAGATCAGAAGCCCATCATTAGGGTAGCAAAGGGTTGCTCGGTATACCACTTGAAAAAGCCTGAAGAACTGTGGTAGGGATTAGGGACAACTATCAGTGAGCAAAACTATTATAAATTATGTTTCTATCACCAGCTTAAATATTATGTGACATACCTCAAAATGGCAATCAATTAGTTCAAAATATTCTTGTAAAGGAACTGAACCAGAAAAGGTGCATGCAAAATCTTTGCTATTTTGCTTCTTGAAATGTTCTTCAAGACGAAGAGTGAGCTCTTTTGTAATCAGCCAAAGGTCTTCTAATTGTTCACTCTGGATTCTATACCGCTCTTTAAAAACAAACAAACAAAAAAAGGAATAAAGAAAGATGAAGCTATATATACTATTTTATATACTGTAGATAAGTCATTATACACCGGAATTAGTCCAAATTGTGATATATTTCCAAAATAAAATTCTTCACTAAAGATAAATAATTGTTGTGTTGTTTAAGTATACTGATATTTTAGCTATCTATAGTAGTTCTAAGTTTTCCATCCCTGCAATTTTATCTATGTTCTCCCACACTTAACAATAACTTTTTGTAACAGGATTCCTAAGTTTCTAGGACCTCAACTAGGTCAGTTTTTTATGCAGTCCTCAAAATGTGTTTTCACCAAGGTAAATGCATAATTTAAAAGCTATTTCTTTTAGTCACGTGTTATATCTTAATTCTACATGAGCAATATCAGAATACTTACCATTCATATTTGTCTTTGTTGTACCAAGAGCAAAGTACGAAAATATTTATTGCTTGAATGTTATTTATTGTAAACTAAGGGCTAACCAGTGACAGCACAAAGGGGATGGAGAACTGCCCTAACAGATCAGCCAATGATTCCCCTAATGAATGGGAAATTCACGGGTGACGGTGTAAAGCCAGCATAACTAGCTCTGTGCTGTTCAGTGATACTATCGAGGTTTAACGAGCTTTCCTGGACAGATTAGGAGGAGAAGTGAAGCACAATGCACCCCAATAACAAGAGGCCAGCACAGCGATCCCTACAGAACCTCTCCAATTGATGAAACTTTAAGTACCCTTTAGGACTCTCAGACTTATTGTTTGGGTCAAGAAGCAAAGAAGCAAACAGATGGCTCTCTCAGACATGTATATCCAAAGATACAGATAAAACCAACAAATTAAATTCTACCCAGAAACCATCAGGAAACAAGTATAGATCCTAGAGCAGAATGCACTGTAGTAATTCAATTTTGAGAAAAGCATGGATTATGGTAGCAAAGTCTGTATCTGTAAAAACAATTGCAGTCTTCTAAGCCAATTGAGATTAAAGAGAGACCTGTCTAGATATTACTGGTAAACAATTGTAAACAATAGCAGCTAGAAATTTAATAATGCACCAATAATGTGAACTGTAGGAAGAAATGACAGATTCACAATCTTAATAAGAAGGTCAGATGTAAACCTTGCCGTATCTTCCAGTTATATATGACTTCAGTTATATTAGGAAGCACTGTGATAACAGAGGTGGCATCTTTCTCTTATTTATTTATTCATTTCATTGTTTTAAATGCACCCATCCAATGTTCTGGATTCATCCACAATCTTTATCAAAACTACACACTGACATTTTATCTGTATATGACTTTCCTTTCAAAACTAAATCTTTCTCAGCACCACCACCAATCTAGAGTATTCATAGGAAAAACCCAGAGAACAGATGCAACTTGCAGTGTAATCAGCATGGCTCATTTATACTCTGACAAACCAACTGGGAAAGAGACATTAAAAGCTGAAGAGCTCTCATTTAGATTGACTGTCTCCAGCCTCATCATGATTAAACTAGCTATGATAAGCCTGAGCATTTTTGGTGCCCTGGCAGCTGCAGCATCATACAAAGTCCTGACAGTCTTCATTTAAGAGTATGGGGGAGGGAGCACCATGGCTATTCTCTCTTGAATAGTTACACTTTACAATATATTAACATGTCCACTCACTACAGTAGTTTGAAGAGGACAATTATTCTTTACTTCAACTCCTGAAAATCACTGTGCTGCTTTGTTAATGAAGAATGGCTGCACATACACTTTAAAGGTAGCTAATTTAGGTAATAGGGGAATTATATCAATGTACTGAAAGAATTTGTAATGTGCTATGTGAACCTGCTAAATGAAAGGTGTTAATGTAAGAATAAAGTACTAAACTGAGACGTAAATCAACGATTTGCATTATCCATGTTATCTGAACACCAAATTCAGCCATTTAAATAATATTTTAATAAGTTGCAAACCATACAGCTGACAGAAGGAAACTACATATCTGATTCTACATCATATTTGTATGCCACTCTTTTCTCTCCAGTTTCTTGCACAGTAAATCAACACTAACTAAATGTAAAATAAAATAAAGAAAATGTTGTTGAAAACTATAATAATTTTTTTTAAAAAATAATGGCTACCTAGTGAGACATTTTCAAACAACACTGCCATATTTCTTTTTATTATTCATTCAGCAGTGCAGTGTCTGAGAGAAAATGCAAAAGTGCAGCTGTGATGATGAAAAAGGTCATTGAGGTTTTGGATACAGAAAAATAGAGATTGTTTTTAATTAATTATTTTTACTTGTTAGTAAAGTTCACAGTAAAATCAAATGAACCAGAATTTTTTTAGAACATTACTATACTTATTAAACATTTTCTCAAGATTAGTAATCCAAGATTGTTTGACAGTAACACTGGCCTCATTCCCAGAATATGCGTTGTACTAAAGGGAGAATGACAAATTCCATTTACAGAGTTACAGGAAAGAAGCAAGTTTTATTTAAAAACACGTCCATTAAAGACAAGAACACCATCTGTTAAAGATAACATTCAACCAATTTTCCATTTTTAAAAAGCTCACAGTATAATGGCTGGAACTGGTGGATTGGATTGGATTGGATTTTGCCTTTTCATCTGTTTAAATGAAATGAGCTTGGCAGTTTCAGGCCTAATCAACAGCCTCTCCATTTATAATTGAAATAACTAATACATCAGTGGTTTATAATTGGGGAGAAAACCACCCACCCAGTTTCCCCGAAAATAAATCTATACATATATAACCCTAACCCCCCACCCAGTTTCCCTGAAAATAAATCTATACATTTTTTTGAGGTTCAAACACAATCTAACTTTATCTGTGGGGACAGCAGGGCACTGTCATCATTAACTCTACATCCGAGGTTATAAATCAGGTGTACATGTATCCCAGGGGGTATACAGAGGTCT
Source organism: Pelusios castaneus (assembly GCA_007922175.1). NCBI lineage: Eukaryota > Metazoa > Chordata > Testudines > Pelomedusidae > Pelusios > Pelusios castaneus. The sequence goes on along the minus strand of ML685756.1, from coordinate 3,944,605 downwards.
TCCAGGGTGTATTCAACTCATCCAGCTCAGTGTTTTTCAGCTTGGGGGTTGCAATCCCCTGTGGTGCGGGTCACAGGACTGGTTTAGGTCTGGCATTAGGGTGGTAGGCAGGGCAATTACTTGGGACCCCACACCACAGGAAGTTCCATAAAGCTAAGTTACATGTTTCAGTTCTTGGCAGCAGGGCTTGAGCTACAGACAAGGCACACAAGTGAAAAACAGGCTCAAGTATCACACTGAAATGCAAGTATAATATTTATATTCCAATTGATTTATTTTATAATTATACGGCAAAAATGAGAACGTAAGCACTTTCTCAGTAATTGTATGCTTTGACACTTTTGTATCTTATTTTGTAAGCAAGTAGTTTTTAAGTGAGCTGAACTCTGGAGCATACAGGAAAAAACAGTATCCTGAAAGAGCTCCAGAACAGAGATGTGTTATTTACAACCCAATTCCCTTTACTAAAATGTTCTCCTGATCCCCAGAGTCGAGATGGTGGAAACTTCTAACATGACACTGGAGATCTTGGTCAAGGTGTCATGGACCAGTGCTGAGATGGGGAAATGTGCCAGTCAACTGACCACTGCCGTGGTCCCATAGCAGGTTTACCACTGGAGACCAGTGCCTTTACCAGCTCTGTTGCCGTGAGTAAGGGCAGTGGATTGGGAGGCATTGGGGGGGGGGGGGCATCAAGTTCCTAGTCACTTAAAAGTCCTCTGGCATTGAAAGCACCGGTAGGTGGAGGAGCCCCCTTCTGCTTCCAGGAATCAGGGGTGCCTCCCTCAAAGGGCTTTCAGAACTGAGAGGAGAGGTTGGCTCCAGCCAGTCTGGATCAGATGATTGGCCCGATGTGGGTCCTTTGCCCAAACCCTCTATCTTATCCCACTTTGACATGGGAGAATGGTCTTGATTGGCATGCTGTTTCTTTTGCTGCTTCGTCAGGACCGGTGAAGGCAAACAACGTTGAGAAGGGCTCAGTGCCAGCAGGGCACTCCACACTGAAGCTGAAGTTCTCAGCACCAAGTTCAAGTGGGATGCTTCTGAGGCTAGTCTGAGTGCCATCTTCACTAACAGCTTTCAGGCTGTCCCTGTCTTTCTTAACCTGAAGCCTGAAGCCTTTTCAAATCCAGTACCTTATCCCTCATGTGTGTTTCCCTAAACATTTTTAACAATGGTTATGAGGGTCATTCAGCGGGAAGGGCTTGTGGCAAACAGAACACGGTTTGAAGCCTTGGGACCAGAGCATGCACCATCAATGAGACCACTATCTATAACTTATCAACTAGCCAATTAACAAGCTGTTTACAAAACCTATCGACAACTATCTATGAAAGAATCACTAGGCATCTGTAAACAGAAGAGACAGAGCTGTACCAGCAACCGTTATGGAAGGGAAAGACAGAACTGAGGGGATGCAGGGCCAGCAGCACCTCATATACTGCTGCATGGGCATGGGGCTCCAGAAGGTGCCAGAGCTGGCCCTATGGGTACCACTAAGGTAAAAAAATCTCTGACAACTGTGCACGAGGGTATGCACACACTTTACATGCAACTGATGTGAAAAAACACTGAAAGCCGAAATGATGCCTAGTCAGATTGGGGGGGAAATAAATGTTTTAAATCTTCTGTGTAGTGTGATTCTTACAGGTCAGTTCTAAGAATCAAATAAGTGTGGGAAAGTTTATATTAAGACTGTAAGCATCATTCCTAACTTGTGAATAAACGAAACCATAATGGAGAGGAAAAGCTTGGGGGTTCGAGAGGAAAAATTGAAAATTATGTCCTCACTAAAGATTCAAACACATTCAGTCAAGCCAGATCCTCAGTTCATGTAAGTCAACATGGATCTAGCCCATACATAAGAAATATTTAATACAACAATTCTATAAAATAGAAATCTAAATAACCAATTCTAACTTTAGTTTATAAGTAAAACTCTATTTGCATATCCTTTACATTCTTTGGTTCCTAGAAACTATTACTGAATGTTCCAATTATTTCAAACTGTTTAAATTCTACTGTCAACTTAAACAAATATTAAAAGTCAACAAACAATAAAACACAGGATGCAAATAGTGCACACATATCCTAATACAAACAAATATGAATCCCATAAATATGAAGTGACTGATATTGCAAAGGTCTTTAATAACCACTCTCCAGATGTTTTCAGTCCTTAATGGCTCTGAAGAGTCTAAAAAGGTATTAAATATTCCCTCTCGGTTTAGAATGCCTTACTTTGATGCCACCCATATTTATAAAACCTATCTTGAATAAATGATTTTTAAAACATATTTTACTTAGCAATTTGCATTATTTTTGTTTGGACAAATACATTGCAGCTCAACAAACAAGTTTTACTGTCTATCACTTAATCAAGATAGCGTTCATAAGGATGTGGACAAATTAGAAAGAGTCCAGCGGAGGGCAACAAAAATGATTAGGGGGCGGAGGCACATGACTTATGAGGAGAGACTGAAGGAACTAGGCTTATTTAGTCTACAGAAGAGAAGACTGAGGGGAGATTTGATAGCAACCTTCAACTACTTGAAGGGTTGCTCCAAAGAGGAGGGAGCTAGGCTGTTCTCAAGGGTAACAGAGGACAGAACAAGGAGCAATGGTTTCAAATTACAGCTGGGGAGGTCAAGGTTGGATATTAGGAAAAACTTTCTCACTAGGAGGGTGGTGAAGCATTGGAATGGGCTATCTAGGGAGGTGGTAGAATCTCCATCTTTGGAGATTTTTAAGGCTCGGTTAGACAAACCCCTGGCTGGGGTGATTTAGGGGGAGTGGTCCTGCTTTTTAGCAGGGGGTTGGACTAGATGACCTCGTGAGGTCCCTTTCAACCCTATTATTCTATGATTCATATGTCATCCATTCTATGTCTTCCAGTTTGAACTCAGTAGTGATCAACAAGTATTTTAGTTTTGGAATCTGGATTTATTTGAAATTATGCCTGTAAAATTGCAGACTAGTGCCTAATCTCTCTAGGTGTTTTTCTAAATCCCATTGAAAATCAAGGGCATTGAAAGTTAAGTGAAATTAGATACCTAACCTGCTTATGTGTTTTGTAAATCCCATTAGTTGTCTACCTGCATCTTTAAGCACCTAAATACCTTTGAAAATCTGTCCAAAAGCCAAAACGGGAGTCCTGTGGCACCTTAAAAGACTAACAAATCTCTTTGGGCATAAGTTTTCATGGGCAGCAACACACTTAATTGCTGAGATTTTTTTCAATCTTTAATAAAAACCTGTGACATTATAAAATTTATATGAAATAACTTAAAAGAACCAAATAACTTTTAATAGTTTCCAGAAAACGACTATACAAGAGCTAAGTAGTATTTTGTTTAGTTTTAGCATTTCCTTGGTTCTTTAAAATATTACTGGAAGCTACAGGCAATTTGCTCAGGGGACTTCCTATTCACATTAAGAGAAGTTCTATGTAAAATTCCTGGTGCAGGAACTAGCATGCTAAATGTGGGCCAGATCGTCAGCTAGTTGAAACTGGCCATACACACCAGCTGATTATCTGGCCCATAATCTTACCTTAATCCATAATTAAACTATTTCTAATGTTACTCACGTGAGGTTTTTGAAGCAAGAAGAGTGATTCTGGGACCAGTTAAAAACTGGAATCCCAGAACATTTACTAGATCTTCATCAGACTGATCAGCAAAGTCTACAAGAGAAAATTCAAAATAAACTACATAAGTAGCTTACTATAATTCAGTAAAAGACTGCAGCAAACTACTTGTCCACATTAAGGACTAGATTGTTTTTGCACAAGTAACACATGTGAAGGAGATCTGCATTAGAAGGGACCCATGAAAAGGCAAAGAATAGCAGCTGTCCCTGTGAGCAGAGATTGTTTGGTCCATCTCCCATCAGGCAGTAAATCATCTAGAACAGGACAGAGATGGAACATGGCCTTAGCTCTTTTTCCCACCCAAGGCACCAGTTCATAGTACATGACCAGGGCACTGTAGGTTTTAATTTCCGACATGCCATAAAATAGTACAGAATGACTCCTGTGCAGCCCCAGAAGAGACTGTACCTCTAGAATGCTCCCCTGGAGAGAGGCAACTCCACACTGCTCTCCACTCAAAGTTTTGTGGAAATTTCATACATGTGCCCAAAACTGCATAATCTATTAGAAAAAGACTTTTAGACTATTTCTACACTGGCAAGTTATTTCGTATTAAGGAGGCTTAATTCGAACTAACTAAAGCCATGGCTACACAAGGCTTTAGTTAGTTCAAATTAAGGGTTTCCTTAATTGGAACTAATAAGTTTGAATATAGGGTATTCGAACTAAAGGGTTAATTCGAACTAACTAATTCGAATTAGCCAATATGGCCATGTTAATTCGAACTAATTTCTTAGTTCGAAACTAACCGGCCATTGAAATGAATGAAGATAGCTAATTCGAGCTAACTTTTTCTAGTTCGAATTAAGCTAATTCGAACTAACTAAAATTAGCTCGAATTAGTTAGTTTGAACTAACTAATTCAAACTAATTTTAGCAAGTGTAGACATAGCCTTAGACTTTAAGGGTTCAGTCTCATCCTTCAGTGCATACATAATCGTTCTTCAGGAGCTACCTTGTTAAATTTGCAGCTTTGCAATGTTACTGTTGTAGGTAGTGCACTGTAACACACCTGGTCTTAAAAGAGCTGGATCAAGAATATATATCAAGAAAGAAAGAAAGAAAGAAAGAAAGAAAGAAAGAAAGAAAGAAAG
>ML685756.1:3892409-3939849 GCA_007922175.1 Pelusios castaneus | reverse complement strand
AAGAAAGAAAGAAAGAAAGAAAGAAAGAAAGAAAGAAAGAAAGAAAGAAAGAAAGAAAGATCAATATTTATTAAAGGATCCACACAAAACCAGTTTCCTCACGGATCATTAATAAAAACAAAAAGAAAAAGAAAAAGAAACAAACAGAAACACCACAGGGTTCCTTTTCCTCCTCAGTTGGTCATTGAAAAAAATGGGGGGATTTAAATTTGATGCATCCTTTTGGCCACAAGTCCGCAATACATTTTAATCAAATACTGTAATTACATGTCATGTTCTGGACCAGAACAAATTGTTCTGAGGGCTTTAGACAAATTGTAAGTTTTGTTCCATATACATTTCTCTTTTTGAAAATTATCTTATTACATTTTTCAATTTGATCAATAAAATTATATTGCTAAGGGAATCTCAAAATTATAAAATAAAATGCACTATTTTAAAAAAAATCCGTAAAACTGGAACTCATAACAGGAAAAAATTTTCGAAGCTTTCAGACAAAACTGAAACCTCTGAATGCACTTACTGAAATCTATATGGAGAAGACACAAAAATCCACAAAGGTACATTTTTATAGGATTACTTACCTGAAGAATAAATACATTTAAAAAACTCAATACATACAGTATATTATACATAAAAAGGGGAAAATATTTACACTTAAAGCAATGCAACACCACAGTGGTAAATGAAGAATTATAATATTTGGTTTCCATGTAGTAAACCATAAAGATTATTATAATATTTTAACAAAAATTAAAAATCCTATATTAACACATTTTACACTGAAGACAACCAAAAATATTCAGCTTTGTATTTTTCATTTGGCAATTATCTTATAATTACCCTAGCCCCACGATGAAAGATGCCAATCTGAATTCCTAACATTTCTTATGTTACAGACACATCATCTATCTAAAGTCCTACCTGGGAAAAGGTTCACCAGACTAACAGGAGGTTTATTGGTATCAATAGTTAGTTTATGGCTTGCTGTTTTTGATGGTTGTGTTGGAAAGCAAATTAACCGCAAAGGTAGTCTAAATTTGCACCGAGCAACTCTTGGTACACCTGAAATGACAGGAGAAATAGTTTACATTTACAGTGACTATCTATATTCTGAGGGCAAGACATTTCATGCTATTGTTTATCAAAAAGTACAAACATTTTTGTGTAAATTGGAAACTCATTAAAACAAAATGGTCAAGCCAGGAAAGCTTTTGAATTATGGATAATTTTCCAATCTAAATATGGTTTTAAAACACTGTTTTAAGGACAAATTAAAACTGACTGTTTTGATTTCAGACTCCATGAAAATAGTATTAACCATATCTATTAAAGTTGTATATATCTATATTCGTAGTATTTATATAGCACCAAAGAATATTACAAGTTTGTACAGACCTTCAGCCAAATAATTCACTTTAACATGACTTTGAGTAGGATGGCATATACCTGATTCACAGAATTGTGTATATGGATACAACAGCAATGTATCTATATATTCCTCTCAATTATCATGAAAACTACACACTTCTTCAGAACGTACATAGTTGTTTATTTGTCATACCCTTAGACAAAATCTATCCCTCATCAAATGATAACAGGTTTTGACTTAATAAAATACTGTTTCCAGGAGATATTAACACTTGTCTAACTTTTGATGGAAATTGCACCTTTCCTTTCTCAAGCAAAAATCAAAAGTAATCATATATACGTGCTGCCTTTTTACTTACCTATTCTAACAAAAATGACATTTATATTTTAAAAAATTAAATAACTTTAAAGATACTACAATTATATCTACAGGGAGACATTACAAAGACATTAGACATTACCTATTATTACTCCATACCTTGCTATACTACATTTGGTTAAATCAGTTTAAAAGAATACTGGATCCACTTCCCTTAGAACAACATCCTGGAACTTTGCATCTCAACATCAATGAATAATGCAATTGATTTGAAAATAAAATTCTAAATTAAAATTAGAGAGACAAGGTTATTAAGGTAATATTTTTTTTACTTGGCCAACTTCTATTAGTGAAAGTCACACTTTCAAGCTCTTCAGAGCTATTCATTAGGTCTCTAAGAGGTACTACAAGTGTCACAGCTAACTACAAGGTGGAACAGATTGTTTAGCATAAGGAGTTAATGTATATTGTAAAAGATCTTTGAAGGTGATGGGGAGCATGCCTCTGATGAGCTTGGTGATGTGTGGTTCATGGAAGGCTATAAGAGGGGATTCAGGATAGGTTTATTTCAGGATGTACTTCCTATTGAATATGGGTTTTAATTGTTTGATGATACCATATATGAGGTTCCAATGTGGTATTACAGATGACAACTAGTGGTGTGCAATCAATGGTTTGGGGTTTGTTTGGGTTTTTTTCCCCTGTATTGAAGCAGTTTCTCTCTGGGGTATTTGGGTGGCCCACTCCAGAACGCAATCTACTTCTGTGGGAGAGTGTCCTTATTTAGTGAAGATGGTTTTAAGTGTGTTACGGTGTGCATGCAGGACTTTTTCCTCAGATAATGTCCTGTGATATATAAGTGCATAAGTGCATGGCTGTAAACAGATTTCTTGATGTGTTTGGAGTGGTTACTAGATCTGTGAAGATAGACGGGGTGATCCATGAGTTTCTTGTATATAGTTGTCAATAAGTTTCCATTGCTGAAACTGATCATGGTGTCCAGGATGTTGATACTGGTGTAGGAGTGCTCTAGAGAAAGTCTGATAGATGAGATATGGTTGTTAAAGTTGTGGTGTATATCTATTTGGGTATTTAGGTCATTTGTCTAGAGGATGCAAATATCATTGAGGTATCTCAGGCACATCATTAGTTTGTGGTGCATTTATCCAGAAATTCTTTGTCAATGTGGCCCACAAAGTATTTGGCATATTGGAGAACCATCCTAGTATATATAATTGTTCCCATAATTTGGATAAAGTGTTTGTTGTTGAATGTAGAATTGTTATATGTAGGGATTAAATGGATGAGTTTGGCAATATGTTACGGGTGGATATCTGAGCACTGTCCATTGTCTTGTAGATAATTGAGGCAGGCAGTGATGCCACCATTATGACAGAGATTATTGTATAGGTAAGTGACATCCATGGTGGCAAGTAGTGTTCTGAAGGAGATTTTTAATGTTGAGGAGTTTCTGGAAGAAGATGGCCCTTTGTGTGATGAGTGGCTTAAAGACTGTTTCTACAAATCCTGACATTCCTTCAGTAACAGTGCCATGGCCAGATTTGATGGGTCTGCCAAGGTTCTCCTGGTTGCATGTAATTGGCACCATGAAGGAGATCTATTGGTCTGTATAGCTTGAAAGCGTGTCTCTTTCACCAACAGAAGTTAGTCCAGTGAAAGATATTACCTAATCTCCATGTCTCTATAACATCCTGGGACCAACATGGCTAAAATAACACTGTAAACAACATTAGATATCAAGTTTTAATTAAAATTGACATTCAATTAACATTGATCTCCTCCTGGTAAGCATTCATTGAATTAATGATGACATTAAAGAGACTGGCAAGTCACTTTTTATTCAGCTTCAATACCGAGTTATTATTCAAATGGATATTAAAATTTATCTTCTATTGATAATATGGTAATGTGATAAACTTCCAATGAAAATAGACAGAAGCAAAGATCAACAGAACTGGCTGCCATCTTTGGCTAGCTGAAAAATTATATTTGGCTTTACTGGAACTTACGCCAGTGGGAGAAAAATGATATTACATAACAGAATACAAGGTCACTGGGAGGCCTTGAAAATCAGGCCAATTTACAGACAAACATGCCAAACTGTTGTTAACTTCACTAGCTCTGCTGTTTAGTAGTGCCTCTGGGTGGTAAACCTACAGCACTTTAGAAAAATCACAATAAAACTCTTTTAGATGAAACTACCAGGGACACTGAGACAAGCCTTAAAAAGTAGGACATTCCAAGGCTTCATGGACACTTCTTGAAAACTGTTACTCAATCAGTTGTGAATTTTCAAAATGCTGACTTGAACAAACTTTACATAACATAGCCTATAGAACTAGCTTGCTTGCTTGCACATATATATTTTGCCCTATAGATTTAAGCTTTACAGATATGATAGAAAAAACAAAGAGAGTCCTGTGGCACCTTATAGACTAACAGATTTTCTTCCGCATAAGCTTTCAGGGGCTATAACCCACTTTGTCAGATGCATGAAGTGGAAATCCCCTCTGGAGATATGATAGAGTAACTGCTGCACAAGAGTTGCCCGCAGGCCACATCTTGCATGAAAAGCTGAAGCAGTGAGCATACATATGTTTAGGTCCTTTGGCCCAGAAAAGGAACTAGAAGCTATATATCTGGTTATAACCCTGTCATCCGAGATAAGTCAGGAGGCATCAAAGCAAGGAAGGCTGTCCAGTTTATGCCCAAACAAACTTCACAAGTACACCACAAAACACACAGAAAGGGCCAGAAATAACAAAAGTGAGATGAGTGAACTGCCTCAAACCACCGGGAAAGGATATTAAAATGTCATTAACATGCACGAACCTACCAGCCTATAGAATAAGTGTACCACAACAATTTGTGGGTGAAGAAGCCAAGTTTGGAGAACCCATACTTTGCAGTGTATAAAAAGAGCAAATCATGTTACTAGGGTGCAATCAACAGCTACTTCTTCCTTAAGCTTTTTAGTTAATGCTAGTTAAAATCTTTGCTCTTGGCATACTCATAGGCCTGGTCTACACTTACCGTGGTTTTCGGTGACAGTCGAAGGGAGATATGCAAGCTACATAAAATAACTTGCATATCTCCTTTTGATTGCCTATTGCAGGGGTCAGCAACCTTTGCTGGCCATTATGCCAGCCCCACCCACCACACCCTCAGCAGATGCAGGAGGCAGGCCAGGGACTCCTCCTCCCTGCTGCCCCCATCCTTGCGCATGGGGCTCCTGTCCCCTGCTGGCTGCGCTAGGGGGTGGGGCCAATGGGGGAGCAGCAGCGGTGCCACGTGCCAATCAAAACAGGCGCGCATACCAGGTTTGGCACACGTGCTGGAGGTTGCCAACCCCTGGCCTAATGCCTACTTACCACAGTGGCTCCACTATGCTGAGTTGAAGGGACATGCCCTGCCTTCAACTTAGTGCTACTCTTTTTCAGGAGGTGGACTTACCAGATCAACTTCCCAATTGATTGAGCAGGTCTTCACTGGTTCGCTCAATTAATCTGAAAATATCAAACTGACCTGGCGTATTTGCTGCCATCAGTGTAGACTTGGCCTTAGAATTCCAGCTCTTAGCTCTCTAGCACAGCCAAGCCCTCCACCACTTCACGGAAGAGTTAATGAACCGGACATTTCTCTCCATCAGGTAATCAGGGAAGGGTGTGAGTATATTATTAATCCAAAGTATACAGTTTTATATATATATAAAACACTTACTTTAAAACAAGATTGTAATCCTAATCATTATCTATTTGGTTAACCATTTTCTTTCAATCGTTTATTTGTCTATCAGTTTATGCCATCTTTAATTTTTTTTTTTTAAAAAAATAAAAAGCTTATAAAATTATACAGACTCAGTTATCAGTGACTATTCCTGTCATGAACCTGGGGCCGGGGGAGCCTTGTAAAAATTTTCTGGAGCCTGATTCCGGAACAAGAGCCTCATTATCTTCTGACCAGATCCACTGGCGAACCTATAACGCCATTTAAATCAGGCAACAATAGGTTTCTTATAAATCTCTCCATAATCAACTAGAAAAATGAGTGAAAAAATCTTTGTTTCTCCCAATAATTACATAATATAAAAGACTGGAGATTAAATCTTGAACTATATGAGTTGCTAACAAGAAATACTTAATAATGGAATTTGCCACAAAGATTCTGAAATATTTTCACACTGAAAGCAAGTTTATTTTTTCCAGTATCATGCCAATTGCTCCTGGATCTCCAGTTCTCAGTTTGCCTCATCATAAGTAATATTTTTTTAATATGTACAAAGAAAATGCAAATCAAAACTAAACCTGATAGAACTTCAACTCCTGAAACAAATTCTCAATTATCATTGAATCAAAGGGAAGCTGAGCCAAAAGCTGTTGAAAAATATTTAACTATAGTATTTATATTGGAGAATACTTTCAGAACACTTCTTTGGGTCTGCTAAAATAATTTCACGTGGTAGCAAGGAAACCCGGAGTACCACCAAAGTCTGGTAGCCAGAACCACCTTGATCCTTCCCTGTTATGTATGGTAATAGACCTTGCATCATCTTCATCCACTATCGTGTTATACTTTGCACATGTCATGTAACTTTAATGCAATAATAATAGAGAATAAAATATATAAGATAACAATTTTTCCCCATGTATAAAAGCAGAATTACTTATTCATAATGCAACAAAAGCAGATAATGTAAAAAGTATGTTGGAAATATGAAGCACTATGTGCATGCAAGATGTAAGTAACAACATATTTACATACACTGTAGGTAAGAGTTAGCTTTTAAACCATAAATGCATTCATCTTAATTATACCTTTATTTTTAAAAGACCTTGTGGGTGGTTAAAGAAATAGCCAAGTCTGGGTTTGGGATCTTAAATATTCAAAGAATTTATGACTTTTCTGTTACTGAGCTGAATTTAATTACTGCAGTACTCACTGTAGTAGCTCAAATAAAATCCTACCAAAAACACACCCTCAGGCACAATTCTACAAATCTTACTCATGCTTGAACTCAGAGAAGTATTGGCTTGCGTAAGAACTACTCATGTGAGCAAAGGTCGCAGGACTTGGATCTTCATTTCTAAGAGGTGTCTGATCCTACCAAACGGCATTCAAAATAACATATTTTGAATTGTCAGGCAGAACTATTCTTGCCAACAATGATGTAAAATAGTTCTGCTTCTACTCCCTATCCTGGGTCCCATGTAGTTGGCGTCACTGCCCTGGACAGATGGAAATGAGCAGTATTGTCATTCCAGCCACTTTTCCTGGTTTGTAGGGAGTGTTGCAATAGCTGAATTGTGGTTGTTGAGCTGAATTGTGGTTGTTGAGCTCCAGCCTGGAGACACTCTATTTCTTGAAGTGCATCTATTTCTTCAGCGAAACCAGGGGAGGCAGGGAGGAAGAGAGAAAGAGAGAAAGAGAAGGAAGGCAGCCACCAGCAATCTCATTTACTACTCACTAGTTGCATCAGTTTTAGCTCTACCTCTTCCAGACCACTCAAAAATGGATCAGTGGTGTAGCGAGAGTGGGGGGCAGCAGGGGCCATGGCCCCCAGGCACCAGGAGGGTGCCAGACTGGCCCTTCACAAGAGAGATGCAGCAAGTGCAAAGTCCTGCACTTAGGACAGAAAAATCCCATGCACTGCTACAGGCTGGGGACCGATCAGCTAAGTAGCAGCGCTGTAGAAAAGGACCTGGGAGTTATGGTGGACGGGAAGATTAATATGAGCCAACAGTGTGCCCTTGTTGCCAAAAAGGCCAATGGCATATTAGGCTGCATCAGTAGGCGTATTGCCAGCAGATCGAGGGATGTGATAATTCCCCTCTATTCGACACTGATCAGGCCGCATCTGGAGTACTGTGTCCAGTTTTGGGCTCCCCACTACAGAAAGGATGTGGACAAATTAGAAAGAGTCCAGCGGAGGGCAACAAAAATGATTAGGGGGCTGGGGCACATGACTTATGAGGAGAGACTGAAGGAACTAGGCTTATTTAGTCTACAGAAGAGAAGACTGAGGGGAGATTTGATAGCAACCTTCAACTACTTGAAGGGCTGCTCCAAAGAGGAGGGAGCTAGGCTGTTCTCGAGGGTAACAGAGGACAGAACAAGGAGCAATGGTTTCAAATTACAGCTGGGGAGGTCAAGGTTGGATATTAGGAAAAACTCTCTCACTAGGAGGGTGGTGAAGCATTGGAATGGGCTATCTAGGGAGGTGGTAGAATCTTCATCTTTGGAGATTTTTAAGGCTCGGTTAGACAAAACTCTGGCTGGGATAATTTAGGGGGAGTGGTCCTGCTTTTTAGCAGGGGGTTGGACTAGATGACCTCGTGAGGTCCCTTCCAACCCTATTATTCTATGATTCTAGGCAGCTGATGGAGCAATAGCCCTTCCCCTCCAAGTGCCTGGGAGCAATAGCCCTTCCCCTCTTTCTTCCTGGGAGATGGCTCTGCTTCCTGAAGCAGAGCAATTGAAAAAGCTCAACAGCAATATGTTAAATAGGGGGAGGGGGAGAACTATTTGGGCAAAGGTGCCGGGCTAATGGCTAGGCTGGATTCCCTGGAATGGGCTGCCTGGGGAGGGAGGGAGTGTGTGTCTGTCTGTCTGTCTGCCCCCAGCCCTCTCGCTGAGGCTGAAAGCTGCCTCCAGCCCTGAAGGAGTGGAGGGGAGGGCAAGTCTGGGGTGCTGTGATCCCCTCCTTCAGCTCCTTACTAGACATGAACATGGGGATCACAGCCAGGGCTTCCAAGTTCCCTAACTTACCTGGCTCGACAATTCACAACACAGCTGCAGATGGGGGATTCCCATTCCCTCAGCATTGCACTGTAAGTAAAGGGGGGGGGGAAGAGCCTGAGATTCCTGGATTTGGGGGCATGGGCTAAGGGCTGGATGGAACCTGCTGGAGTGGGGGCTGCTGCCCCCAAGTCTCCTGCTGCAGCTGCAAAGGCTAAGGCAATGAGGCTCAAAAATCTGCCTCCACCCCTGAAGAAGTCAGGGCTGGGGGCTGTGACCCTCCCCATCCCTAGTTCAGCTGTCCTGCTACTGCTTGTGGCATGGTGCGCAGTGGGAATGGCTGCCCCGCAGGTGTAACCCATATGCCTAAAAAGGGCTGTCTCTGTAAGAGACCTGCTGAGGGTGGGTTACTGTTGCTGGGCAGATTAGCTACCCACAACTAGAAACTTCTAGAAGCAGGGAGTGGTAGCATTTTTGAGCATGCTCCACAGGGTTCCCTGCTGGTGTGATTGTGTGTGGTCAGTCAGAACCCATGAGAGTAGCAGTCTGTGCAGACAGCAGGCAGGAGCTGCCTTGAGAAGGGCCCATGTGCTCAGTTTTCAGGAGAGGAGCTGAGCCAGGAGTGAACAAGACGTTTTCTCCCTCTATTGGAGACATCTGCAACAGATTTTGCAGACATGCATATGGGACTGAGGGCTGGTTGCACAGGAGAAGGAAAAGCCTGCATGGAATGCTACAGAAGATTCCTGCAAAGAAGAAGAGGACAGCTATTTCTTGCCACTCAAGCCTCTACATTGGAACAGAGACTGTAGCTGAGAGTTGGGTGAACTCCACCTGGACTTTGGGACTCTTGGGTATCTTTCATGCAGGGGTTTCTGTAGGGATTGTTCTTGGTTAATTGTATTTTGTTTTCTTAGGATAAGGTTTATTTAGTAACTAGTTAATAAAGTTCATTGTTATGTTTGTTTTTAGTAGTATTTTAATGTGGGAGGGTAAATCTGCGCAATCTTTGCTGTGAGTCCTATACAGACTGGATCCTGGGTCTCCAGCTGCTTTCTCCATAGGGATTGGGATTGATTTCTGTTAGGCACTGGAGAAGAGCAATTAAATGAATTTTAGCCCACCCGAAGGTTACATAGGGAAGAGAGACAACAGAGAAGCACCTCCGTATGTCCGATCCCCCTCTCTGCCCTGTTATGCTGGGACCTCTTCTGCTCCACATGGGGGGTCCTGCAAGTTGCAGGGGGGGACATGAGGTGCTGGTGGAAGCACAAATGTGGGCTTGGCCCCTGGGCACCGGAAACCCTTGCTATGACACTGAAATGGATGTGTAAAGAGAGAGAGGCTGGGAAAGAAAAGACCTTCAAACGCCCATTAAGCAACCCTACCTCTAATGGAAAATTGAACAGCTTGAGACTTCCTTCCCAGCTGACACCCCCAATTCCAACTGAAGTTCCTCTTATTTTTTCAGGTGAAGGGGGAATTTAAAACCAACACATTTCTTATATTAAGTCCCAGAGGGTCTTTAAACTTTATCCAGACAACAGTGAGCCTCCAAAACCCAAGAACTGTCTTTTTTCAACCTACTAGATGATGTCTACCTCTCTATTCCTCTTTTATCCTCCTGTGTGATGTCACTTTGAGAGCTGCACCCCTGAAGCCATGATAACTGTCATAAGAATAGATGTACTTTTAACAACATTTCTGCTAGTATTTTTAAAATCTACAAAAAATCAAAGTTTCAGATTTAAATAAGACAGCTCTAAGAGGAACTGGAATCAATGGTGGCAATTCACAACACTCTTAAAGCCACTGTTTCATTCTGTCCACAATCCATAGCTACAGTTTAGATCCTCAAGATTTTTTTCACAAGGTTAAATAAAATAATACTTAAATTCAGTTGAAGATGATGATCTATAGATAGCACTGTAAGATGAATGATGGCTAACGATACAAGTAATATATGTAATACAAGTATATTTGCCAGTACTGTCCTCAAAATATAGTAATACACTAATATTGTAGATCCCAATGTTATTTAGGTGTAAGTGTATCAGAAGTCAAAAAATAATCATTGAGCATGTCTACTTTTCTTGTGGAGAGCTCTGACCTTATGTCTTAGCCTCAATCTCTCCCATAGTTACCAGCACATAGTTACCACAGTCGTGCCAAACCAGCACATTGGTTCAAGAAGAATATAAAAGTTTGTATGAGTGATCTCCTAAAAGGTACATTCATAATTCACTTCCAAATCTGCTTCATTGAAAATCATCTGTCAGTTATGATGCTCTGTCTACTTTTTCTATCTTTTCATTCACTCACCTTCAGGATTGAGTTCTAGCACATAATCAGCAACAGGAGGATGGGAGGAAAAAAAAACAAAAATAAGATATTATTTAAAGAGGAAACAAAGAAAAAATATAATAACAGTTTAGAAAAGTAAATGCAACTTTTGTTACAGGTAAAATCCAGTATTTGTGGTGTGTCTAAATATATGAGGTTTAACGCTAACCAAAATTAATCAGAAAAGGTCAGAGTCATCCATCCAACTCATTAAAAAAAATTAAATTAAACTCTATTGAATTCCATAGAGTTACACCCAGAATGAATTTGACCGAAAATTCTGGATAATTTAAACAAACAAAAATTCATGCCAATGAAAGGTTTCTATTCAGAGAGAGAGAGACCACGGAAGAACATTTTTTTCACAGACCTAACTGCTACCTGAGGACTTGATTATGCAAACACCGACAGGGACAGGGTGTATGTATACAGTGCTCTTGAACTAGCCAAGGCTAATGATGCAAGAGAACTTCTGAACCATTAAATCACTTATTTTATTTAATTTTTTTATGCTGCTTGTGCTGTGACATCTGGGCAAATTCCACAATTAAACACAATGTGTTCAAGTGTAGTCCGATTCTAAAGTGAGTCTGTATAAAATGATGATCTAGTGGTCTATGATTACTGTATTTCAAAAATTTCAGCTCAAAAGTACCCTCAAGTTACAAGTATGTGGTTCCTAATTGCAAGGCCTACAAACTTAATCTCTGAAAGTCAACCTGGGATTTTTTTTCATTGTTATTAAGTATTACAAAAGTAAATTATTCATTAGATAATGCAAAGAAATGAGCATTTAGCTCATTCCCCCTTTACTGTGTTGGCTATGCAGAGATAGCAAAAAGTAGGAAAAAATGCACATTAAATGCACATTAAAATCACAGCGTATGATTCAAGAAACCCAAACTAGATTGTGTGATTTACATATAGCTCTGTGCTAGAGGCTGTCCAAAGCCACATGGTCACAGACAAAGTCCTGAGGAAGGTACTGTATACTAATTCACCATAAGCCATCAATCCCTGACATGCTTGTGCAGATGATATGACGCATGGGGCCACATTCTTTGCCCTCCACCCTCTGTGCACCCAGATAATCTAGCCTGATGATGACAGGGCTGTTTTAGAAGAGCTTTTTTTATATTCATATTTGCAAATAATATTGCATTTCAAATGCACAAAACAAGTAGCACAAACACAGCATGTCCCCTTGAATTGCCCTAGCCCCACACAGGAAAAACTTCTCCAGTGATGATCCATTCTCAAGTAAATACTTAAACTAAAAATTACGCTCTACTAACTCAGGCTCTAGTGGCCCACGACAGACAATGAATCTCAAAGCCAAAGGTTCACTAGCAAAAATGTTTTGTAGACTCAGGGCCTTCAGAATGTAAATCCTAGGCATTGCAGCAAGAGTGCCTTGGATGATATCATGCTTAGGTTTTGGGAGGAGGGTGGGTTGGTTTTTTTTGTTTTGTTTTTTAAACAAAAACAAAGGATGTTGTCCTCAACAGTTTTTACTATTGTGCAGCATGTATTTCTCAGAGCCTCTGAAGAGTGCTGTGGTTCTTGTGGGATCCAATGGTCCTTTGGCTTCCTGAGACCACGAAAAGCACCTATTAAAGGAATGCTGCTTCTCATACACAAGATAGTATGGAGAGCACTGAGCACATGAAACAAGAAATCCATGAAGAATAAACACCCTCCATTCTGTTCCTGCAACCAGTAGGGAAGGAGGGAAAGAGAAAGCAGATATTGGGACAAATTTTCAGCTGATATAATCAACGTATTTCCACTTACTCACCACCGCCCCCCCAACCAACTTCTACCAGTAGTATGAAATGTCATCCAGTTTTCTCCCAGACATACACATTCTCACTGAGAATCAAATTGTATGTGTAGTAATGTTTCAGCATGATACAGTCATGACATGACATGAATCATTCAACTTAGCTCTTTGTCCTTAGATGAGAGCTGATTAGCCAGCAACATGTACAAAGACAATAGATGTCAGGGCAAATTGACCTGATGTGTCACTATGGATGGCCTGGGGTCATTAGGTCATGATAAAATGCAATAACTCAGGCTTTGTTCTTATTCATTCTAAACAAATAAAGCAATCATAAGTGCTATTCCATAGACTGAAATGGAAACAGGGTGACGGAATAATCAGTCCCAGTGTCCATTTAATCCTCTTCCTTGTTCAGAGACAGTAATTGTCACTTTTGTTGGCAGCCTCTGTAATGAGGTCAAAGACTGAATGGTCATAAAGAGCTAATTAACTTCTCACCCCCTAAAGGAGATCCCTCTCAGGTCGGGATTGAAGCAAATTGCTGGGGCAGCATGGGAAATTTGTTTCCCAAGCAGTAAATGTATATAGTTAGCTCTGTAAATAGATCAAGTAGGTTAATGATGCTATATAAAATATTAACTAAAACAACAGGAGACCATATTCTTCAGCCCACTATTATGAACCTTAAAATAAGAAAAGAAAAGAAAAGAAAAGAAAAGAAAAGAAAAGAAAAGAAAAGAAAAGAAAAGAAAAGCCTTTCAAAAAAATCTCTGAAATTTCATGTTGCTCACCTGTGGGTATGCTATAGGAAGCTACAGCATTTCCCTCCAACTCTGCTGGTGGGCAATTCCCCTTCAGAAAGACGGCCAGAGCTACAGTTTTAGATGCACATGGCTCTACAAATAATACCAAAAATACATTAAATAAATAAGGCCAACTGAAAGAAAACCAAACATTTTCTAAAACTTAAGGAAATGTTTTTATATTGTTATATTATACATTTCTATTAAATTAAATCTGTGTATAATTTCTTTCTTTAATATATATATTTTAAAAGCAAAACAAGATGCTCCAATTCAAAACTCTCTTAAAATATATCAGTGAAATGTGTCTGTGCAGAAAACATAACACAGACTCAATACAAATGCAATTTTATATTGAGGTCATAGCATTTTACCAGGGCACCAGCCCTCTGTTCCTTAGGGAACATGCTATCGGATCATAGGAATAGTTATTCCAGAAGAGACCAAAAGTCTCTCAATTCTAATTATCCTGTCTCAGAAGTGGCCAATATTGGATGCTTTAGAACAGGGCTGCCAAATATATGGTCTGCAAGCCAGAATCAGGTCCTAGGACACTTTTCTGTGGCCTGCAGCTCCCTCTGCAATCTTCAAAGCAATACAGCCTGCAGCTTCCTGAATTTCAAATTCCAAAGGAGTAGCCATTTTAGTTTAATTCAGCAAAACAAACAATGAGTCCTGTGGCACTTTTAAAGACTAACCAATTTATTTATCGCATGAGCTTTCATGGGAGAAAATCCCACTTCGTCTCCCACGAAAGCTCACACCATAAATAAATCTGAATTTCAAAGGAGGTGTAAGGGAGACAGAGAAGACAGAGAGGGCAGTGCTGAAGAAGAAGCTTATGTCTGTTTGGGCACAGGTAACCGAACCTTGTTTCCTGTCCTGTTGCTCAAAAAAAGCTCTTAGTACAGACAGAGTAACCACAGTGCCACATCTTTCTTGAGGTTTCGTGACCAGTATTGGACACAAGTTTGCAGAGGAGGATGTGCGATTACATTATTTGATTGTACACAATTTTCAACATTATTTTCTATCTTTCTGATTTCGTATACATACTAATATTTTGATGGGTTTTGGGGACTGCCACTGTTTCTTTTTTTTAAATAGAATATAATTATCATCAATATGAAAAAGTTAGGCTTGGTTCATGTCTACTTAGAGGGTCACTAAGACAATTTTAGAATAAGACTCAAACACTCCTAGATAAAGCAATATATTAAAATATTTCCTAATAGTAAAAAAATAATTTACCCATATGGTCAAAGATGAACTGGTCGTGGGTCAGTGCTAAAGGCGGTTGTACACATATTGATAATTTTGCTTTCTGCACAGCCACTCTGCTCTGTAGCGTGATCTGAGGTAAGTTAAAAGTGAAAAGGTATTACACACACAAGCGCCAAATTAATCTTCTTATGATTTAAAAATCAGTATCATTAGCAAAATTCACTAGAAAAAAAGCAATACAGAACAATTCAGCAATAACATTAAAGAGTATCAAATTCAGTGGTGATTTATACTTGCATAATTCCACTATAATGTGATGGTATGCCTTGACAACTAATGAGAAAAAAGCTGAGATGGTATATCAAAATTCCTTGGTCATATTCAGCCAAGGCTAATTTATCTTTTCCAACCGCAATGTATTAGATGTTTTCAATTTTGCAAATATCTTGTTTGTTTGGGTTTTTTAATATAAAATAATGGCAATAATTAATATAAATAGTAAAATTTAGGCAAGGAGTTAAATAAGGCATTATTCTATGCTTTCCTTTCACCAAAAGGACTCTGTTCAGCAGCTGGTGAGCAACGGATCATGGAATCCTCCTCTCTTATGGCATAGCAACAAAAGAATCTACTCCTCACACAGAAACTATTTTCCAGTGTGTATCTGGTTACTCCTAACACACATAACATACCTCCATTACACATCATGGAAATATTCAGGCCAAGAGAGAGAAGAGTTATCTACCTCATAACTAATAATGGTTCTTGTGGCACTTTTAAATAAGACTAACCAATTTAAAAACAATAAATACATTTGTTAGTCTTTAAAAGTGCCACAAGACTCTTTGTTTGTTTTGCTGAACTAAACTAACACAGCTACCCCTTTGGAACTTACCTCGTAACTGTTTGTTCTTCTAAATGTGTCGCTCACGTCTATTCCCGATTAGAACAAACAAGGAGTCCTGTGGCACTTTTAAAGACTAACAAATTTATTTGTCGCATGGGCTTTTGTGGGAGAAAATGCCCCCCACCGGCCCCCCGATTCCTTCTTGCCAGAACATCAGCTGAGGGGAAGGAGGGTGAGTGTGGAATGGAGATGAGCAACACATCTCGAAGAACAGCAGTTACGAGGCAAGTAACCATTCTTTCCTCGAGTGCTTGCTAATGCCTATTCCCAGTTAGATGACTGACCTGAAATGTCCCTGGAGGTGTGCAAGAGTTCATGGACACAATATTTTAAGCACTGCTCTGCCAAAGCCAACATCATCTTGAGCTTGCTGCGTAATAGCGTAGTGGGACGCGAAGGTGTGTATCAATGACTAGGTAGCAGCTCTGCAGATTTCCTGTATTGGGACATGCGCCTGGAAGGCCACTGATGATGCCTGGGCCTTGTTGAATTGATGTTGGAGGCACAACTCCCACCTGCTTATAATAAAGCCTGGATACAGGCTGTGATCGACTTCGAAATTCACTGTGATGATACCTGCAGCACCTTCATCCAGTTCGCAATTGCAATGAAGAATTGCGTAGAACAACAAAAGGGCTTGGTCCTATCTATGTAGAACACTATGGCTCATCTAACATTGAAGGTACGCAGATGCCTCTCCTCACAGGAGCTGTAAGGCTTGGGACAGATCAGCAGACATGTCCTCCTTGAAGTGAAAATGAGAGCTCACCTTTGGTAAAAAGGCTGGGTGCAGTAGTAGTTGATCCATGTCCTTATCAAAGATTACTAAGGAAGGTTCTGTGGTCAATGCCCTAATCTCTGAAACTTGCTCTGCCAATGTCATAGCCACCATAAATGAAACCTTCCAGGATAGCTGCACATGAGGGAACACAAGGCTCAAATGGAGGCCCAGTGAGTCTGGAAAGGACCTGATTCAGATCTCTTTAGGGAGACGGGTCTCACATTGGTGGGAAGCATCTCTCTAGTCCCTTAAGGAATCTGGTCATCATTTCATGTGAAAAGATTATTCTGCCATTGACCATAAGTTGAGAACCACTGCCCTGGAGAGTGGCATCTTGCATCAATAGATCATCTACACACAGGCGAGTGGTGCCTGGGAAATGGCGACTGCTGTGGTTACCTGTTTGCCCCTCAAGAGAGTACTTACAGGTGTTAGTGCCGAGCCATGGTGCAGCTATCTGCCATCCCTTGGTGTCGGTGGCATGGGCATTGTCAGGAGCTCCTTCATTTCCTGAAAGGCCTCCGGAGTCGATGGCACTACCAGGCAATGTGGCCCTTTACTGCTATGCAGAGTTTGTGGAGGGCCTGATACCAGCGTTGAGGCTCGCAAAGGCGAGGGACACTTCGGGGATTAGGAGCTCTGCACAGGTCTCACCTGGTCACCCATACTCTTTATCTTATCAGCCAACAAGTACCCTCACTTGGCGCATGTCTTCTTTGGCCTCTTCTTCGGTACCAGAGGTGGTGATCAGTGCCGGGAAGAAGAAGGTACCAGAGAAGCACGGCATGTCAAGGCTGCGATGCTTCGCACCAAATTTGATATACCAGGCTCCGACACCAGTCTAAGTGCCAACTCCACTAGAATGTCCTTTAAATGATTATCATGGTCCTTTTTAGTCCACATGTGAAAATTTTTGCAAATTTTGCACCTCTCACAGATATGATCTTCCCCAAGACACTTCAGGGACCTTTAATGCGGGTCACTCCTTGGCACAGTCTTCTTGTACAAAGCATAGGGGTTAGACCCCTGGGAACAGGGCATGCCCTGACCCCGAGATTTTAACTACAGCAATTCCACAACTAACTAACAGTAACAATTAACTATGTATACAGAAACAAGGAAAAAAACACTAGGCTTGAGAAGACCTGTGAAGCAAGAGACATTCCAGCACTGTCACTGGCAGTAAGAAAGAAATGATGGGGAGGAACAGCAGTGCCTATATGTGGGAGCATATGTGCACCACTAAAGACGGCGGTAGAGCCGGTCCCTATCAGAACCACTAGAGGGGAAAAAAATTCAGGCTGCATGTGGTACACACAAGCTAATTGGGAAATGGACATGAGCAAGCACTCGAAGAAGTGCCCTACACATCTCAAGCAACCATGCTAACATCATTCAAAGAAAAGTTCCCAGATAACATGCATGATAAAAAATAAAATTTGTATTTTTTCTGATTTTCAGATTTATAAAATGCACCTATCATAGTTAGCATGTGTAAAAAGAAACTTTTTTTAACCTTTCTTCTTACTGAAAAAAGGAAATTTCCCAAAAAACTAAACCACAGTCCTTAAATAAGCTCTTCAAAACACAAATGAGTTTTGCACAGTACCTTAAAAGTCTCCTGATTCAGGCTCTATTTGACTAGTTCTGAAAGGATCTCCACCAAGAACACACAGACAGCAGCCCCAAAAGCTAGCATGAGTGGGAGCTGATTAAGCTGCTAATTTGAGTGTCTCAGCTTATTTTAACTGCCGGAGGCAATTAGCCAGGAAGAGGACAGAAATGAAAATAATGGACTATGTACAGGAAGCAGGCACAAAATGAAGTTTTGATTGTTGACCTAGATTTAAGTTTAGTCTAATATTTTTTAAATGTGCCTCAACTCCAATTAAATACATCTGTATACAAAAACTGTAACAGTCAAATTAGAGCCAAACTAATTTAAGCAGATATATAACCTTATTATAAACTGAGATAGAGTCCCCATGCAGAGATTTGCAACAGTTTAGCTAAAATGATTTTTAAAACTATATTGGTTAAAGAGTTGCAAGCTTTGGGTGTAGACAAGGCCTTACACTGTCCGTGCTAAGTAACATTTGCAATGTTCATACATAGGCAAACTTTGCTCCATGCTCTGAAGCGAAAACCTCAATGAAATGAACAAAGTTGGAGAAGGCTGAGTTAACTTTTTTGCTGGTGTTAGTTTAATTAGTTTTCTTGGCTTGAGTACATCGATTTACAATGTGAAAGAGAAAATAATGACACCTAAATTCAGTGAGAAGTTATGCAAATGTCATGCTTATAAAACAGAAATGTCTCTGCAAGTATTTTATTTTTACAGAGACAAAGTGGGTAAGGAAATATCTTTTATTGGATGACATTCTCTGGATGAGAGAAACAAGCTTTCAAGCTACACAGAGCTCTTCTTCACATTTCAGGTAGGAGCCTCTACTGGAGGCGGAGCTAGCATAAATTTAGACAGCTTTGTCTAAATTACAGCAACCTCTCAGGGCTCTCCAATGGGCTGCAACTCTGACAAGAACCCCGGAAGCACTATATGCTGTGGCCCAGGATATTGTCAGTCTGTAAGGCTGCACCTTGGAAATCTTTTTCCCAGCTCGAGCTTTTAGGGCTTCCTTTATGCTGCTCTGACCTTTCTGCTGGTATAAAGGGGCCCAGAAGGACAGTAGGATTTTACCTACTACCTATTTTTATAATTGTCTAATTTTATAACTGTTTTCTGCTGGGCAAATGGCTTTTGGCAGAATTAAATACAATCTTTATTTAGGATTCTAACAGAAAAAAATTTGTCCACAAACTTTAACTTTAGGAGGGAAAAAATCCTTGTTTCCTGC
The DNA here is from genome assembly GCA_007922175.1 of Pelusios castaneus. Lineage (NCBI taxonomy): Eukaryota > Metazoa > Chordata > Testudines > Pelomedusidae > Pelusios > Pelusios castaneus. Next base: position 3,920,704 of record ML685756.1, on the reverse strand, counting down.
ACAGATTTTCATGCATCATAGTCATAATCAAAATTGCCACAACTTCACTCACTTGGAAGAATTAAAATCTGTTAACTATTAGCCTTATTCACACTGCAGCAAGCTTGAAATGTTATACGTATTGGTGGTAGTTATTACAGAACCCAAGAAGAGATTTAATTTTGAAAATTGTGTATAAACTTGTCAGACAATCAGGAAGTCATCTTGTTTGAATTAATCAGACAGGTTTTGTAATGTACAAATGTAATGTGTAATTAGTTTTCATGATCTTTTCGAGCAATAAGAGCCAAGGTTGATAACTCTGTAAAATATAGAAATATGAAATTCGATTAAGTAAGGGCTTTTCCATCCACTATACATAGTGATTTTGAAAGAAGAGCTACTCTTTGAAAATCAGTAAAGTGGGATGTAGGGACTGAAGTGTGTTTATATGATTGGTAATAACTATTAATTGTCCTGTAAAAAAATATGATGCATTCTAATTGATCTATGTTTACTACCAGGAATTTTTATTGTAACATCTTGGGTAATTTATATTGATTTACAGCATCAAATAAAAATTAAATTAAATTTATAAATCTTCTCATAAAGTAGATTCTGTAAATACATGTGTACATCTGTATTGATTTCCAATGTTGTTGGCTTTTGCGCTTGTTTTTTCCAGATTAAGTTAAATTATGTGAATAGCATTTTAATTAGAGGAAGAGGAGCAAAAAAATCATCTCAGACCCTTCTTCTAACGTTCTCCCAAAAGTCTGGCGATTAGCTGTGATGCTGTGCTGCCTATGCCTATGTCTGGAGAGTCCTGCAAATCCATTTTGTGGATCATGGATCAGATGTACTCACTCAGGGCTCTGTTTGTGTGGACTAGGAATTTGTCTGGACCATAGGAATGAATTTAAGCACCAGTGTAAATTAACTCAGTTGGAAGCCAGGCAAGTTGATGTAGTTCTCCAAAGCTAATCACAACATCCAAATGTTCACTAAGGCCTAGATCCAAACTCAGATCAGAGGCAGTTTTCCACTGACTTCAAAGGACTTTGGAAAGAACCTAGGTCGTGGCTTTTTTTCCCTGAATATATAGCAAATTGATTACTTATAGGAAAAAAAGTGTTTGAGGTGATTTCTACCTTAAGTTACTGTTTCTAATATTGACAAGATACAGATTGGTAGCCCATTTTATAGAATTATCCTTTTTTCATCTCTCATATTTTATGCCACAGAGAAGTATTAATAAAGGCCCTAAAGGGCCTAAGTCAGCAAAATATATAGGTATATAGTTAACCTTAAGCATGTGAGTAATTGTATCCATACTTACCAAAGCACTTAAGCATATGCTTAAATTCCAGGTGCTGAAGTGTGTGGCTGAATAAGTATAGGATTACTCACATGCTTAAGAGCTTTGCTGAATCAGAGCCATATTGATCAGGCTGATATGTTACTTCCTTTTATATATGGTTATCTGTATCTTTTTTTGTAATGTGATCAGTATTAACCAAGTGTAACCCATATGCCTGAAAAGGCTATCTCTGAGAGACCTGCTGAGGGTGGGTTGCTGTTGTTGGGCAGATTTGCGACCCACAACTGGAAACTTCCAGAAGGAGGGAGTGGTAGCATTTTGAGCATGCTCCACAGTGTACTCTGCTGGTGTGATGGGATGTTGTCAGTCAGATGACTGGAGAGCAGCAGCCTGTGCAGACAGCAGGCAGGAGCTGCCTTGAGGGGAGACCATGTGCTCAGTGTTCTGGAGAGGAGCTGAGCCAGGAGTGAACAAGATGTTTTCTCCATGTAAAGGAGTCATTTGCGACAGACCTTGCAGACATGCATATGGGACTGAGGGCTGGTTGCAGAGGAGAAGAAAAAGCCTGCATGGAATGCTACAGAGGATCCCAGCAAAGAAAGAAGAGGACAGCTATTTCTTGCCACTCAAGCTTCCACACTGGAACAGAGATTGTAGCTGAGAGTTGGGTGAACTCCACACAGACTTTGGGACTCTTGGGTATCTTTCATGCAAGGGATTGTTCTTGGTTAATTGTAGTTTGTTTTCTTAGGATAAGGTTCATTTAGTTAGTAGTTAATAAAGTTCATTGTTATGTTTGTTTTTAGTAGTATTTTAATGTGTGAGTGTAGCTCTGAGCAAGCTTCGCCGGGAGTCCTGTACAGACTGGATCCTGGGTCTCTAGCTGCTTTCCCCATAGGGGTTGGGATTGATTTCTGTGGGGCACTGGAGAAGGGCAACTAAATGAATTTAGCCCACCCGAAGGTTACACACGCATAAATTAAATTTTAACAACTGTGCTAACTCAGCATTAACGTTACATCAGTTAATAAAAGAAATGCAGAAGTTAAGGGTCTAGAGTTAATGTTAAGATGTCAACAATGTACAAATAACATCCCAATAGGTTATATATTTGACCAGAGAAACAAGTACAGAAAACATTACTCATGAGTAAGGTGTTAACTTCGGAACCATATCTCCTGTGCTTCCTAACTTTCTGATTTCGATGTGCAAAAGAGCTTATCTACTTTACAAAAATTTCCTATTACTGTCAATGGCTGTATGCAATAGTTACAGCTATACTTGTGCTAAACATAGTTTACTCTTGTCTACACCAGCAGCCAAACTGTTCAGCACTATGTTAACTGCGCCAGTTGCCAGCGACAACTGTTTGTTATTTGTAGTGGAGGCAAATATTGCAACAACAAATTTTTTTCATGTCATTTTGTGGGGTGGGAAGGGTTGCTTGTTTAAAAAAAATAGATGAATTGCATGTGGTTAACAATATGAGACTTTAAATAGCTCCAATTAGACTTTGATGTGCACACTTCAGTGTACATGACTAGAAGTGGAGAGGGGCCAGTTTTATCATTAACACTGGGGCTTGGCTGGAGAAAGTTTTCTAACAGTTTGCATTGCGATGACTGTGGGTGAAATCTTGGCCAAAATAGTGTCACTGGCAAAGCCCCCAGTGGAAGAGGGAGGAAAAAAAAAAGATAGAAACAATTTATTTACATGAAAGTTTAGAAGTTGCAGATTATTTCAACAGAAACAACTGAGACCATAACATTTGTAGGAACTGTGGATTTTTTCATCATCTATGATTTTCTCTTCATTCATGATAGTAAGACAGTTTCATTAAGAATTTTACTGTCTGTGTTTTGAATGAAATGTTTAAAATGTCCGTTATGTGGATTCAGATTCTGACAATCATTATGCATGATATCTTACTCTATAAAAGTCATCTCCTCATGAGGAAAAGTGTAACTAAACCAGCGTAAGATATCAGAATCCAGCCTCTAATTTGTTTCTATCTGTCCCTGTGCTTTTCAGTCTAGAAAGAGAAAGAAGGGGCAGGGATACAAAAAAGCAAGACTTTAATTATGCTCTGCTAATAATCTTAGAAGTTCCTATGACATGTTCAGAAGTTAAATTACTATTTTATTTAATGCTCAGAAGAAATTATTTTATATATATTATGTAATTTCACACATACACAAATATTTTCTTCAAAACCAAGTACAATCATTAATCTTCACTAAGGACTATGACCATGTTGTTTCAAATTAGAACTGTGAATTATTTTTGTTGTAGCTATTAGTAAAGGCATGAATGAGAAACTTGCACAAAAAGAACAAATTTATTTCCACTCTTTCAGAACTGAAAAGACATTAGAAAAAATTTTATTCAAGCTATCTAAAAAAATTCACCTTTCGAACTTGAAATGTTTTCTCTGTGAAAGGTGAATATTTCTAAAAAGTTCTGAGCAGATAAAGACCGGGTTCCAGCAGAAAGAGTTTTAGATCCTTCACTACATTATCAGGAACCCACTATGAAAAACTTCAAAAAACAGTCTTCACATACCTTCTATTTGACTTTTTCTTAAAAATAAATCAACACAGCAGATATATAAAACTTCCCAATCACTCTATCATTTTGGCAGGAAGATAGAAAAAAATCCCTTTTGCACACCAGAAGAGGAGACAAAATCGTAAATATATATGGCATTGCAAGCTCTATTCTCATTTCCATGACATAAGTAAAAAGGATAACAAATATGACAGATTTGCTGCATTTTTTTTTGCTCCTGTTAGGGTGTTACCATTTGAGCTAAGCACAATACCTTTACTGTGACTGAAGGAACTGCCTCCACTCCCACCTCACTGTCAATGGCTTGCTGTGAAGAAAAAGATGAAAATGGAGCAAATGCAATATTACACATGAATGAATGAATGAATACAATGAATGCAATATTACCCTCCCACCACCAACTAGCTAAATAGGGAATTAACTGTAAAGAACTTATCACTCCAATGACAGACAAATATACAAAACAGATTTCTGGGCCTCTTCTTTGGAAAAGATACAATTCTTGTTCAGAAATGCCCACCAAAAGGATAGCAAAAGCCATGAATGTTTTGTGTATAAAAACCTAATACAGTATGCAATGTATTTGAATATCTGGAACTGTTTTGTCTGGCAAGGATTCTTCTATTGTGACTTTATTCAAATTTTAGAAACTCTTTGTATTATTCAGTAAGGAGAGGCGACTGTCAGGGATGGTTTAACAGGGTATTTGATCCTGCCATGAATGCAGGGGACTGGACTCAATGACCACTCATGGTCCCTTCCAGTTTCTATGATTCTATGACTTCCAGTCTACCTCTATATAGTATATAAACCCATACCACAGCATATAATGCATAATTACCACACACTAATCTTATAATCAAAATAAAATAGCATACTGTATATATTCTAAATTTGAGAGAGAGAGAGAGAGAGAGAGAGCGCGCTCGCAGGCTTTTTTATTGATGTTTCTTATTTCTATTTCAATAAATAACCATGTCAACAGCAAAAAGTTAGCCATACAGTGCAATACTATTTTTACTTACACACACACACACACACACACACACACACACACACACACCCCTTACAGTACTAAACTATACTGAAAGGTAATTATACCAATATATACTAAAAGGAAATTATACCTTCACATGGTAAAAGATTAAATAAAATAATGCCTTTTGCCAACATAAACCAGATAAACTTTTTGCTAATGTCCTTCTTTCCCTCCACAACCCAAGAATTGGGATTCACTAGCAGTGTCCCCAATGAATGTGCAAAATTCCAAAAAAGTCAATGGCCCTCCCTATGAATGCAAGGATGCAAAAGGCAGAAGGGCTTTGATGTGTTTCCATTTTTCTTTCCCAGGTAGTTCCTTATTGCACTTTCACCCTTATGTAATCACAGTGAGCTGCACTAGGAAATCTTTTTCCTCACATCAAACTGAGAAATACAATTGCCTTTAAGCCCATGCTAAATTTCAGAGCTCTCTTTGCAGGAGATGGTTAAAGTAGGTCAGTTTACATCCACAAGAGTAAGTGCATCAGTGCAATATCATGACAGTTTTCTATTGACCTAAAGAATCTCAAAGCTGCAAGATCCTTACCACAGCTAGGCAAGACCAGACCACCAGACCTCTGTCCTCTTTTTTGCACTAATAAATCTTTCCTATGGACAATTGCTGAGACATAAAGAAACGGAAGGAACATTGCTTATCATACACTAATAATCTAATAAAAGCATTTTTATAAAGAATGTCCGTTATATTTCTACTTAAAAATGCAATTCTTTTGCATTTATATTTTGCAAATGGTGAGTAATCCCAGTGAACATAGTTTTGCAGAACTACTTAGCCAGAAATGACTAGTTAACAGCAGTTTTGGCACAGCATTGTACATGTTCTGAGAGGTTTCTATATGAAATGTTTAGTGGAAAAAGAATAAAATTGGACATAAAAGATTTCAGTAGGTTGGAACACTACAAAACTCAGACTTCAGTATATTTTGAACTGCACTGCAGCATCACAAAAGTTAGAATGGCAAAGGCCCATCAGATCTCCTGCCAATCTCTCTGCCAAAGCAGGATCACTCTATACAGGGAACTTCTGAATGTTTTGTGCAGCACAGTTACAAATGATCCATGTAATAGGGCTTCTACTCTTTCTTTTCACACTATTACCAGGCTCTTCTCAGACTACTATCACACCATACAGAGCCCCCCAAAAAGAAATTATTCCAGAAATTCATCTTAATAGTCTCCTTTGCTCAGTTTCATCCCATTTCTAAGAGCTAAGACAGAGAAGCACGATTATTTTAATTGACTGTTAATCCAAGATTTTGGCAATTCATTGACATCTTTGCACCAAATATAACAAGATCACTGTCAGTTCCACAAGCTAACAGGCAGTAGTAAGTCATGAAGCTGAGACGATTTTAACTGTAATTTAGAGGAGTATATACACTGTAAGACAGATTGTACAAAACAAACTGGGATGCTTGCCAAGCTCAAAAATGGTTCTGATTTCCTTTCTCTCTCTCCCGTTCTCTTTTTTTAATTACAGAAAAGAAGTGAATAGTTATATTTGGCAACATTCTTCAATGCCTCTTTCATATCTGTGGGAATACAGATAAAATGACCAGTACTATTTTATTCAATAAGGATCCATATACATTGGAGCAGACCCTGTGTAATCAATCCCTCTACAGCCCGAAAGGCTTGTTGACACATGCACATATTCAATTTCTTCAGATAAATACCATTCCCCAAAGCCTATCTATATGAGTCTTACCATCTGCAATTCAGCATTTTAAAAAAAGTATCAATTCAAGCAAACCTATGAAAAGAATGCAACCCAAAGTAACTAGTGTATAGTGATTGCAAGCAACTCCAAATGCTATTCAAATTGGAATTACAAAGACAGCCTTTCAAAATTGTAGATGCCCTCTTGTCTGGGGCAAATGATATTTTTTTCTTTTTTTCCTTTTAGACTTACAACAAGAAAAATATCTTTATGTTTCTTGTAATGTCATCATCACAGTAAATGGAGGCAAACACATTTTGCACCTAGACTGATGAATTCTCATGAAAAGATTGCAAAGGCAGAAATACAATAACCTAATGTAAATGAAATGGCAGAAAAAAAGTTGGTAGCAAAACTGCTTCATATTTTTGCTGACTACAAAGTAACAAAAAATTACTGAGATGTCAGCAGTCCTGTTGTATATCCTCAGTTGTCACAATATTACAAACATGCTCAGGGATAAATTTCCTATTTGGATGATGTTTAAATGGCTGGAGACGCCATTTCTTATTCTGTAGCTGGACGAAGCGGTTTGCCATAGATTTCAAATGGAATATTATAAATTAGACTTAAAGGCCGCCACCAGCTGAGGCCACATTCTGTACTCTGCTGGGTGGTGCGTAAAGTACTGTACCTAATATTCAAGACAGAGGAGGTGTTGAGCTATTGCACCTACCAACATTCCACAGTCCCAAGAGGACATCATCTGCCAGCTACAGTGACTAATCAGCTGCCAATGTTCACAGTGACATCTCAAACATGGGTAACATACTGTTCATTAATCAAAAGAGCAGCAGAATGCACCCAATGAGGCATTACATATAAATCCCATCTAGACCCATGCCCAATACCAGGTCCTGGCCGACAGCATTGTGGGAACAAAATGTCTCTTAAGAAGGCCCCTGCTTTCTCCTCCAGTATTGGGATTTGAAAAGACAAAATAACTAAAATAACTTTGGGACATGCGTGGATTCCCAAGCCTCTTGCCACACCTTCTAGATCTGAACTGGTCAGCTATACAAATAGATCATTGAATCATAGAATATTCGGCCTGGAAGGGACCTCATGAGGTCATCACCCCCTGCTAAAAGCAAGACTATTCCCACTAAATCATCCCAGCCAGGGTTTTGTCTAACCAGGCCTTAAAAGTTTCCAGAGATGGAGATTCTACCATCTCCCTATGTAACCCATTCCAATGCTTCACCACCCTCTTAGTGATAAAGTTTTTCCTAATATCCAACCTAGACCACCCAAGCTGCAACATGAAACCATTACTCCTTCTTCTGTCCTCTGTCACCACTGAGAATAGCCTAACTCCCTCCTCTTTGGAGCACCTCTTCAAGTAGTTGCAAGAAGGTTGCTATCAAATCCCCCCTCAGTCTTCTCTTCTGCAGACTCAATAAGCCTAATTCCTTCAATCTCTCCTCATAAATCATGTGCCCCAGCCCCCTAATCATTTGAGTTGCCCTCTGCTGAACTCTTTCTAATTTGTCCACATTCTTTCTGTAGTGGGGAGCCCAAAGCTGGACACATTATTCCAGATGTGGCCTCACCAGTGCTGAATAGAGGGGAATAATCACATGCCTTGATCTGCTGGCAACGCTCCTACTGATGCAGCCCAATATGCCACTGGCCTTTTTGGCAACAAGGACACACTGTTGACTCGTATCCAGCTTCCTCTCCATCATAATCCCTGGGTCCTTTTCTACAGAGTTGCTTCTTATCCGATCGATCCCCAGCCTGCAGCAGTACATGGGATTTTTCCATCCTAAGTGCAGGACTTTGCACTTGTCCTTGTTGAACCTCATGAGATTTCTTTTGGCCCAATGCTCCAATCTGTCTACTTCTCCCTGAATCCTATCTCTATCCTCCGGTGTATCTACCATTCCCCCAGCTTAGTATCACCTGCATACTTGCTGAGCTTGCAATCTATCCCATCATCCAGATCATTAATCCAAATACTGCTTGTACACATAGATAGACTTCTAAAAGTAGGTCCCTTATGTGATCTGAATGGAGCCCATTGATTAATTTGTAAATTTTATAATGGTTCTCATGGTCAGCAAATTCCCATGTGTAAATGTGGATGACTTGGTGTTATTTTGGTAGGACTAGTATTTCTTCCCTGAAAAGTAGTATAGTTGCATGGTTTGATGTCTTTTTTTTCCTTTTTGAGGGGCAGAGGGGGAGGGGTAATGCTGAGCACATCTGGCTTCCACTCAAGTCAGTGGGACCTTCAGGTACTCAATACATGTGAAAAGTAGGCCATTAAGGTAAAGGACATTGTGAGGTTTCATGTTCATTTTCTCTCAATAATTCCCAGAAAAAAAATGTGCTTAGTTTATAATAAAACTGAGTAGAACTGACTCAAATGTGTATCCTCTCTAGCTATCCATTATCACCAGCAATAAGGATTCTGTGGATCCAAGCCTGCCCTAAGTTTCATCTGTGTAGCCTCACAGTCTTCCCATCCTGCCATCATTTACATCTATGAATATGGAGCTCACTGAAGATGATGGTTTAATAATGGAAAGAATACGACTGAATTCACACAGAACTCAGATTTATTGAAGGGGGTTCTTTAACAATATATTTAATTATTTATTATTTTGTAGTCACTTGTCAGAATAGAAGCACATTTAGAAGTGCAACATTGTGATCCCTGCGCTAGCTTTAGTGGTTTAGTTCTGGTCATGTGATACAAATGAAAGGCAAAATCAGAGGCTACGCTGTTCCCTTGTGTGGTTTCTCTCCAACTGCATTAAGTTACTACTGATGGTCCTTGTACAGCACAAAGTAAATACACCAAGTGGGTCATAAAATGATCCAGGTTACAATCCACTTACTTTAGTAACATTTAATTTCATAACATAGGACAAAATACATGGTTTTATAACATATCATCATGAGTTGTAAATAGGTTAAATATTGCCATTCTATATGGTTTGCAACTTCGTTTATTTCTTCAAATATTTGTAAGCATTTGAACGGACTTGACTTCTGTTTTATAGATGGGGAAAATTGAAAAAGGAATGTGGTAACTGGAGTAACACTTACCTACCTGTCTCAGAGGATGGATTGTGAAGATTAATGAGTTAGTACAAAGCTCTGAATAGCTAAAGTACTAAGTATTATTATAGTCCTTTTCCCAGTTTATTTTTAAGGCCTGAGACTAAGGTCATTTCTTTGTCTGTATTTCTATTACTAGGCACTCCCCAAATATCTGAGCTAAAGTCATACTAAACATTCTGTGGGTCAAAGTCTCCTCTCAGTCATTATTACAATAATGTAAGCTCACTAAAATAAATTGCTGTTGCTCAGATGTAACAGGGCAGAATATGGCTGATTTTATAAGACTTTCCTATTTATAAATGTACATACAGATACTGCATCCAAGTCAGATGAAACTTCTGCTGTTATTCTCAAATCATCATAATCTTTTTCAGATTTGGGTAAAATATCTGCAGGAAGAACAGAAAAGACAACCAAATTTATTTTAATAGATTGTGTGCAATTATGTTCCTAAAGGGAACTTCTACAATAAGCTCAAGTGTATCTTATGGTGACCACTTGTACAGATAAAAGGCCAGTTCATTCACTATGCCTATTAAATTCTTTTTGCTGAGATTTCTAACAACGTTCTTTTTCTTTGACAACTGTGATGGTGAAACTATCTGTGCATGAGGAACTGAACTCAGACCACAAAATCCATCTCATACAGAACGTCAAACAGCTGTCAGGTGGTACCAAATTTTGGTGCTTGCCTGAATTCAGGATGGTGACCAAGATGTGAAAGGCTCTAACTCAATCTTCTGAACCATCCTGACACATATTACATAACACAACAGTTAAAGGAATAAAGAGCACAAGACAATTCTCATATATGAAACCACAAGATAGAAAAGTTAATGGTTCACTGTAGTTTAAAAGGTTATGTATACAGTAACTGAATGACAACCTATCTTCCAGAATCTTTGGTACTCAATTAGCCATGATTAACAGTTATTTTAAGACTTTATTTCAAAGTTATGAGGAAAAAAATTAAATGAGAGAAACCCACAATATCCAAAACTAAAAGGCAGTTATACACTCTTAAGTGAAAGGCTTCTGTTGTAACAAGGATTTTCAAAGAAGCTTTACACACAATTAAAACTAGATCAAAACCTCAGTAACACATTTCTCCAGAAGGAAGTGAAAACTCAGGAGACATGTTTTGAACATGAAAATGTATACCTTGCAGAGAAAATGCAAAAGAATGGTTTTCAAATTTAGCTATAGTTTATTAAAAAACAAAACAAATATTCACAGCAAATTTATCAAGTTGTCAAAGTTTCATACACATACAATCATTGATTCATTTATGTTAGAAAAGGAATAAAAGGGCAACTGTGTGGTTTGTCCTCTCCTTTGTCGTCTTTTGATTTGGTTATTTATGTTCTCGAAACTATGCGCACTGAAGCAAGTTACACAAAAATCTGTATCAGTCGTACACTTGCAATGAAATACTCAAAGTTTTTGTTTTATTTTTGCTTTTTCTCCTTTCCTTCTTTGCCTTTGTACTGGCAGCCTGACAAAAGAAAATCTCCCAGTGTTAAGATATCTATGAAGATGTATGATCTGAACCAAGCATTTTAATTTTGAAAGAATATACAGCTTTAACAACTAGTTACTAGTTTTATTAGTTTTCAAAGAAGCAAAACAAGTTGATGACCAAATTGTCACAACAATAATGGTCAAAATCTAAATACAATTTTCTAAGGTTCTCATAGATTTGGTTTCCTTAATCTGTAACTTGCAAAATCAACCTCAAGAATCCAGTAATGTACATATACCAGGGAGCAAACTTGGTTTCATTTCTTATTTTCCTTGGCTTCTGATTATGCCTTTTTTATTTTGCTACTTGTTTACCATGTATTCTCTCTCTCTCTCTCTCTCTCTCTCTCTCTCTCTCTCTCTCTCTCTCTCAGAGAGAGAGAGAGGAACTATTTATTTCATGTATTTTTAAGAATTCATTTTCCTGACCCTGATAGGCACTGAAAGGTATTTAAAATAACATCTTTCATAAGTCTAGCTGAGACCATTTTTTCACAATTCCTAGGAAAATGATATGCTCATGATTTCCCAGGCAAGATAACTGAAAATTTAAAAAAATCAACTAGTAAAAATATAATCTTGGACGGAACTGTTTCCAAGTGCTGTGCCATAGGTTATACTACATTTGGTCAAGTATTTAAGTTTGCATGTACATTCCACAGTTTGAAATGATCACTTCTTTAGTACAGTGCAACAAATCTTACAACTCCTTTACCATATTCAAATATTACTGATTTCAAAAGAGGTAGCAGAAATATTACTTTCACACAACTCACTCTGTTAATTTCATGAAATTCTAGAAACCATGTACAATAAAGAACAGGCAACACTTTTGTTCTTTCTGAAGCCTGAGAAGTACACTAGACTATATTTGTGAAAAAACTGAAATTTTCTTGCCTTTTCATAGGAGACTATACTGACTGTCATTTTTTTCTTTGAAGCACAGAATAATAAGCATGCCCTAAGATCTGACATAGGCCTCCTGCAGGTTCCAACAAGCATGATGAAAACGAATACCCTATATGTCCAAGAGTCACACAGTCTATGGTTTTGTTTGCACATTTGTAATTAAGAGACAATTAAATGCTTTGATCTGTACATATTTAACATTATATTTTATATACACTGTTAAGCATGATAAAGCATAGCAAAGACAAAGAGTACTGAAAAATGCCATATAAAAAAGTTAGGTAGTGGTAGTATTGTACAACTATATGACAAATGGGTGTACCTTGTGTTTTTGTGGCCTCCTTGATGATTTTCTGAAGCTCTTTCATTTCTATGTCAAGTTCTTCATAGTTTATTTCCCTAGATTCAACCTTAGGAGCCTGGAACAGAGAAGGATCGGTACCAAGGTAGGAACACTGCAGGTGCCCATTGTCACTCAGAGTAACTATAACACCCTTCAAATCACTGCATAAAGAGAGATAAACGCTCATTAAGAAATTGAGAGGAATCACACAATTATAAAATTCTAAGGGATCTTCTCCAATACGGTTTCTAACAAACTGTTTTCCGCTATAATGATATTTTAAACAAATCTTTCTTCAGGATCATTTGACCAAAGAAATAACACACCCTTGTTATATTCACTATGGCTATGTCTACACTTACCAAAGTTAGCTCGAATTAGTTAATTCAAACTAACTAATTTGAACTAATTAACTTAATTCAAACTAACAAATTTTAGTTCGAACTAAGCAAGTGCCATGCATGGCACTTGCTTACTTCGAATTAGTCAATTGCATTGAGCTCAACGTGCCAGTTAGTTCGAACTAAGCGCTTAGTTTGAACTAACATGGCCATATTGGGTTAATTCAAACTAACTAGTTCGAATTAACCCTTACTTCAAAAAGTATAAGCGAATGTATTAGTTCGAATTAAGGAAGCCCTTAATTCGAACTAATGAAAGCCTCGTGTAGCCAAGGCTCAAGGTAGTTCGAATTAAGCTTTCTTAATTCGAACTAACTTGCCAGTGTAGACATAGCCATTGTTTTTATTATTAATCATGTTTGTTATGACAGTGCCCAGGAACCAACTAAGAATGGACCCCTCTTTCTAGACCCTATACAAACATAGAATAGGATAAAGTCCCTGACCTAAAGAGCTTACAAACTAAATACAAGACAGATGAAAGACAGTAGAAAAGGCCAGAACAATGAGCAACAAATATGATGCTTGCAAATATCATGTTCGTTTTAGTTTTCTTACTTAAATCCTTTCAGGGGAATTAGGTTAGGAGGGGGATTAGCTAATGAAGAAACCAAGGAAAGGAGAGGGTGAGATGGTTTGGAGCAAACAACCAACCCATGGAGAGAAAGTTCAAAGTAAACACTACAGTAAGTAGTTTGATGACAACAACAGTGTCCCTTGGTCCCTGGCTTTGGCTACTTCTGCAGCTCCTGCACCAGCCTCTGGCAGGATCCTATCTGCAGTTTCTTTCCCAAATGTCAGATGGTTATATGGAAGGGTCTTAGTACCACTCAGAAGATCTCTCTTGTGCTGTTCTGGGTCCAGAAAACATTAGCATAGCCCTGGCTGTGCTGCATTTTATCCCCTCCCTGCTCCCAGAACAGCAATACCTGATTGAACTGCTTTCTGCAACTGGTGTGCCAAATGACTTGCATATATTTTCTTTCATCTAGTCATGTACCATGCATATAAAATATCTTTGGAAGGTATTAAATAAGTCACTGGTAATTAAAGGAAAGCTGCCACCCATTTTACTTAACTTGAAGTTTGTTATAGGTAGGAAGACGACTTCTCAACATTTACTAAATAAACTATATAGTGATCCTGTTACTGTAAGGCAATAATAAATCAGTTTCCATCGTACTTTTTAAATTGGTTTCTCATATAGAACTTCAAGGTTTTATATTTTTAAAAATCATGGTAAGTCACCACAGTCCTGGTCTGTAATATGTCCTCATTCCACTCCTAGGCCTCTCCACAAAAGACACTGCCATTGGTATCAAATATTATGGTGATTTTCTGCTGTAGAGACTAGGATGAAACTACAAAAACAACAGCTAGTTCCTAAGTTCAAAGCTTCACTTCAATGATCAAAGTTAATGTACCATCCCATTCTGTTACCTAGGCCTGCCTAGAAGATTTCATTATACCAAGTTCACGCTGTGATATTTTTAAGAAATGTGACATATTATAAATTATGTGTTTGACAGCCATGAGAACCTACTGGAATATACCATCCATTAAAAAATCTGAGTTTATAAAAATAGTAACATAAAAATAATTGTATTTCTGAATCAGGCCCACCAATGGAGAGGGTAGGGGGAGCAATCGCTCAGCAATATTTACCCTCCTCTCCTCCACACACACTCCTTCCCCCAAGGTCCCTACCATTTGTGCTCTTCACCCCTCCCCTGAGTAAGGCTTATTTATTATGTGTTATGCAAGTTCTCAGGTGGCTGAGAAGATGGTATCTGATACTCAGCTTCCCGGGTTCATTAGTAGTCTCCCTGAGGAGTCCAAAGGAACAGAAGCCTGAGTAGCAGATGCCACTTCCTCAGTCACCCAGGAACCTGCAAGGCACATAATAAGTAAGTAAAAACTTTCAGTGGAAGCCCTCTCAGACCTCGGCCACCCTTTTCTAGTGGCTATTGACTGTTCTGCCCTGGGACAAGGAACTGCTGTCAGTGGACCTGTCTGTAACTGAAGACTAGGTATTTAGGCACACTACAAAGTTCCAGTTTACATACCTTTAACTTTTGGGTTTTTTTGTTTTTTGTCTTTTGTTTCGGGGCTGGGTGCGGGGGTGAGGGAGCAGGTTGTGGATAAGGAAAGGAGTTGTCCAAGGAAAGCATTAAGGGTAAAATACTAAGGACTTGTACGTAAGTAGGATTAGAATTAAATAGTCTGAATCAACTCCATTATTATCAGTGAAGCTATGCAAATATAAACCAGCTGAGGACTAGGGATAATATGTTTGAAAGTAGCCACTGAAACTTCAGTTCTCCCTAGATACATTTATGTTTGGCCATCAAATATTTTTTGGGCATCTAATTTATAAGCCAAACCAAAGTCACACACACAAACCAGTCATTTACACATTTAAGTAGATTATTTGCCTTCACAAATGTAGTTTGCCCTCACAAATTCCAATTTTGGCATACCCACATGTTTACACAGAAAATTGTGGGCACAATTTCAGAAGCTCACTTAAGAGCCTTTTGAATAACTGAAACTTAAAAATAAATCTATGCCCATTTTGGTCAACTGCTCTTTCGGCCATTAAGTTTCTTAAAGCTGCTATGGCTCAGAGACAAACCAATAGTTTTTAAAAAGCAGTGTAACAAGTAATATTTTACTTTGCTTTAGCTAGATTTTTTTTAAAAGGCTTTACATTTCTCCTGAGTCCTAAAATCTTTGTTCTTTCATATTTATTTAAAAAGAAGCACCTACAACTAAAGAAAAGCTTTTTAAAGGATTTTTCTCTTCTTATTTTTTTTGTGCATTTGTGGGTACATACAATAAGAGGAATGTAGCAAATGAATTATGATGTATTAATTTTTCTGTTAGATTGTTAGTCATCCAATCAGATTGCTTTATTTTCTCAGGCTTTTAAAATATTGTTTAAAGATGAATTCAATAGTTTTATAACAGTTTTCCCACAGCTACTTCACCCATACAGTATCCTGCAAATGCCATTACTTCATCTGGTACATTTTACACTCAATCTATAATTTCAGTTACTTGTTAAATTTCCTTTATTGTAGACTCCTTTACTATACATCACTTAATAGTCAAAGCAACACTGAATCTGAAGGGACACTTTAATAGTGAAGAGCTTAAAATATGAAACAAATTATTTTGGAATCTAAAAGAACATTTCTGAACAAAGCAACTCCTACACACATATGGTAATAATTTGAAAATCTATCTTTTATTGGATTCTAAGTAATAATAATGGCATATGTTTTTGTAGGTCTTCTCTTACAAAATAAATTGTTCACAACATAATTTTTAACAAATTCAAATGCTTTGAATATTTCCAGTTATATAATATCTATTTAGTAATTCAAATAGCTGACTGTCAATTTTTACATTTTTAAAAAGAATTTGGAGTTTAATAGTCAATACCACTTATTATCAAATCACACTTTCATAGTTAATTTCGGTGATGGCAGTTGTAAACTGCTAAATTAGAAAATATGAAAAATACACTTTGTGGGGTTACTTTTCTATTGTAATTATTTATAAACAATAGAATTAAGAAATTAATTACTAGGCTCAAGGACTGATTCTCATTAATGCAGATATTAAGATCAGAAGGGACAATCATGATCATCTAGTAATGGTTTGATCTCTTGCACACTGTAGGCCACAGAACCTCACCCCTCAATCCTGTAACAGATTCCTAACCTCTGACTGAGTTACTGAAGTCCTCAAATCATGATTTTTTACAGTTACAGAGAATCCACCATTTACACTAGGTTAAACCTGCAAGTGACCCGTGCCCAATGATGCAGAGGAAGGCAAAAAATACCCAGGTCTCTGACAATCTGACCTGGGGCAAAATTCCTTCCTAATCCCAAATATGGTGATGAGTTAGACTTTGAGCATGTGGGCAGGACCCACCAGCCAGACACCTTGGAAAGAATTCTCTGTAGTAACTCAGAGCCCTCCTCCCCTCCCCCCACATCTAGTGTCTCATCACAAGCCATTGGAGACGTTCGCTGCTAGCAGTTGCAGATCAGCTACATGCCACTGTAGGCAGTCTCATCATACTATCCCCTTCATAAATTATCAAGCTGAGTCTCGAAGCCAGTTAAATTTTTTGCCCCCCACTGCTCCCCTTGGAAAGCTGTTTCAGAACTTCACTCCTGATGGATAGAAATCTTCCTTTAAAGCTTAAATCTGTTGATGGCCAGTTTATAACCATTAATTCTTGTGTCTACATTGGTGTTTAACTTAAAAATCCTCCCCACCCTCCTGCAATATTTATCCCTCAGATGCATTTATAGACAGCATCTTTCTTAAACATGGGAGACCAGAATTGCACCCAGCATTCCAAGTGAGGTCTCACAGTGCCTTCTATAATAGAATTAATAGTTTCCTATCTCTACTGGAAATAGCTCACTTTGTGTAGCTTATAACTGCATTAGCCTTTTCCACAGCTGCCTCACATTGGCAGCTCAGAGTCATTCTGTGATCAATCAATACACCTAAGTCTTTCTTCTCCTCTGTCACTTGCAACTGATATGCCCCAGTTTATAATAAAAATTCCTGTTGTTAATCACTAAATACATGATCTTGCACTTTGCACTATTGAATTTCATCCCACTTATATTACTCCAGTTTACAAGACTGTTCAGTTCATCTCTGCTCACTTTGATTACCTTGTTAATATCACTGGAGTTAATCCTGAGTTACACCAGGGTAAGTGAAAATCCTTCATTCTGAATTAGAGCTACTGCAAATCATGTACCCAAATGTCCCCCAGAAAAGTTCCTCACTGCCACTATAGCACCACTTTAACTACAGCTGGGTAAAGTGTTTGATAAAATGAAGAATGGAGAGATTAAAAGAGTTACCTAACATGAAGGAATGAAAGAAATAAAATGAGGCTCCCAATCAAAACAACCTGTTCATGTGAGACATTCTCTGAAGTTAGAGCCCTTAGCTGGAGTTTTCAGAGGAGACATAACAAAATTAAGTGCCAAGCACCAATGCAATGTATTAAGGTCGGGGTACCTAACACCTCTAGGCCCCTCTGAAAATCCCACTCCTTATAAGAAGTCCTTGATCAAGGTTCTAGTAAAGGAAGGAAATAAATGCTTTCATGGATAAAACTTCCCCATATTGTTCCATGGAGAGAATCTCAAAAAAAAAAAAAAAAAAAATCCATTTGTTCACACATATTGGCATTATTCTAAGGATATTTATATTGTGTATGTAAGGCATAGACAATGCTTGAGTAGCACTGAAGTGGTACATAGGTTTTTGCACTGCATTTGTGCAGACAGGTGAATTTCACTCTTTTTGACTAGTCTGCTTTTACATGACAACTTTTGAACAGTGTTTTCAAGACAGTGCCAGCAGCAAGTCCATCTAAAAACACACATGGGTTGTCTCTTTTTAGAACAGAACAAAAAAGGGAGAGATGGAAGATGAAAATGTCACATAACATGGGAACGATAGAGGTCAAGTTTAGAATTAAAGTTCATGACCGATTACATTAGCCAAATTCTGCCCTCACTTTTTACATATGGAAAGCCCAGTGAATGGGGAAGAGAGAGATTTCAGAGCAGCAGGATCAGAATTTGGCCAAAATGTGTCTATCCAGAGTGCCTGCAGGACTCTACAATTTGTAGTTCTATTATCATACTCTTAAATTCAACATGGATCTTGATACACTAACCACAAGAGGAGTAACAGTAACATTTTCAGGTACCATCCGATTTTATTCACCTTTTGTTTCCGGCAACAATATTATCCACTTTTTAAATAATGATAAAATGTTGAATTAGAACTAGTTGCCTAGCAACATACCACTCTGAGGTGCCAAATCGTGTATGAAATATTCTGTGGTACAGCACCTGCAGGCACCTCGAGCCTTTAAACTTTGCAGATCACTCATCAAGGTCAAAGGTTGTTTGATGAAAGAAGAAAAAAGAGAAGCTTTTCAAGTGACAGAAGAAAAAAGTGATGAGGACTGATACCCTTTTATTCTGTCAACTTTAAAAAAAATCCTGCCATGTTTGGGTCATGTGCTAAATTACTACTGCCATCTGCTGGTGATCATAATATACAGCATTAGAAAACATTTTCACACTACTGCCTGACCCAAAGATGGCCATATATGGAAAGGAACTTGTAAACATAAAATGCCTTTTGTTTTAAATTAAATGAGTGACAGGATTTTTCACTTGTTTAAACATGATCAGCATAATAGTTTGACTATATATATGTAGTGAAATTTTAGCAATACAGTATATTTAAATTTTGAATATTATTTTCCATTGATTCTTAAGTTATGAAACAACAGACACTGACATCATGCATGTGATGTTAAGTCTACATTTTAAGTCTACATACAAATTTTTGATAATTTGACATAATTCTCTTCATCAGTTAAGTTTAAACAAACTTCAAAAACAAATGTAATAAATATTTTGACGAAAGAAATCATCTAAATTTACTCATTTTTACTCTGCTTTAAAACGTGTATCAAAAAAAAGAAAAAGAATGCATTATAACAATTTCACTTATGCCACTGTTCTTAATTTTACATCAGATCTTTTATCTCTCCTGAAAAAGCGGAATTTTAGTTCAGCCAAATACATTATTTCCAGAAGGAACTTGGTCTACCAGCCCCTAAGTATTTCAGAAAGACAACTGTTTATCATTTATGAGCAGAAAAGTACAAAGAATGTTTTCTAGTTTACTTACAATAAAGATATGCAGTTGATTAGTCCTTCAAGTGGACAAATCTAGGGCCCACCTATGACCCACCTGTGCTTTGGCATACAATCATCACAGTGCACGGAAAATAACAGGAACTATGGAGACTCAAAAGATGGGAGATGGCAGCGCATTCCTATGCTGGCAAAATGGAGAACATATGCTGTTCCAGATACAAATCTAACATAATTTATTCTAACTCAGGAGCAGCAAGAAAGCCCTCTTCCTGGGCAGCATCATTACTGAGTAGCTTGTTAATTAACGATCTAGCCCTTAATTGATACTTTTAGAATGATAAAATTACAGTATGCAGTTTCTTATATAAAAGATTACCGTATATTCAGATTTAACAGTTAGGTATGTTTTAAAGATTTTGACAAAAACTGACAAAGTAGCAAAAAGATGAGAAATTTAAAAGTATAGGCAACACTAACTTTTAAGCAGTTATTTCTTTGTCAATCTGAGTTAAGGGCTAAGGCTTAAGGGCAGAGCCCCTAGATAACCTCTGAAGAAACCGGACAAAATAAAAACTATACCATGGTGTCATCCAGGACAGTGGTGCAGAGCCAGATTATCAAAGGGGTATTATGGATTTAAGCCCCAGGCCTCAGCCAAAAGGGTGCCCCAGGCTCCAGCCCCTCTAAAATCCCTATAATAATCTGCAGCCCCCCATTCAGTGCCAGCAGGGCAGGAGCGCAGACTGGCTGGAGCGGGGCCAGGGCGGGTGTGCCTTCAGGCCCCCCCAGCAACGGGGGGGTGAAGGCCTGGCCCCTGTGATGGAGAGCCCAAGCTGGGGGCCCCATGGTTGGGGTGAGAGCCCCAGGGGAGGAGGCCTGCAGTGGGGGTCAGCCTGGGGCCCCCAGACTGGTTAATCCAGTCCTGCAGCGTTGGTGTTATCAGTGAGGAGAGAACAAAGAAGAACTGTGACATACCTAAAGCAAACCTTCCACTACCTCACCTTCTCATATTGCTGGGCTTGGAAAAGTAACAGAAGAGGCAGAAAAGAGCATGTACAAACAATCCTATGCTCTGCCTCTGAAGCTACTCCTACAGCAGACAGTGTTCCCTATTCTGTGCCTCTTCTTTGTTCATGATGTAGGACCAGCATGATTCAGGACCAGGTGTATTTCACTGGCAGCCAGGTGTATTTCAGCTTCCAGAGGACTCCTCTACTGGCACCATGTAATAATTCATCCTATAGCTCAGGCATCCTATAGCTCAGTGGTTCTCAGCTGCTGTGTAGGGAAACATTACTGTCTCATCACACAGTGGCAAGTGTGTCACGGAGAACCAGGGAGACGGCTGGATTTGGCCTGGGAGAGGTGCTGGTGTTTCCTGTAGGGTCGTGATATCCCCCCAAGTGAGTTGCAACCTGCAAAAGGTTGAGAAGCACTGCTCTAGCAAGTCAGTAACAGCATGCAGTACTTCATTAGTGTGTATTAGTCCCACTAACCCCTAGTGATCAGCTTCCTCCAAATAATATTCTCCATCTGTTGTCTTTCTAGTCACCCCTACCTTCTGCAGTTCAGCTACTACCATCTCCACTATGCCCTGGGTGAGACTGAGATGCCTCTAGTATTTTTGCTGTCAGGAAATCACAAGAGATGTAAAATATTGCACTGGCAAAACCTGCACAATGTTTGAGAGGTTTGGGTTATAATAAAAGCTCATTTAAATAACAACAGAATAGCTCTTTAATATCAAGCAATAGCATGAGCAAAACTAAACAACTAGCTATAAACAGGCCAGGAGAAAAGATATACTGATTCACAAAGTGAAACCATGATGAAAATGCTATTAGTTAAGTACATTTTACCATAAAAGAGATTCTTAATGAACTATAGATATTTATCAGAAGCACTATCCAATAATTACATTTCAGAAAAACAGCTGTGAGCTTTGTCTTGGTCATGTTCTACATGAGACATGAGATGTAAGATAAAAAGAAAAGCAATTATATATTGTACAAATAAAGATATAATCAATGACTAGTGCACTTACTTTGCAATTACATCCTAAGCCCTGCTCCTGCAAAGACTCATAGTATTAATTGCCTATGACAACTTGCCCAGTACTACACTGTACAATCACCAGTCCATTCAAAGTGGATTCTATCACTGGAGCCCATGTACATCCAGGTCACCTGGGTCTGAGTAGAGCCTAGTTCCTGTTTCTAGCTCTGTGTGTATAGGGCACAGTCCCAGGTTCATGATTCTTGTTTAATACCCTTCCTTGGGTTGTGTGGAACTGCCACCTAGAGACCCTGAAACCATTACTAGAGATCTTCCAAGCTCCTCCAGTCACCTACGAACACTGCCCCAGAGCTGCACCTAGCATGTAGGTTCTCTAGGTTTCTAGTTTAACCCTTTTGGGGTGAGGATGGCAGAAAAGAAAGGAGCATAGGCTTAGCAAAATAATTCCTTAACCACAAAAACAAATTAATCAGGAGATCTGACAACAATGGCATATGCTTTTCTTTACATGCTGCAAGTAGTCCCATTCAAGTCTCCAAGCTCTCTAGAAAGTCATCATAAGAGAGAATTCACAGTATGTAAAGTTAGGACACACAATTTTCTGCAGGCTTAGAGTTCTACTGAGGTCAAGAAATACAATCACATCATATATTTTGTAGCACTATAAACAATCTCTTCAAAGTAGCCTTTAAAAATGACAATATTTTGTACTGCCATCTCCAGCCAGCATGATAGTAATTTAATGATGGAAAATACAAATTTAATCACTTTCTTCTCTCCAAGCGAACATTTCCGTAAAGTAGAATTAGGTTAAATGTACAGACAGCTTCTAAAAATGCCTGTGTTTAACTTTTCAGATCAAGCAATTTATTCTTACAGCATACTAAAATTAAAAATATTGCCATTCATTTCATAGTGTGTGTCATAACTGGCATCACTTCTGTTACAGCCCCATACCAAAAAAAAAAAAAAAAAAGGAAAAATTTTCAGCAAAGTACAGACTTTGATTCCTGCAGTTTTCTTTCCATAAAATTGTGTTTTGCCATTTTTATATGGTGATGCTTTAGCAGTTGTGGTAGTTGCGGTGATGTCAGTTATAATAAGGAATAACAGATGGGCTGGAGTGAAGAACAAAGTATTTTCTAGCATCTGGATGGCTACAGAAACTGAATAAGTGGTGCTTTTATTTTTAACTCCACCCACTACTACCCATTATTTGATTGCATTTTTACATCTTTTATATTTCCATTCAACTATAATATTTCTTCATATTTTTCTCATTAACTTCAGTTCCTGTTGTCTTTCTGGTGTTTGCAGATCACAGCTGCACACAATGCATTCACTGAACCAAATAGTCCATTATATTTTTGCAGTAGAGAACAAGTCATAACTGTAACCTTGAATCTTAACCACATTTACATTTTCTCACTTATAAATTAATCACACATTTTAATTTTCTTTTAAAAATTATTGGAAGCTGAAACTCCATAAAACCCAGCATACTTGATTTTTTAACTGATGGTTAAACTTCATGGTTTTGAACTACAGTATTTTGATCAGAACTTTCCATAAAGAGGCACTCATCAAATTGCTAGGCTGCAATTCAGTTTCAAACTCAGGTCTCAGTCCTGCAGATGCCTACTCCTCAATTCAGCAAAGAATTTAAGGTTGTGCTTTGCTGAATTGGTGCACATACATAATTTTACTCAAATGAGTAGTTCCATAAAGTTATGTATGTACCGAAATGTTTGCAGTGTCAGGCCCAAGTTATAATCCTATGTATGAGATAAGAACTATGCCTCCAATTTCTTCTATTGCTGCCTGAACTTATGTCCATATGTGCATATTCTCAAATCTCTGAATAAAGTGGGCACATATGACAGTTGCTGTATACCTTCCTCCTCTCTCTATAAAACAATACTAAAAAAGATGACAGGCATGGAAATTTTGAATGTAGGAAATTGCAAAATTATAAAATATTGAGATGAAAGTGTACTTGGTGAGACAATCTGGGAAAAATTACTGGGTCCTCAAATTCAGTGAAAGCAAAATCTTGAGGGCTCAAAATCCATTAAATAGATTTAAAAAGTGAAAAAATGCACTAATTTCTTCCAACCACAATTAAAACAAACAATGGATAAAATTTATATGCACACAAATAACTGTCTATGTTGCATACTATTTTTAAAATGTTAACCTAATTTTCAGTCATAAAAATAAATGTTTAACGGCTTCCTGTATTTCTTATCAGACTCCAGACTTCAAAAGTTTCAAATACAAATTACTCTGGCATATGTTGCTTCACTGATTTACTTTTTTGTTTTATATTGAGTGGCCCAACAGGATACTTAGTGGTCTTTTTACACCAAGACTCACCTGATGAAAGAGATCACAGTTTGTACTCATGTTGTCTCAAGTAAGTGAATTTTGTAATTTTCATTTATTCAAAAAGTATTAGATAACCATTGGAAGAGAAAGCTTTTATAAGTCTTACTCACACAGTCCCAGTCTCAGTATATTTTAATCTTATTGACAAAACTAGTTAGTCTGACTTGGCATTCTTCTTGATTCTGAGCCTTTGCACTTGTAAAAAACATGCAACCTACAAGTCAAGAAATACGGCAACTCAACAATCTCTTCTCATTTTCTTGCATTTTGCTTGCTGTGCCAGTGACAAGGCATGAATACACACAATAATATCACAAACAAGGAGTCCTGTGGCACTTTTAAAGACTAACTAATTTATTTATTGCATGAGCTTTCATGGGAGAAATCCCACTTTCTCAGATGCTTGAAAATGGAAAACTTAAGAGTATGGGAGTGAAAAATAAATCCAGTGAAGTGTGAGTGACAGGTTCAGGTCAGACTATTTCAGCAAATCAAAGAAGTTGTTTAGATTCAAACTGTGTGGAACAGCATATAAGAAGGTTGGGAGGTTGAAAGAGGTGAAAATCACTTTTTGTAATGAGAAAGCCAGGCCACATTTTCACCTCTCTCAAGCTCCCAAATGTAAAGTAATACTTCAATGGAATTATTCCAAATTTATCAGAGTAATGGTATAAATTGGTCCTATGAATATACCATACCAAAACTATATTTTTTCCTTGGATAAACTACCATTTTGTTAAATACTATAGAATTGCTTACTAGGATTTGTAGAAATGTATATATTTCTTTGCTGAAGCAAACATAAAAAAATTAAACTTTTAAAAAGTTACTTACTGTAAATTACCCACTTTGACAGCTACAGGAATATGGGGAAGCTGAGTAGCCCACTTCAGTGTCACATCCTGATAAACATGCAACATGTTATTATGGTTTCCAATCAGAGTATTTATTGTTCCTTCAGACACTGTTAAAGATATAAAAACAGTTTTAAGACCACAGACTTTTTCATGAGCAAGTGTTTTCCTTTGAGGGTCACCATTATCCTTTTCTTTTTGGAAGCTACTATTGCATATTTTTCCCTTTTATTTATACACTATTAAGCAGTCAAAAATCAAAAAACTTACATGGACAGTAACTAAAAAATATATGCAATTAATCATGAACACCAATTAGAGTAATATCAGAGTGTGAATTCTAAAAAAGAAGTGGTGGACCCACTTTTAATACTTCCAGAACTATCACTCATAAATATTAGTACCAGATGTTATGGAATGCCTCAAAACAGTGCCAGAATACAAACTGAGCCCTTCTTTACACCTGTCTCACATACCAGATTACTAGCTTCTCATGGCAAATAATTTGACATAGGTAAAATAACATATTTGTCATCATGGCCAAGAGTATACTGCGGTAGACACGTGGCACAACATATACACATTGGTTATGTAATTTTAATAATAAACTGTCTATCACCATATTTAAATAAGAAATTACAGAAAGTAAAATAAAGATGATTATGAGCATGTTTGCAAATTTTAAATTCACTAATTTAATATAAGCTGTTATAACATATTCTGTGCTATTCTGGTACTAAAATGAAACTACAGATTGACCTCCTAAGGTCCCTTTTCAATCCTAATATTCTATGATTCTATAATAGATTCTTAATTCTGGTCTTTGTCAATTTGTCAGGAAAGCTTTATACCAATCAACCACACAAGCATTTATCCTTACAGTACCTCACCTTCTTGCATTCTTGCTGCATTTGAAGCCCTCAAAAATTGCTCTTAGCTGCCCTGAGACACCATGCACATGCTGAGTACATCTTGGTAAACTTTACCTCTCTTCTACCCCTGCCTTACAGGCCAGATACTTGAATCCAGGAAGGATTTTACTCTTTATATTTATCCATAAGTGAACTTACAAGAAAAGGTAGAAAACAGAACCCATATTTTAGGATACCTTATTCTTCTGTTTGTTCTCTGAAAAATTAACAACTTCAGTTACAAAATATAAGGTACAATTTGAACCCTACATAAGCTTTTATATTAATCTACAATATATTTAAAAGAATGCATCTTCCTAGTTGAAAAAAATCTTAGTTTTAAGTGCAACTATGCCAAAGATTCCAAGTTGATTTTTTTATTATTATTATTTTATTTTACAAACCTGAACAATAAGGAAGGAAGCAACTTGGACTGAAATCAAGTTTTTTCATGAATCGAATTTGCCCATTATCCTTAAGGCAAAAGAAATTTCTCACACCAAGCACAAAAACCGAGGAGGTCTGATTAAAGGTCACAACGCATATATCGAGGGCTTGCTCTCCAATGTTTAAAACCCAATCCATCTTCAAAAGAGAAAACATAATCAAAGATCAGTTAAACAGTGTAATAAAAGGCTTAAAAAGAAGGTTTATTCTACATCAAACCAAATGAATTTTCAGCAATGTAAATGAACAGAAAAAACAGTTGGGCGCGGGAGAGGGAAAGGGGGGAGTAAAATGTTCACTATTTTAGATGCATATTACTTTCAGGGATGCCATGATTTTCCTGATTCCAGAAAAAGAAAATACTGGGGGGACAAGAAAGAAACCAGCCCACAAACATTTTATGAAATGAACAATAAACACATTCTAAGCAATTCACTCTGTAATCGTATTTATTCAACAAAAATAAAAATGTACATATTGTTTAAAATTAAAAAGCTTTGAAATCTGGATGTACAACACAATCCCTCCACACATTCTACTAACTAGTTAAAGTCTACCAGCTCCTTTGTGTCTGCCTTTAGGTACTGATACATTTCACCAACTTGTTTGTCAGCTCCTATGCAAAGTTATAACCAAACCAATTCAAATGTGTTAAACGCCTGACTGATGCCAAGCTGATTTAACAGGACTGCTGGACTTCTAAAACTAATAAAATTCTCAGTTTGCCTGTCCTGTGTTCTGTAGTTTTGAATCACAATTTTGCACTGTTGTGATTTAAAAAAACTGACAAATAACCTCCTTCAGAAACATACTAGCTGAGTTGAGGCAAAAACCTACATCTTCCATTTTAAAATGCTAAAAATCAATAAAAGAAATCACAATTATGTTCCATCATCCACTTCTCAGCAAATTCTCCCTGTTCTTGAATCAACTGCTATCCCCATCATATTACCTAGATAATAAAAAGATTCCATGTGTCTGAATTTTATTTTATTTATTTTGCCCTATGCAGCTAGTTCTTGTATTCAGATTTCCAATAAGACTGAAAAACTAGAACAATCAGAAATTCTTCCCTATACATCCTTCGATTCCTTTCATAAGTCTAGTCTAATTTACAGTCCCTCACTGATAAAATGTGCTTGTATCACTCTCCATTCAACACAAATTTCAACATATCTATGGTAGTGGGATCAAAGATAAATTCATAATCTTTCTGAAAGCTCTATCAAATGCCATCAGGAAGCTAGGGCACCAATTCTCCTTTTTCAGTCAAGTAACACAAAGATTGATGTTGGTTACAGACGGATTTTTGAACACCCACAATGCAGTTTAGGGCTTTTGTCTACACTCCCCCTCATTTCAACAATCGGGGTAGCGGTACTCCAGAGCCTACAAAAGAACATTCAGGGATTTGCACTGATAGAACTAGTTGATGCTTAGCATTATTTGTCCTTATTTTAAGAGTGTAAAGCCCTCATGTCCTTGTCGAGGGCAACAACACCTATCGCTGGCCATCAATTGCTGAATTGAGGCTACCCCTTAGAGTCGACTAGGTTTGAAATTGTGTTAGGCATTTCTCCTTTCTCAACATGATTTAGACAGCGTTCTGGACACCCACACATCAGTGAACATGCAAAGTAATCTTTTTCTCCTATTTCTGTTGTCTTAGACAAAAAAGATCTCGTACTTTTCTCTGCATTCTTGGATGACATCTTTCGCAATCTGGACACAATATTCTTTCATTCTCTTTAAACAGAAAGAATCAATTGCATTAGCTATGCATTTTTTCCCCATGTGGGTACTTGTACATATCAGCTGTTATCATTTATGGAAAAGTGTACTGCAATGCACCCTAAGTGGGGTTACATTTGAAGACTGTTCTTTGATGCTACACATCTATATATCTAAACGAGAGATGTATATATGCACGGCGGGGACGCAGCTGCGCGCGCAGCAGCTGAATCCCCGTCTTGCTGAGGCCAGGCTGGGGAGATTCAAATCCCCCGCTCTGAGCATGCTCAGACAGAGCGTGCTCAGGGTGGGAGAGGCCTGGCC
>ML685756.1:3826623-3878791 GCA_007922175.1 Pelusios castaneus | reverse complement strand
CGTCAGACGCTTTGAAGATAGGAAAGTTACAGAGTGGTAGGAAATTAAATGCAGGGGAGTGTATGACATAGCATCAGGTCAGGCTCTAACAGCTGCTGTTGCAGGGGAGTGTATGACATAGCATCAGGTCAGGCTCTAACAGCTGCTGTTACAGCCTGACCTGATGCTATGTCATACACTCCCCTGCATTTAATTTCCTCCCACTCTGTAACTTTCCTATCTTCAAAGCGTCTGACGAAGTGGGATCTTCTCCCACGAAAGCTCATGCGATAAATAAATCTGTTAGTCTTTAAAAGTGCCACAGGACTCTGTTGTCTAATGACCTTAGAGTAACTGAAAAATCAAACCCCCATCATTTACAGAAATTAATAATGAAGTTACCTTCACTCAAGATGCACTTCATTTATATATTTAGAAACGAAAACAAACAAACAAAAACCCCAGTAGTTTATCAGCACTAAACAAATAGGAGGTAAAATCCTGGTACCATTGAAGTCAACTGTAGGGCTCTCTTTGACTTCAGGGGAGCCAGGATTCCACCCAAAATGTTCAAAGCTGAGGCTGACACTTCATTATTACCATTATCTATATGGGACTAGTGTCAACAGATCCAGTCACAGACCCATTATGTTGAGTTCTGCACAGACACAGATGAAGAAAGGGTAGTTCCCACCTGGCTCCACCTTACGGAGCACTGTCAAAGGAAGCTATTTGGGGCCTGATCCTCTGTGAAGTCCAAGGATCCACATCAATTTTCAAATAATGACTTGAAGAGGTTGCTCCGTGTTCTGCTGCTGCACCAGTGCCTCATACCCCACCACACTCCAAACAATTGCCAGGGAGTGAGAGAAGGAAATTCCTGACAACTCCCAGGATCATTGCTCTTCCTATTCCCATCTATTCCTTCCATAAGGTAATGTATCCCACAAGGAAACTGCTGTGACTTGAAGGACATCTGTACTTTACATTTCATGGAATTTGCCTGTTTGACTCATGAATCTATTACTTATACAGATTACTTTTAATATCAAAATTAAATTAAAAATAATTAAATTAATTTTAAAACAATCCTATAGAATAAAGAGCTATGAAAACATTATCTGCTAAAATAAGAGCAGTTAACTGTTTCCTTTCTTGGGTAAATGACAATACATTAAAAGAAAACAAAAGATAGCAAAAAACTGAGTTTTCTGACTTGATTAAATTAATATTCTGATCTAACACACGAAACACAATTATAAAAATATAAATAAAAATAGAATAAAGAGCAGCTAATTTTCTTTTTCAACACCCAAAGACATAAATCCATATTATAATTTCTGTTTAAGAAACAATCATTTTGAATTTACATAAATACTAGAAGACAAATATGAATCTACTTAGGTCTTTAAATACTAACTTGAAAACAGCCATACTGTTTTTGTTAATTAGAAAAGAAAAGAAAACCCTAAGATCAAATTTTCAAATCTACATAGTGTTCTAGATTTTTTTTAAATGTCTAAAAAGAGAAATCATCATGAAAATAATTTTAATAGTGAAGACCTTTTTCACAGAATCATAGAAACTGGAAGTGACCAAGAGAGGTCATCGAGTCCAGTCCCCTGCACTCATGGCAGGACCAAGTACCCTCTTAAACCATCCCTGACAGGTGCTTATCTAACATGCTCTTAAAAACTTCCAATGATGGAAATTCTATAACCTGCCTAGACAATTTATTCCAGTGGTTAATCACCCTGAGAGTTAGGAATTTTTTTCTAATGTACAACCTAAACCTCCCTTGCCGTAATTTAAGCCCATTGCTTCCTGTCCTATCATTGGCAGCTAAGGAGAACAATTTTTCTCCCTCCTCCTCGTGACAACCTTTGAGGTATTTGAAAACTGTTATCATATCTCCTCTAAGTCTCCTCTTTTCCAGACTAAACAGACCCAGCTCTTTCAATCTTCCCTCATCAGTCAGCTGTTCCAGACCTTTAGTCATTCGTGTTGCTCTTCTCTGGACTTTCTCCAATTTGTCCACATCTTTCCTGAAATGAGGCACCCAGAACTGGACACAATACTCCAGTTGAGGCATCACCAGGGCAGAGCAGAGCGGAAGAATTACTTCTTGTGTCTTACTTACAATACTCCTGTTAATACATCCCAGAATGGCGTTAGCTTTTTTGCAACAGCATTACACTGTTGACTCATATTTAGCTTGTGGTCCACTATGACACCCAGATCTCTTTCTGCAGTACTCCTTCCTAGACAATTATTGACCATTTTGTATGTGTGCAATGGATTGTTCTTTCCTAAGTGGAAGGAAGAGAAAGAAAGAGAGAAGGAAGGGACCGAACAGAGCGATGGCGGCCAACTACCACCCCGGGGGGGCCGTCAATCTGGGACCCAGCCAACCCCGGCGGACGATTGTGGCTCCTGCTGGCGCCAGTGATCCGGGACCCAGCCACCACCGCCAGTGGCCTGCTCTGGCCACCGTCAAGGCCGGTGATCCAGGCCCAGCTGACCCTGGCGGCCTGCTGCAGCTGCTGTCGGGGCCAAAAATCCGGGGACCCTCTGACCCCAAGGCTATGTCTACACTTGTAATTTTAAGTCGACTTTAATTAAGTCGACTTAGTGAGTCTACACTTAAAATTAAAGTCAACTTAAAGGGGAACTTACAAAGTCGACCTAGAGCGTCCACACTGGACGCCTAGATCAACTTCTAGGGGCTAGGGGGACCTTGGGCAGGTCCATGGTGGCGGGGGGGCACCCCTTGTGCACAATGGGGCAAAGGGGGACAGAGACCCTGGCAGGGCATGTGGGCAGGGTGTGACGCTGTCTGGATTTAGGGAAGCATTTATTATATTATTTTCTATTAATATCTCATAAATGCTATAATCCATAGGAACTATGTCATGTTTGGTATCAATAGAAAGGTAGTAATTTGCTGGGAATGATTATATAGTTTATGTATAGGAATTGTATTTGTATTAGAAATTAGGAATTTGATGTTATATCTATACTTTAACTTGTGTGATTCTGTGAAAACGCCCCAGACAGGAGGCTGTCTACAACCATTGTCTCTTTAATGGCTCATTGGGTTTTTCCCTGGGCCCATTGTACTTGGGAGCCTCTACAACCATTGTGTCCTTAATGTTAAGGAAGCTCCCAAGTACAATGGGCCAATGGAGAAATCTGAATACTTTGATCTCGGTTTGTGCCTTGGCCTTTCTGATTTTTCCCTTACACAACTGTGTTATTTGTTTATAGTCATCCTTTGTGATTTGACCTAGTTTCCCCTTTTTGTAGGACTCTTTGTTTATTTATTGAAAATCTCCTGGTTAAGCCAGGGTGGTCTCTTGCCATACTTCTTATCCTTCCTACACATTGGAATAGTTTGCTCTTGTGCCCCTAATAAATTACATGTGTGTCTGTGGAATTACTGCCTATGAATGCAGGATTAAGACATGATATTGATTTTAAAAGAAAATTTTACTTCCTCCTAGATGTCCTCCCTTCAGATCTTTTCCCCCGAAAAATTCCTCTAATATAGAGCTCCAGATATAAGAGAGAAAATTCATGTCTTTTTCCCACTTACAAAATATTATTATGTAAGGTTCAATATATGGCAACACTGATAGGTAAAATGCATATGAAAAAGTTATCTACTTGTATTCTGATTCTTCAGAGAAATTATTAGAGGAACATCAACCATTATTTAAAAAGAAGCAGAGACTACTAACTAGTTAATGGATTAATAGTTCACCTAAAATACTAATACTATGTTACCTGATCCAAGACCTCTTGACTAAAACAGAGACTTAGTATTCAAAACTCAGGTTTTTGAGGGCAAGAAGTAAGTGGAGATCTGCAAGCGGAGTGGAGAGAGCTATACTGGATCTCTTCCCCCCATCTTGTGATTTCAAATTCTATACTATCCTCAAAATGGTCCCCTCACTCTTCCTGCCAAGGAGGTCCATACATAATTCATTCCATTTCCATTAACAATGCTGCATACATTTGATGGGAAGGACATTCAAGAATTAAATACTGTGCTGTTCTTTTCCATGAGGGAACCAAATTTCACACCTTCATAAGGAAGTGCATTCATTGGTGCTACTAAATAGATGGGCACAATTTTTTTTTTTAAATTAAATGTAATGTGGGGGGGGGGGGGGATCTTGAAAGGATTTCAATCAAATCTGAACTAGTGCAATGTCCTATTTAACCTAAATGCAGATTTCTAAATAAAAAGAATGTATTTTATTCAAGCAGAAGTTCTCTCTTTTCTTAAAACTGTAAATTTGAGATAAGTCTTATATTAACAAAAAGTATGGGGGTGGGGGAGTGACTTTACCGACTGTGATGCAAAATGTATTCGTCTTATATCAACTGTTTTAATAAAGCAGAAATAACACTCTGGTTTAACAAAATCATAAATCAACATATAAAGAAGAATTTCCTCAGAAAAACCCCATTTCCTTTATTAAACATGAAACAGAGCAAAATAGTCCATTAATCAAAAAGTCTATGGTGGCTTCTAAAGGAAACTTAGCTAAGCTAACGAAAACCAACCTTCTCAAGTTAAATCATTCTAAGATCTGTACAGACAACTTATATTTTGTACAAAAGCATCTATAACATGGAAATCATTAGAGCATTGTTCAAAAGCTCTCAGACTAACATTCTGCCAGCTACTGAATTAAGCCAAACTAATGCCTTTTATATTTTCTTTACAACTGCAAGTGATAAAGACAAAATATATCACACCATTTAAGCCATTGGCTGCCAGCTTCATTGACAACTTCAAGTTGATGATTTGGTCCCATCAGATTTAATCTATAATATACTGAAGTTTGTTTCTTATTTCCAAACAATGGTATTGCATTAATCTTTCCTGTTGCTTTAGTAGATAAGAGTCATACACCTTTTTAGGAAATGTGAATTCTTTAATTTTGTAACAGTTTGAAGTCAATGAACAAATGTTTCCTATTACTAAATGCAATAATTTTAAAAGAATTATGGGTTTAACATATAAAATCCTGAAAGCATTTTCTAAAAGGTACAATTGTTTTTGAATTATGACTTTCCTTAGGTTTTCTTACACTGGAACACATGTTTTTTATATTATAAAGCAGGGTATATGGCTTCTGTTCAAATCTAGATTTTATTGTTTATAAGATTAGAAACATATTTTATATTACACACACACACACACACACACACACACACACACACACACACACCCCCCATACATGGACAGCCAACTAGTTTCTTTTGAAATTGTGTATGAAATGACTTTATTAAAAAACCTTTCCCATTATTTAACTGCTTAAGTACTACTTATGTGGCTCAAAGGATCAAAAGCTGCATTTTATGATTTATTCATAATAATTTGTTATTTACAATCTCAGGTATGTGGTATTCAAAGGGTTAAATTAACCAAATTGCATAGTTGAGATAAGCATTTGATTCCTTGCCTAAAGGCTGAGAAGCTCTAAAGCAGTACCCAAGATCAGAGCAGATGATTTCATCAACATATGATTCAAAAATTAGTCAATAGAAATTATATACTAATAAAGTAACTTATGGAATGTTTGAACAACAAAATCATAACCAAGGCACTTGAATTCAATTAAAACCTGTCTAATATTAAGCGTCTCACTTAATTTTCAATTAAACGCTTTTTTATTTTAACACTGACACTATTCTTAACTAATGTTGGTCCAAAGAAAGAAAAAGAAAATGCACAACAATGTAAGCTAAAGACAAGATGCAAGACAATGTTCAATAGTCTAACCTTTGATGGATTGCTCAAATTGACAATCAATCAATCATTGTAAATAAGGTACTTTGCACTAGTAGCACCTTCCATCCATGGACCTCAAAACATTCTACAAACTTTTAATGAATTAAGATATACAACAACCTGGTTATGCAAGTAAGTAGCAGTAGACCTATATCCCAGTCCTCTTCTACCTAGTCGTGGAGATGGACAAACTGTAGTGGTCCATCTTTGGAGACAAATAGGGCATTCTGGAATGGTCTGAAATAAATGACTAGCCAGTGGACTATATGATCCAGGTATAGTGGTAGTCCATTAAGCCATTGCCTGTCCACAGCTAAGAATGCTTTGGTCCCTAGTTGCCCCCTTACACATTTACCCTCTCTTATAAATCATGATGGTTCACCAAAGACCTGCAACAAATGAAAGAGGAGATGAGAAGATTAAACTATTAATACTGGAAGCTAAGAAGTCAGGCTTCTGGTCTGCCATAGTCTTAGAATTTGGATAGTTATCTCAAGAAAAGATCTAAAACCATTAGGAAAAATCTGTTAAAACCTGAGAATTAGATTCATTGCCCTCTTGGTTAGTGAAAACTTAGACTGTAAACTCTTTGGAGTCAACAAAACTGACTTTTCATTACGTGGACATATAGTGCCTAGCACAACAGAATCACAGAATATATGGGCTGAAAGGAACCTCAGGACGTCATCTAGTGCAACCCTCTTCTCAAAGCAGGACCAATACTAAATCAGTCTAGCCAAGGCTTTGTCAAACGGGGCCTTAAAAACCTCTAAGGATGAAGATTCCACCACCTCCCTAGGTAACCCATTTCTGTGCTTCATCACCCTCATACTAAAAAAGATTTTTTAATATCCAATAAAGAGCTCCCCTACTGCAACTTGAGACCATTGCTCCTAGTTTTGTCATCTACCACCAATGAGAACCTTCTTTCAGGTAGTTAAAGGCTGATATCAAATCCCCCTCATTCTTCTCTTCTGCAGACTAAACAACCCTAGTTCTTTCAGCCTCTCCTCCTAAGTCATGTGCTCCAGCACCCTAACCATTTTTATTGCCCTCCGCTGCACTCTTTCCAATTTATCCACATCCTTTCTGTAGTGAGGGCCCAAAACTAGACACAGTACTCCAAATGAGGCCTCACCAGTGCCAAATAGAGGGGAATAATCACTTCCCCTCAATCTGTTGGCAGTGCTCCTACTGATGCAACCCAATATGCCATTAGCCTTCTTGGCAATAAGGGAGTAGTGTTGACTCAAATCCAGCTTCTTGTCCACTGTAAATCCCAGGTCCCTTTCTGCAGAACTGCAGCCTAGCCAGCTGGTCCCCAGTCTGTAGTAATGCATGGGATTCTTCCAACCTAAGTGCAGGATTCTGCACTTGTCCTTGTTGAATCATCAGATTTCTTTGGGCACAATCCTCTAATTTGTTTACCCTCTGTACCCTATCCTTGTCCTCCAGAATATGTACACTCCCTCCAGCTTAGTATCATCAGGAAATTTGCTGCAGGTGCAATCCGCCCCATCCTACAGATCATCAGTGCAGATGCTGAACAAAACTAGGCCCTGCACTAACCCCTGGTGCACTCTGCTTGTTACTGGCTACCAACTAGACATCAAGCTGTTGATCACTACCTGCTGAGCTCAATGATCTAGCCAGCTTTCTATCCATCCATTCACCCACGACATAGTTCTTTAACTTGCTGATAAGAATATTGTAGAAGGCCATATCTCCAATTGGGATCACTAGTTTTTACTAAAGTACAAATAATTAATAAAAACAAATCAAATGTGACTGGTCCACTTTTAATAGAGAACATCGGTTCCTCATTTCAAGAGCCAGTGCTCAAAAAGTCTTCACATGAAGCTAACAAATGCACTCGCCATTGCCCACTCTCCAATATCTCTCATCTGGATAATATAATTAGAAAAGTGAGGTAAGTCCAGCAACATCTCATTATTTGCAATCATACTTCTATGATTTTGAAACTCTGTTAGTCAGTCTGATTGATGTACAGTCTTCTCAAAAATCAAACCCTCAACATCCATTCCAACACTAATCTGCCACCATACTTTGTTGTGGTTGATTACAACATGATACTCTCTTGTTACTGAGACACAATTAGAGAGCAGGACGGGGAGACGGAATCATGTTAAGAATGCTTCTTCCATCCTTTCTCTCTGGAATATTCCAAAGAGCTATAATGGGATCCTGCTTCTCAAACTATGCAATCCCAAAGGATTATGTCAGTTAGTCTCTCTTACTCAGTGTTGTTGGAAGCCATAAGGGCTACCATTCCATCAGTATACTGATGACACCCAGATTTTATCTCTCATCAACCACTGATAATGCCATGTCTCTGCTGACCTAATGTCCAAAAGAAACAAAAATCTGTTTAAAAAAAAAAAAAAGGACTTGGCTTAGGAACAGTTCAGGTAAAACTGAAATGATGTCAATTGGCCAGGGGAAGAACTTTGAGGAACTTACATGAATTGTGATAAAACCTTCAAGAAAAGACATCTGTATACTGATGGTCAAGGTGGTACAAAACTGCCAACTCCAACTGGAATAAAATCTATTTGAGAACAATCAGAGTAGTGGGTTTTGGGTTTTTTTCCATATCTGGCTGGTTGGAAAGTAAATCCTTACATTTTAGATACTGACCAGAGTACGATTTTCTCCCACGAAAGCTCATGTGATAAATAACTTGGTTAGTCTTTTAAAATGCCATTGGACTCCTTATTTGTTTTGCGAACTAGACTGACATGGCTACCCCTTTGGAACTAGACCTGAGAACTGTTATTCAAGCATTTGTCATCTCAAGACTGGATTACTGCAATGTGCGCTTGCCCTAAAAGATCCAAAAAACTACTCAGAAATTACTAGTAACTCAGCATTCACTACTCCATCAGTCATATAAAGTGAACAGACGAAAGCATATTGAACAACTCCTCAACATTCTATGTTGGCTACCAAATTCCAGGTTCATTTTACATCCTTAGTCCTTATCTATAATAGCCCTGTGACATCCCCCCCCCCCGGCCCAGAATCCTGTCTGGGGTGCTGCTGTGCCTACCCTATTGCCTCCTTTTGGACCCCGACTTAGCCCACTTTGCAAGGTGGCCACACACTCTTGGGTCAGCCCACACCAGCCTCCTGCATGTAATCAGTCCCAAGCAGTGGATGTGCACGCTCCAGGCACTATGGGGATGGTCCCCCAGTGAGCAGCCCCAGCCACACCACACCAGGAACTTCCATCCTGCAGGGATCGGGACCCTTCCCAGATACCTGTAGGCGCATAGGCTCTAGCTTGCCAGTTTATTAAAGAAACTAGAATGCACCCAGTTGTTGTTGCCCATTCACCCTCTCTAAAATCCATAACTTTAGATAAAACAAACACTAGTTTATTGATTAGAACATGATTTTAAATGAGTATATAGCAAATCAATGCATAGTCATTTAATAAAGCAGTTAAGAGTTAACCACTAGCAAATTAAAATATACTTTCTAACCTAAAGTTTACTGTCCATACTTACAATGTTTGGTTGAATGACAGTTTAACAGCCAGTCTCTGCCTTTCCCTAGGCAGAGCACAGATTTTGCTTATAAGTAAAGGTATTTCAAGATGGATATTCTCTGGCAAAAAGCATCTTACCATTCAACAGCATGTTTTCTTGTTTCCAAGCCCCCTCTCACCCCCTTTCCTGAACTGAGGTCATTCACTTTGTTCAGAAAGGGCCAGTGATCTTCCACTCTCAGGCCAAGGCCTGCAGTTTGTATAAGCTCTGTGAGGCATCCTTTCTGTTTACATGCTGGGAGACAGCTCTGAGTGTCTGCCTCCCCCCTGAGAATGTGAAACACATGGGAACATGTTTCACATCTGTACACATACATGATGCTGCAGGAAACGTGACACCATAACAATAATGCAGAGCATGTTATCTACATTCATAAAGGAACCCCTGGCATGCCATATTTTGCACTGAACCACACAATTACATTGCAAAAGTGAACAGAAAAGTTCATACCCCAGGGGACATCCCATGACAAGCCCCAAAGGAATCTGGGACTAAAGCTAACTCAGAAACTCCTGCTATGGAGTTTCCTAGAGATTTTATCAACACCAAGGACAGGATGTGGCCTTCCATGAAAGAAGTTTGCGATTTAAGCTCTACTGGAAGCCACGTGCTTCCACACCAATGGCTGAAGACATCAGAACTGGTGTATAGCCACAAGGGACTTCCCTACCAACTGCACCATACAAGAGGGAAAGGAATAGTGGGAACTTTTAAACAGAGCCCATACATGCTGCAATTAGGCCTCAGTTGTGTGAATGTAAGTGGGATTGTTGGGGCACTGGTGTGTGTAACGCTAAGATCTCCAGCATCACCATAGTGGCCATTTCCGTGAGAAAAATTAGAATAAAGGATAAAATATGTAAAGAGAATCCCTTTCACGCTCAAATCTCAGAGACTAGCCAACCCTTGATTTTTAGTTTGACCATGAAGTTATAAAAACTGCATGGAGGTCATCCACTGCAATATGCACATTTATTTCCTCCTCCCCCCCCCCCCTTTTTTTTTTTGAACTTTTCTCAGCAGACATCCTACAGCATCCCAGAACAGAAAATAATAATCTTTTATTTTAGAATTAAATAAAGAGGGAACAATCAGCTTGGGGGGGAAGGTGTTTCAATTTTTTGTTTGTTTTTTAAAAAGCTATTTACATAGATTTGTAATCAGAAAAAAAATCCAAAAGTACACTAAGTTGCAGAACAGACTGCATGCTTACTCAGTATCTCAAGCCTCTAGAAATTTTGTAGGACAATGTAATAAATAAGAACCACTCACTATGCTCTCTTGTACTATCTCCTTCTCTCAGAGGGCAGAAACCTTTCAAGTTCTTATTTAATATTTCTTCCCCTGCCCTACCGGATTATCACAGAAGTATTTTTCAGGTAACCATATAGGACAATACTGATGTTTTTATTCAGGGTTCTAAGCTCCCATCCTGGCTTATTCCTAATCAGGAAAGTAGAATTTCACTCACTCACTGAATAGCCTCTCTATACTTCCATCTGTAGGGAGAGAAAGAATTTGCATCCCCAGCCTCCCACAAATGAGGCATAGGTTTCAGTCTCTTAAACTCAAGGACTTCAATTTTACTGGAATCAATTCTGCCCTCAGTTACTCCCATTAAGCTTCACTGAAATAAGTAGGGCTGCACAGGTGTAACAGAATTTGGCCCATTTCTTAAAGAAATTGTTACACAGGTAAGCATTTGAGTTACTCTCTTAGGCTTTAGACACATACCAACGAGGTTATGGTAACTGCAAAAGTAAATCTGGTTTCAAATAATTAGAATTCAGGGATGTGTGTTTACTATATTAATAGCTATATTGTCTTTTCTTATATGTGAATGATAAAAAGCTTTTTTAGAAAGCAGACATTTGTATTAAAAACCAGACAAAAAACATGCAGGAGGGTTGGGGACATTGATTTCATTTGTACTGCGATCTAATAAACTTTAACAAAATGTTTACATACTCATTATATATATTTTGACATACTGCAATTCTATTGTATAAAATGCTATAATAGTTGTTCTGAAGATCATAGAAATGAAAGATTAAAAAAATCAAATCATATTAGTCCATCCCCATTCTCAGGTATGAGGATTCTCTATAGGACACTTTCTAATGCTTTAAAAAAAGACATTTCTATTTCTGCCTATGCCCTCACAGTTGTGCAAGAGCCCCCATTATATCACAACCAAGAAATACTGCTTTTTCCACAAGGAGCCAAAGAGGTTTTGGAGATATCCTTTAACCAATTTACTAATTTACTAATATATTAAGGTTTTTTTGTATTATTTTCTGTGACACCACTTTAAAAACACACAAAGACACAGTACAGGTGCAATAATATTATAAAGAGGTTGATCCATTTACTTTAATAGATTAAAAATAGAGGTCAGCACAGCTGTTCATCCACATTGTTAAGGCAAGTCAGAAGTAGCAGTAAGTTTTGATCTCACACAAATGATGCAGTACAAAATTTATGTTGACCATAATCTGTTACATCATAAAAATAATAAATCACTAAGAGTGGAAATAAGATTTATAGAACACTCTTGTAATAGATAAATAGATACATATAACAATGACTGGGCGATATCCTAACTGTACACACATGAACCCTAACACACAAATAACATTTCTGAAACATGTCCTGACAGTGCCATAGTATAACACGTTGTAAGCCAAATAATATTTATGATAAGGTGCTTCAGTGATTTTCAATCCACGTAGAATAGCTGGTAAAGCTTATTTGTTAAAGGAGCAGTGAAAAATATTCAATACGTATAGGGCTTGATCCAGCAACAAGTCAATGGCAAAACTCCCACTGACTTCAGCAATGCAGCATCAAACCCTAAAGCAACAACTAAATTTCTTGTTTGTCTTCCTTGCATTGTCTCTAATATCCACTTCAAGTTTAATGTAAATTTGCATTTTAACTAGTCTGTTTCTATGGCTTAAATTCCAGTTATGAAAATGACTATAAGTCAAACAAAATGAAAAGTTCATACAAAATTAGATATTCTTCATATTCCAACTTTTTGTAGTTCATTTTGTTTCCTTTGGCCATTTGTTTTTAATGTGTAACCAATGAATGGGTTTTTTATGTTTCACTTAAAAAAAATGCAGTCTTCCAAAAGCTCAGCCAGAAATGTACATTTCAAAAAGCTTACTGCAGCCAGTTGGCTTTGCCAGTGACATATTTATAAAGTGAAAATGTAACCCATAGTGTTCTCTGCAGATCAGATGGAATCACTTAGTGTACTCTACATAGTTTCAGCAGCCTGTGCCTCAAGAGGAATAACCCTCAGTGTTGCTTTAAGTATTAATCCAGCTACTGTTGTTTTGTAGTTTTTGTTATTCTAGCATGATATAAATATATTTGCGCCACACTTTTTTTAAAACACAATTTATTTTTAATGAAAAGTCAAAATAAGAGGCAGGTGGTGGCTCTTTGAAACAAGCCTGTAATTAAAGCTATTTTGGAGTTGGAGTTCTTGCATGTGAATGATTTCCTGTGCTCTCAGCCTTCCTCCAGCACCAAAACATTTTCATAAAAATAAACACATTATGTAATCACAAGAACTGAGCACCATGTGATATTCTAATAAAACCTGCAGCATCAAATGGGATAAATTATAAATAGGAAAAAACTTCATAAATGTATAGCTTTTTGGCAAGGAACAGCACAGATGACTCTACAACCCTTTAAAGAATGATAATCAAAAGTGTCAGTCTAAGGTTCAATACAATGAAGACAAAAGAATGCCATATTTAAGATAAAAGAAAAGAGACAATGTCATTTTCACACAGCAATAGCTGTTCACAGTTAATACTAAATCTAAGAGTATAAAGAGCGCTTTCCTTAAGCATCAAAGATCTTAATTTACACAGGAAGAGGTAAACTAACATTCCATCAACCAATACGAAAGTAATTATGGCCTTACTTTCCTCGCATACAGGTTGGAAGAGAAGACAGTCACCTTCCCTGACCTGGAAAAATGGGTTTTCATTTTTTTTTTTTAACACTGAGTTTCTGACTCCTACATTTCTCTCTGAAAGGAAAGTCCTAAGATGCTTCCTGTACAGAGGTGCTTTTGAGAGCTCAACTCACAGCTGTGTTTAGTTCCTGATGCAAAATGAGTGTAGGTCAACTGTGAGCAAAGCACCTCAGGAACTACTCCTGACTAATGGAAAAACCACCTGAATGTATGTTGGGGCAGTTCTTAAAACAACTTATGCCTAGTTTTAAAAAAAATATAATTCTTAAGTTACTTCCCCAGCCCAAAGCCGGAAACATATGTCAAAGAGCATTCAGAAACACTATAAACAGACTAGCTTGGTGGTCTAGTAGCAGCACAATGCACTACCACAACGGGGATCAGAGTTCAGGACTTCAGCTGGGTTTCTTCAGGCTTAGCAGACAGGAGCTGAGAGCACTACCAAGACAGAGCTCAAAGCTCATGAGAAGAGGGAAAGAAAAATGCTTTACATCACTCACCAGCAATCCCCTGGATGATGCACCAAGCAGTGTACATAGGTTCCTACAGGAGCTAGGTTGAGTCCCCTAATGCTAGAAGCATGGGTTATTACAACATGAGCCTCTGAAGCAGGAAGGGTATGAAAATAAGAGGAACTGACCACGATTTAAAGTGGGGGGACAACAACGCAGAAAAAACAGATATTTATTTAATTGATTGAACTAACTTCTTAAATCATTTTTTAGTCCTTGCTTGATACTATGGTGTTGGAACAAAAACCAGCACAAGAGTACAAGGTCTTTGAATCTGCACAAATCCCAACAGGAGACAGATGTTGGTACTGCAACAGGCTAGCCTATTCATTAGCAAGTTTCCTCGGGGAAGAAATACCCGCGCAGCTCAAAAGAGGAATGGCCTTGAGGAGAGGAACTCCTTTGTACCCCCATAACTCTTAATTTTTAGGATCAAATATCTCGCACCGAGTCCTTTGCAGATTTCTATGAACCTCAAAAAGGGATTTCATCCATGTGATCAACCAAATCCATGAATTCACACCTCCTCTCTCCAGTCATCCCTCTTGGAGGGAGTAATCTTTGAGCCACATGATGCATTTTTTCCTTTCCCTGCTGACCCCTGAAACAGAACAGTGAGCCAGTATTAACCTCTTAACTTTGAACAGAGGCCTTTTTAAAACAAATATAGACCCTGAAAGTGGGGAGGGCCAGATGGGAAAAGGCTACCAGGCAGGTTCAATGAATGCCAAGTACCTGACATACAAAACAGGCAGAGTCTCTAGCTTTAAGGAAAGGGAATCTGCTGGAAGAATCCTTACATTAGTCATTCTACAGCTATAGGAGAGGTGAAACATCCTCTCATCTAAATAGGTTCTAGTTACTATTTATTTGTATATGGTAGCCATCACAATGGGCTAAGCATTCATGAAGAAACAATCCCTGGCTGGCAATGCACATAGTTTCAGAAGAAACACTCAGGTTGGCAGAGATTATAAGAAAAAGAACATCAAATACAGATTTTTTTAAATACAAATCAAACCATATTCACTGTAGATAGCATAACAGAAGGGGGTCTATAAAAACAACTTAAATATGATCAAGGTGGAGAGTTACATTTATATGTGTTCAGGAGGCCTGGGGCTACAGCCTCCCTGACTGTAGGTGGCTCACAAAACTGTTGAAAAAGTCATTTTTCTAGATAAAGTCCTCCCTCTTTTTTGAAGTGGTACACAATTACTGTTTTCAGAGCACAGATGTCTTTATAAATATAAATCTAGTTTGGAGGACTTATGATATAAATGTATGAGGAAGTGTCGTGTGAGGTTTAGGAGTTGCATATTTCACAGGGCTATCAAAGGAACCTGTGCACAGAGGTTACCAAAGGAATTTTAAATTACGTGCTCATTCATGTTAAGCTGCCTTTACTTGCAACTGTATTATCTGTCTGAATACACCATATTTTCTTGCATATGCCAGTCACCTTCACAAAAATATTAAATCAATATAGACAGACCTATTATGAAAACTTCAACAAAAAGCACCACTAAACTTTGAATGAAGGTTCTCAAGAATTTTATTCAAGCACATTAAATTTTATCCAACTCCCACTGAGTTCAACGAAAGCTGAATTTGACCCTAATTATATATTACATATAAAGTGGCTCAAAAATAATCAGTAGGTTATGAAGTCAGTATATGGATATATCACTAAGATGACAAATCAATTGTCTTAAAAGAGGAATTTCTTCATCTTTAAAACCCAAAAGACATATATACTTGGAGTTCTAAGCTGAGAGACTGGAGCAGAGTAAACTCAAGTGCAGCTCCTCTCCCCCCCTTCCATCAGGAGAACTGCCCTGTTCAGAGACAAGACCCTTTATCATCCCCTGTTGTTCTTTCCCAGTAAGAAGCAGATATCCACTCTACCACCAGGTAGAAAGTCTAACAA
Source organism: Pelusios castaneus (assembly GCA_007922175.1). Lineage (NCBI taxonomy): Eukaryota > Metazoa > Chordata > Testudines > Pelomedusidae > Pelusios > Pelusios castaneus. The sequence continues at coordinate 3,862,992 of ML685756.1, read as the reverse complement.
AGCCAATTTACCTCTTGTGCCATTTTATAATAATTTTGCTGAGGAACAACTATTAAAAATGAATACTCACCTAGTTGCATTGTGACCCATAAACCCTCAATGCCACCTCAGGATAACAAGAATATCCTGACCCTGGTATGTATATTCTGGTTCACCAAAGATTCATGTGAGATCTTAAATAAAATGCTGGTCATTATTTGGTATTGTTGTCACACATTCTCACCTTCTAATCAACTAGTGTGAATGGGCCTCACCTACCCTAACTGAATTGACTTTGCTAACACTTGCCCTCCTTCTTCCTGGCATGTGTATATACACACCTCTCAACTGTACTTTCCACTTCATGCATCTGACAAAGTGGAGGGTGGAGCCCACGAAAGCTTATGCCCAAAGAAATTTGTTAGTCTTTAAGTTGCCAAAGGACTGTCGATTTTTGTTTGTTTGTTTGATACCTAACAGACCGGTAGGAACAAGGATCTGATACCCATTAAGAACAAGAAAATCTTCCTCTTGCTGGAGCCAAGGGAATATCAAAGTGACTTACAGTCTAGGGAGAAACATCATAGTTTTGAATACAGATTCACTGACAAACTCTTCTAAAGAAGTATTGCTCCCAGTATGTACAGTGATAACAAAAGAACTCTCTAAAAAGCAGTTAGTAAAGCATTGTCTCACTGTTCTAAAGAAAAGTGATTTTTCCCCCCTCCCCTCCTTTTTTTTTTAAACACTAAAGTGACTTATATTGAACTTGAATATCACTTTAAAGGAATTTTCAACATCCAAACCAAGGTACCTGTGATTAATCACATTGTATGGTTTGGTTTTAGACAGAGCTAAAACTGAGGGAATAGGTAATTAATTCAGACACTTTTACATCTACGTCACTTGTTTAGCTTTAGCTCAGAATAGTAATAATCAATAGAATGGAGTAACAGCTGTTTGGTGGCTAACATATATTAAGGACTATATCTCCATTACAAACATCACCATCACCATTCATTACCTTTTTGGTAATCTGACTGGTCATGATTTAATAGGCATGAACAATTTGTTACCATGTTCCTCTAGAATAGGGTAGAAGCATCCTGCATATAAACATATGATCTTATTATGGTAACCCAGCTTTGCAAAGTCCTATTCGCCAACACATGTAAGGCCACTAATTATTTTTGACAGATAAGTAAGATGTCACACTTTTTTTTTTATCATCAATCCAGTTAAAGGGCCGATGAGTACATTTTATGTCTGGATAGCTAATTTTCATAGTAGTTTTGCAAAGCTGTTATAACCCTTATTATATCTTAGCGAGTCCCTGAGTTTTTTGTAGCTTTCATTCACGAAACCATGCATACAATCAGACTATAAACTCTGTGGGACAGGGACCATGCCATGTCATCTTCTTTTCTTTGCAAACACTTGGCATATTTTGGGGCAATATAAAAATAAGTAATTATTGTAAGTATTGTAACTCTTTGCCTTCTGACGCACAGAATACTCCAACATCCAGTAATGTGGCACACTTTCAGAAATACTAAATAAATACTTTAGAGGGAAAAAAAGCACAAGTAGCATAACAAAATGAAAAGAAAGAACACATCCTTAAAAAATAAAAAATTAAAGTGATAGCCAACACTGATCTATAAATATTCTTTTTAGGGCTTCAACAGTCAACAGTGATTAACTATTTAAAAAGATTCATGACACCTATATCACATGGCTTCAAGGACTCAGACTGGCAATGCTCATGTACTTGCAACCTATTTAATGTTTACTCCCAAAAAATTACCAAAAGACAGTCAGCAGCAACAGTAAATGAAATCCTCTATACTTCTAATTCTGTTGTACGGATCATTCAACATCAGTATTTTTCCACCAAGTCTTTTAAGATTTTATATCAAATTCTGACACAGCTACAATCATTTAGGCAAACAATCACCACCAGATTTTCATAGCAGTATATCCATCACAGGTTTGCATCAAGCTCCGTATTATTCAAATAAATGGATCATCTATTTGAAGCCAAGTATTCTTCTAAACCATTTCCTTGTACAGCTACATAGATGTATTTTAGCTTCTTAAAATCTTAAGTCAGCACTTAGATCCATATATTGACTGAAATAAAGCTGTTTAAAAGCATAACCTTCTTTTCAAGGCTTAGCTGCCTAACATTTTCACATGCTGAACTTAGGTCACCTACTAACTCTACCTAAACATTGTTTAATCTCTAGTTTATCTCATTATTTAATTTAAAAGCAATGTACGAAATTATCTACTTTATTTAAAAATTCACAGTCAAGAATAGCATTTTAATTTAAGCATTTAAAACAATTTCATGTTCTGATTTTCTTTTAATTAATGCTGGAAGTTAAATATGCAAATATCCCACATGTAAGTTTTTGGAACTGAATAAGGATGTGTTGTCAGCACTAGGTCAAGCATTTGTCTTTCAAAAATGAATTTATTCTTATCATCTGATATTATTGTTTGTATTATTGTAGCCCCAGTCATGGACCAAGTCCCATTTGTACTAGGTATTGTATTAACATAGGCCAAAAAGACAACCCCTGCCCCAAAGATCTTACAATCTCAGTATAAGAGACAGCAGATGGATACAGACAAAGCAAGAGAGTAGAAGATACAATGAGACAATGTAGGTCACCATCATATGTTGTGGTTTCACAACACCAGCAGCCTACCCACTGTCATATTGTTCATAGACATCACAGCAGAAGAGAGTTTTGAGAACATATTTGAAGGAGGATAATGAGTTAGTTTTACAGCTTGTGACAGGGAGCTCCTCTCAAGCGTGGAGCACAGCATAGGATACAGCACAAAAGTGCTTGTTTGATAATTTAACAAGTGGGCCTTGGAGGCTGGTATCATGAACCTATCGGAGGCAGGAGTTGACCTTTGGATACTGAATGAGAAAGGATAGGTTGAGGATTCACCGGATGGGACTTGAAAGTAAATACAAGTACATATGTTTGATACAATAGAGAAGAACGAGCCGGTGGAGGGATGCAAAGAGAGGGTAAGGTAATCTAAGCAATGGTCTAGGAAAATTATCTTTGCGACAGCATTCTGAATGGCTAGGAGTGAAGCAAGACTGAATTTGTCAAGGCTACAGAAAAGGGTGCAGAAGTAGACACACAAGATGATGAGAGCTGTGTGAATGGATAGGAAAGGCTGTAATTCAGAAATGTGATGCAGAAAGAATCTGCAAGGTTTAGCCATAGCCTGGATGGGAGGAACTTGCTCACAGGGCCTACGTGAAGAATGAGGTGATGCTCAGGGATTAGCATGTTCAGATTGTGGGCATTTATTATAATAAGCTTTTGCAAGAGTCAGGAGTTAGGGCCAAAGGAAATTCTCTGGTTTTGGCCACCAAATGTTATTTTTGTTAAAATATTTGTGCCAAAGTAAAATGTTCATTTCACAACCAAATTCGGCAGTGTTATATTAGTATCAGCTGCTCTGCCTTCATCAATGGACAAACTCCATGAGACCAAAAAAAGTAAAAATACAAAACAGGTTTCTCTCTTACCCCCCCATGTCCCACCTTGCAATTTTTGAGGCCCTCAAGTCCCTGATGATCCACTGATGGGGCAGTACAGTCATTATGACCCAGTAAGTAGTCTGCAAGGATTCAATTGTCAAAAATTCCCAGTTGCCACCCACAGTACCTTAGGACACAATTCATTTTTAACAAGGTTTTTGTGATAAGATATAGATGCATTCACACAAACACCAGTCAGAAGCTATCTGAATGCATGTAGCAATATGAGAGTTTTCCTCAAGGCCCTCTGAGTGGAGGTAGCGTAGTCATGCTTTCATTTTTGCTTCTGGACTCAAAGCATTCCTTTCCCTAGTGTCTCCACAATCTTTAAAACCCAGAAGTTGTATATTTTGTCTCAGTTTAAAAAAAGTTTGCCCCATTCTAAGTGTATGCTAAGACCACTTATTAACACTCACCCACCAATAAAACTTTGAAACAAACACTAATCAGTAATAGAATTCTGTGTTCACCTCCTAAAAAAACACACACAAGCCAGAAAACAGGCATCACTTAGTGACCAAAAGGAATCACTCCACTAGCTCATCCAAATGATGTACTTTTTTCGCAGATCAGCTGGCCAAAACGCCTCTTGAAACCACAAAATAATCCTAGACTGGAGTACAACTATCAGAAATTATCACTGCTTGGAGAAGAAGATGCTTGAATACTATGAGAGAAGCACCTTAATAAATCAGGGTTTGATAGCCACCAGGTTAAAAAAATATCTAGATAGCTGTGACCTATTTTTTTAAAAAGCTCATAAACTGCAATGATAGTCACTGATGATGGCTAAAAGAATTAACAGAAGATGTACTGCTGTTTTTACAAACTTATTTTCTGACAGTCCTTTCAGAATGGATAAGATCTCAGCGATTTAGAAAAGAGAAAAAGTACTTATTTTCTATATGGAAAAAGGGGGCAACCCAAGTAATTGCTGCAAAGCAGATAACTCTGATGCCTGCAAAACTGCAAACGCACACGAGGAAATGAATTTGTAAAAATAAGGTGATATACAAAAGGTATGAAGTAATCAAAAACTAATCATGCCAATGTAACTATTTCTTTGACAGGATAACAATATATTGGATAAAGGAAATAGAATGTACAGAATCTCTAAACTTCAGTGACATCTGCTATGATCTTGCGCAATTGTCTCACAGGAAACCAGAGAATGAAGAAGATTGACTAGGCTATTGCACCCCAGAGAAGAATCTGGAGATTAAAATAGAATGATGAATTAAATATGAGTCAACATTATAATAATGTCACCAAAGAGACAGATGCTATATTGGGTCATATTAGTAGACATATCTTATTAAAAACAAATGAAGTAATTGTTGTTTTTCTTGGCACTTGTGAGACCTTGAATGGAGTTCTCCAAAAACTATAACCCTGAAGGAAAACTTCATACTAATAATGTACAACTATTCACATTTGGGTACAATATTTTTAAAGACAAATTTAAAAAGCAATATATAGTTGCATATGAAATTTATGAACGATTCGGAAAATAAGACTAAAGAGGAAAAGATAAAATAATTTGACTTTCATTCTATAGATAAAAGAAATAAATGGGCCCCAAATAAGAAAAAGGTCTATGATAAAGACAACAGAGATCATTTATTTTCATCAGTCATTAAGGACATAAATTATTAATCATAAATTATTAAACATTAGCAGAAAGTACTCTATTAGAACAATCAGACAGCAAAAAATGTTGTCACTAGAGAGTATAAAAGCACCATTTCAAGAGATGCTTTTAAAGTGAATTTGCTACTGATTAGAGGTACTAGTCTGATAGCCATGTAAATGACATCTGTTTCTCTACAGACAGGACCAGCATCGAATTCCTGAGAATGAGGAGTTGTGGAAGCTATGTGAAGAAATGTTTTCCATCCTCCTTCCCATCCCCATTGAGCAGCTGCCATGGCAACCTAACTTCTCTCCTGGATAGTTTGACCTAACACAAAATCAGAATCTATGACTTTCAAGTGTATATTCAGTATAAAAGCACAGGATCATACTGTCCTGGATAAGACCTGAATACAACAGACAAATCCCTCAAGCTCATGTATTCCTAGACTCAATTTTACACTTTTCTTTGTTCAAGCTTCTACTTACCCTATTTTCATTATTAGCACTCCAATTAATAGCAGCTGAAACAAACGATGGACCTAATTGTATAGTCAGATGGGATAAAATCTTGGTCCACTGAAGTCAATTTGAGTTTTGCCATTGATTTCAATAGGGTTAAGATTTCACCCATCACCTAAAAGAAAGAGGGGGACAGGCTGGGCAGTCTGGAAAGAGATGCAATGGGGATCTTCCTTAATTATTTTCTCCACTACATGCTCAACTCACAGAAAAGGTAATATTATTCAAAAGGGATAACACACCACTAATAACCTTTCAAAGTTATGTTATGTAGGGAGGCATTCAGGGGCAGAGAGTGGTAGATTTATCCTTTGAACAATACCCACAGAAGAATGAGCTTTTGGAATACTCTTTCTTTATACAGAAGCAACTTACAAGAAAGGCAGTAGTTAAATACCATGCTCCTTAAGAATACTAGTTGATAAATCAACATCCGAACTTAAATCATTGCTGTATTTAAACATAATCATAAGGATCATTTAACTATACAGCATAAAAGTCAGCTGATAATTTTTTCTGTCTAGCACCTAATAAAATTCATTCTTGCAGAACTGTGGAAATGTTAAGCACAGTCCACTCTTCTTATAAAATTTCCTGTTACAAGGTTTCATGGTTTACACATATGTTGCATTTTATTATTTAAAAAATTACTCCTTATAGCACCCCCTTTGTTGCAACACTCAAATATACTCTGCCTCTAGGCCAGGACTATAATAAAAGTAAAATGAATTCAGACAGTGCTAGTAAGGTAGGGGCAGGGAGGGAGGCGTGGATTTTTAATGTTTTTGCCTTTTTTTCCCTTATAACTTTTTCATGCAAGAATTATTTCCTTTCGTTAAAACCCCATTTTTATGCAGTATCTATGGAGTAACATCCAACAAATTTGTGTAATTCTGAAACCCATTTTATGATTTGAGAAACCTAATTTCAAAATCAGCACATATTTGATCATTAGGATGACAGGGTTTGTCTAACTTGCTCTTAAAAATCTCCAGTGAGAGATTCCACAGCTTCCCTAGGCAATTAATTCCAGTGCTTAACTACCCTAACAGTTAGAAAGTTTTTCCTCATGTCCAACCTAAACCACCATTGTTGCAATTTTAGTCCATTGCTTCTTGTTCTATCCTCAGAGGTTAAGGAGAACAATTTTTCTCCCTCCTCTTTGTAACAATCTTTTAGAAATTTGAAAACTATTATTGTGTCCCGTCTCAGTTTAATCATTTTTGTTGCTCTTCTCTGACTTTCTCCAGACCTTTCCTGAAATGTGATGCCCAGTACTGAATTCAATTCTTTTTATGCCATTGTCTAAATCAGTGATGAAGATGTTGAACAAAAAGAACCAGACCCTGAACTGAACCTTGTGGGACCCCACTTGATATACTCTTCCAACTTAACTGTGAACTACTGATGATTACTTTCTACAAATGGTTTACCAACCAGTTATGCATCCACCTTACAATAGCTCCATCTAGGTTGTATTTCCTTAGTTTGTTTATGAGAAGGTTATGTGAGACAGTAGCAAAAGTCTTACTTAAGTCAAGATATCCCACATCTACCACTTCCCCCTATCCACAAGTCATGTTATCCTGTCAAAGAAAGCTATCAGGTTGGTTTGACATGATTTATTCTTGAGAATGACAAATCCATGCTGACTTATTTATCACCTTATTATATGCTAGGTGTTTTGCAAAATGATAGCTTATTTATTTGCTCCAATAGATTTCTGGGTTTTGAAGTTAAGCTGATTGGTCTGTAACTCCCCAGGTTATCCTTATATCTCTTTGTATGGATTGGCACTATACTTGCCCTTTTTCAATCCTCTGGAATCTCTTGTCTTCCATGACTTTTTGAAGATAATCACTGATGGATCAGGTATCTACTCCCTCAGCTCCTTGAGTATTCTAGGATGGATTTCATCAGCCCTTGGTGACTTGAACACATGTAACTTGTCTTAGTAATTTTTAAACTTCTTCTTTCCCTATTTTAGCCTTATATCCCACCTCATTTTCACTGGCATACACTATGTTAGACATCCAATTTCTATTAACCTTTATGAAGAAAGCTGAAACAAAAAAGTCATTTAACATTTCTGCCATTTCCACATTTTCTGTTATTGTTTCTGCGTTCTACCTCCTTATGAACTAATGGGCCTCCCCTGCCCTTGGTCTTCTTGTGCTTCTAATGTATTTGTCGAATGTTTTCTTGTTATCTTTTATGTTGCTAGCTATTTTAATCTCATTTTGTGCCTTGGCCTTTCTAATTTTGTCCCTACATACTTGTGTTATTTGTTTATATTCAACCTTTGTAATATGACCTAATTTCCACTTTTTGTAGGACTCTTTTTTGAGTTTCAAATCATTGAAGATCTCCTGGTTAAGCCCGCATGGTCTCTTGCCATATTTCCTATCTTTCCTATGCCATGAGATAGTCTTTGAATAACTGCCAACTCTTCTGAGCTATTTTTCCCCTTAGGCATGATTCCCATGGTATCTTGCCTATTACATACCCGAGTTTGCTAATATCTGCCTTCTTCAAATCCATTATCTTTATTCTGCTGTTTTCCCTTCTACCATCCCTTAAAATCATGAACTCTACAATTTCTACAATGATCAGTTTCACCTAAGCTACCTTACAATTTCAAATTCTCAAACAGTTCCTCCCTGTTTGTCAAAATCAAATCTAGAACAGCCTCTGTCCTACTAGCTTTCTCCACCTTCTGAAATAAAAAAAAAATCTCCAAGACATTCCAAGAATTTGTTGGATAATCTATGCCTTCTTGTGTTATCTTCCCAACAGACACATTGGTAATTGAAGTGTCCCATCACCACCAAGTCCTGTGCTTTCTATGATTTTGTTAGTTGTTTAAAAGAAAACCTCACCCACCTCTTCTTCCTGGTTAGGTGGTTTGTAGCAGACCCTATCATGACATCACCCTTGTTTTTGTGCAATTAAACAAAAAACTGAGTATAAAAACATTTTCCAGTGAAAATATAGACACCAAAAAAAAAGAATACAAACATTTTCCAGTGAAAATAAGGACAGAATAACATAAATCACTATACAATAACTTCAAATATTCTTTATCTACACAACTAGAGAAAATGAGCATTTTGTCTGGTTAAGTGGTGACTCAATATCTTGTATGTCAACAATTCCCACTGGTAGGGCATGAGCTATCAATGCATTATCTATTCAGTCCTTAAATGGAAGACAACATTAAACTTTTATTAGCCTTTTAAAAAAAAAAAAAACCTCAAGAAGCACTGAGGATATTCAGACATGCAGCTCAACATATTTTTTCCCTCGTAGCAATCATACACTGCATCTGGGAAAGATTGCTTCTTATTGTCATGTGGCCATTGTCACATTTCATAGGCACTTTAGGTGGAAACCTAGGAGTCAGGAAATTAGGAATCGGTTTAGTGGGCATAGAATTTCAGTATCCAGTTCTTCATCATTACATTCCACCTACATTAGTGTGTGTGTGTGTATATATATTTGCTCTGATGCATCTTTGATGTCAGGGAATTTATGAATTTTTATTTTATCACAATATATAAGTCTATAGAAACTTCAGGCAGTCACTTCATGATTTAAAAATGTTTCTCCTCTCTTTCAAATATCTTCAGCAGAAATCTGTTCATCTTACTTAGAAACTTCCATATTTCAAACTCATTTTTGTTATTATTAAAAATATTTATAAAAGACTTTTGCATTATGTTGGACTTTACTGACAGTTAACACATCCCTTGTCCGAAGAGTTTACAGTCTAATAGCCAGATTGTGGTCTGTCCTGAACAAGGCAGTATAGGAGTATAGGATGTCCTCTTGCTTCTTGGTCCCTGGGCATCCTACTGCCACTTCCCACATATAAAGGGAAGCAGGATCCACAGAGCTGGCGTATATTCCCCCTAAGGTGTGTGAGAAAGGACAAGAAGGGAGTGAGCCTTGATTCCACCCCTTTCCCAACATGCCAAGAAGCCTATAATGAGACAAACACAAGACTCCGGCATTTTACTCTCTTTCTGGAGCAACTAGGAGACTGAAATTTCTGAAGTCAGTCTCCCTCCTGGACTGCTCCAGGGGCAGCACAACACCACTCTATCCCTTACTAAGAACTAGATGACAAAGTGACAATTTAGCCCTAAATAAGACAAACAAATTAAGACACAGAACAACATTTATTTCCTCTTAGGTATTATTCTAATAAGACACTTACCATACTGGTATCTAGGCACCCGTTTAGAAGGAGGCTACGGAGATTACTGATAAAGAGGCACAAGAGATTGTGTGAAAAGATTAGAGTTAAAGAAGAACTTGAACAGAGAGAGGGAGGAGAGAGTCTGATGGATAAACACAGGGTAACTGCTCCTAATACAGGAGCAAAATCAGAGAGCAAATAAACAGAAAGTTAATAAAAAGGGGAAGGCAAAGGAGGAATAATGCAAAAGGAATGGCAAGAAATGGAAATGAGGATGACACCATAGGATTCTGAACTTATGAAGGACAAGGAAGAAAAATCTGCACAAATTTCACACTAAGCCTTACATCTGTATGCCCGAGTATTTGTGAATTATATATTACTACTTTTAAAAAATCATTTTAGAAGAAGGTAGGGAAAGCATAAGGACAATTATAGTCACTCTACTGCATTAAACAATACTGCACGAACTAAAACTCATTGAAGAGGCATACAATTCTGACAGCATGTTAAAAAGTGACCAGTTCACTCAACCACTACCCAAATTTTTCAAGATGATTTCAAGATTCTGGTATGTTTTTCCAATCCTTAATGGATAAGGGCCTAGCTACCTCAGAAACAATAAGTCTATGTGCTCCATCTTAGGAGGCATGATAACAGCAACAGTAAAGTTGAAGGGTCTCAGAATGAAATTTCTGGGACCAGGAAATTTCAGTGGAGAACCACTGGCTGTGGACTGCATGCCCCAAAACTATCCACTTTTAAAATAGTGTGAGAGCAGTTGCTTCATACAGGCCTTCTCTAACTAAAAAATAATTCTCATAAGAGACAGCCACCAAAGCTTATTCAGTAAAAAATATAGGGGTGCTTTAAAAGTAAGCAGAAAACATGTAATATGTATTAGCAAAAGTCATACTACATTCTTAGTGTTTTTAAAACTTTCAACAAAAACCCTTTCATTGAAGGAGTGATAATATTACAAGCTAATCTGAATGGCATCATTTTCTGTGTGCCTTTTTTTCGCGTTTTAGTTAAAACTAGAATGCATAAACTCTTTCTGCACAGGGACACCGTTAATGACTCCTTGGTCCAACTACCCATATACTCAGCTTACAAACTACAGCTGGCCTGAGAAACCAGCTATTGTTTGTTAAAATGGGATTCTCAGTTCCTCATAAGTGGAGTCTATTGCAGAAGGGCAGCTAGTAGCATTCTATTAGGCACGGAGAGGAAAATTAGCAGTTTCACAGCTTTATTGGATAGCCATGAATGGAATCAATGGGAAGTTTTAAGGGGAAAGAAGACTGCAGGACAAAGAGAGAAGGCAAAGCCTGGGGACCCTGTCCATCTTATCTGTGTCCTCAGATAGGCAATCTCCTCGGCAGCCAGTGCATTGTGAGGTTAATATTTCTAGTACATTTCAGCTGGGAACTCTTTCTTCTCTCTACTATTCTCACAGGTTAATTAAGAGCCTAGCATGCATAATCTGCTTGTGCATTGCTATGCAGAGATGCTACTGTCCAAAATATAGGCATATAATAATTGGGGGAAGAGGGTCCACATATCTTTGAGCAAAATATTTACTTATAAAGAACAATCCTGCAAAACTTGAAGTCCTCATCCTGAATCAAGAACAAGTCTTACATGATGTCAACATCCTCTGATTCATCTTTTCCATTAAAATGCAAGTTCATCCTACTTACAGATAAACTTTTTATGTTGGGATGATATATTTACTAACTATTCACAAGGCATATCTATATTGACACACTAAGACACACTTTAATACTGTATTCATTTATCAAGGTAAACATTCAGTTTCGAAATTTATTTCTCTGCACCTACAATCCATACAATGCACTTGGTCATTCCATCCCAATCTAATGAGAGCACTATAAAGTATAACGTCAGGAGTCGTCATTACTTTTTGGCTTTCTGGAACAAACACTCATCTGGCATGTTGAAAGATTCAGTTAAGTACCTTCCACCATTTAAGCAGTGAGTATCTCCTGTGCTTCCTAGTGTGGCATACAGACTATGCCCAGATAGCAGATGGGAGGAATAATTCCCAACTCAGATACACAGACATATGCTAGCTCTGCAAGTTTTGCCTAAAACTGTACAATATGGCCATGAAAGTTCAAGTGACCCTAAGCAGTGCTGGTGCCACTGCAGCCTCAGCTATTTCATAGGGAGTTACTGAAAAAGACCGAACACATGTATGTCTGCCCACAATGGGAGTTACATTTCTCAGCTACTGTGTAGCTGTGAAGCATTGGAATGGGTTACCTAGGGAGGTGGCAGAATCTCCATCTCTGGAAACATTTAAGGCCCGATTATTGGCTGGGGTGATTTAGTGGGAATGGTCCTGCTTTTAGCAGGGGGTTGGACTAGATGACCTCATGATGTCCCTTCCAGCCCTAAGATTCTATGGTTCTAGACAGACCCACAATGGCTTTAAATTAGCCAAAAGAGGTACTGATATTCAGGCCCACTGTCCCATGCGGTATATTGGATTCAAATTATCCTGTACTCCAGTAGAATTGGTACAATATCTATTTATTTCAATATTAAATTTCACTTCATTTTACTCTATTTTAGATTTGTAATATGCTGCATTTTTCTTACACATATAGCCATGCTGTAAAAGTTGTCAGCTATGACGGGGCATTTGGGTGCCAAAATCCTAAGGGAAGTGTAGCAAGTCATTGTGGTTTTTGGTGAGCAGGATATATCTCATCCTTTATTCCACCTTTGCAGGCAGGGAGAGGTAATTTAATTTGGGAAGGGATGGAGGACTTCCTCATTCTGCACCAAAGCAGAGATTTGATGGCAAAATACAATAGCACATACACACACTAATTTCTGGCACTACAAAACATAAATGGGGTATTTCAGTTTAATTATTCTGCTAAAATGATTGCCAATAAAATAACTAACAATACTGGTATTTAAATTATCCTAATTTGAATCCAGAGTGAACACCCTACTTGGGAGCCACTTTCAGATACATTATTTAAAGATGCTGGCAGAATTAGGCAGACATCACTACCACAGTTTATACTGATGATTATACTTGCAACCAAAAAGGCTAAAAAGGTAGAGTGTGGGTAAAATTAAAGCTTAGTTTCTGAAGAAGAATTGCATGTGCAGTGGTTCGTGGGAAGGAGAACATATTGGAGCTTTTTGTATTAAAATAAGAAATGAGGTTCAAACATAATCTGGACAGTACTTAAGGTCTGTATCGTGGCTGAGGTCATTCACTTGTTAAAACTAGTTCCAGTGTTGCTAACTCTGGTGATTTTAATCACAACTGTATGCTATTTGCTTTTACGTAGACAGATTAACTGCATATCCAGAACCTCCTTACCAAGGGTTTGGGGGGGGGGGGGGGGTTTAAACTCAATAAGATTACTAGCTACCAGCATTCTGTAAATATTGTTCATTTTAAATAGTCTTTTTCTTTTCGATTTTAGTAACTTTGATAAGAAGTCTAGCCAAATCTACAAGTCTTCTCCCTTCCCAATAGTTTTTCAGCAAGCAGAAGTCAAATTAACCTCCTCCCGTATTCTACAAAAACCCTATAAACCATGAAAAACATCCGGTTTTAGTCAATAAACTACATTCTGCTGAGCAGGTTTTCAGCAAAAGTATTTTTGTATTTTCCACTCCTCATTAAGTCTTACAGTAAATGCACCTATAGAACCAGAGCACAAGAAGCTGTGTTATAAATGTAGCAAAAATCAATGACTGTAACCAGAGGACCACCTAGTGGTGATTGGGTAACATCTCATACCCTGCCTATTATGCTGTAGCTATTTATGGTAAATATAAATACACACTACTATTCCATGCAAATAAGTTAGAAATTTGTACGGGGCAAACCTGGTGGCTTTTTGAGTCCTCAGAGTTCCTACAGCTTGATTATTTAGACCAGCGGTTCTCAACCACTGAGTCGGGACACAAAAGTGTGTCACGAAGATCCAGGAGGTGCGTCACGGAAAATTGGCAGCTTATCTTCGAGCCAACTTGGGGCTTCTGCCACCCACCACTCTCTGCTGCCCTCAACAGCCCGCGGCTGCTGCACAACACAGGCAGCAGCCAGGGCCAGATGAATAAAGGGACAATGGGGTTCCAACCCAGAGATCCTGAGCTGGGGAGGGGACCCTGCTTGCCCCACAAAAATAAACCCGGCCCCCTTGAGCCAGGCCGCCAAGGCACCAGCCTGCGCTGGCTCGACTCTACCTCCACACAGGTCCTCGAGTGCTGCATCCTCCAGAGTGTCACAGCCTCCCAAGCACTCCCAGCCCAAGCCCCACTGCCACCAGCAGATTGTAGTGTGTCACACAAAGGATCATCATCTGTCAAGTGTGCCATGGCAGAAAAAAGGGTTGAGAACCACTTATTTAAACTACCTGTCTGGGTCTGAGACAGAAATTGCATTAATTGCTTCCCTATTCCTAGCAATGAATGAAAACAAAATGTGTCCAAGTAGAGTATTTTAGATTTCTCAGCAGCTTCTGACACCATTTCTAAAGTTTTGTTAACTAGCCAGATCCTGGTAGGAATGGATGAAGCTGTTGAATGACTCCACTCTTCTACCGAGAGTATAGTTGTGGGCAATATCTTCTCCGTACCAAGAGGTCTCAACAGCAGTGTAACACAAAAGTCCTCCCAGTTAGCCCACGAATTCCACATGTACATGAGGCTGACAGCATTATTAAAGAGACATTATATTTCTCCAACACATCTCATTTGGCCAGATCAACACAATAGATAATCCAATATTATAGTGAGTTTGAAACTTGGATAAAGGTCAGCTGATTGCAATTTAGTCCAGACAAAATGTAGATAAAGTTAGAAGGTTGGGAGAAGCAGCCAGAGAATTGGTAAACCTTTTATTGGTGCTCCTGATTGAAAGACAGTCAATGCCATTTGTAAAAGCATATAATCTATGTTTATTCTTAGAGATTGGTTTCTCTTGGAAGCCCACGTGGCAGCAATTGCCTACAGCACTTTTTCTCCCAACCTGGCAAGACAAGCATGCCTTGTTTTCAGTGATGTGGACCTTGCCACACTTGTCCATATCTTTGCCACTTTGAGACACTTTGTTGCAAAATGTTCTTCATGAGACTACACCTTGAGAACATCCAGCAACTGAAGTTCACACAAAATATGGTGGACTACTTATTACACAGAGTTTCACCATGGCAGCACATTGTCAGTGCTCCACTATTTGTACTAGCTAACCAACAGAATACAAGATAATGACTTCAAATTAACAGCAATGGATGGTTAAATTAACAGCAAACCTCTCTCTCTATCACATTACCACCACTGTCATCGGTAGAGGAGCTTGAGTTGGAGTTTCTTCTTTTTAGCGTGGAAGTGGCTGGCCAATCTTCCAGAAGAGGTCTTTCACTTTGGAACTTATTCCCCAACCTGTTTGGTCAGAGCTCAAATTTGTCAGCCTTCCAGACATGCAGGAAAGTGCTTTTTTTGGCCCTGAAGGAGAGGGGATGGTGACTTCCAACAGAAGTAGAGTGGGGAGGTTTATTTTACTCATTTTACAGATGACTATATCTCTGTCAGCTGTTAATGCATTGTTATTTATGTTATGCATTTTTATTTTATGGAACCAACAACTAGACACTGAATGGTCATCTAGAAAAGTTTATATACAAAACCCTCAAGTTAGGAAACAGTTTGTTTAGTTTCAGTCATGTTTATTTTCACCCTGTAAATGACAGTACGTTTTATTAAAGAAAAAATATGGGAGCCCTCTAGTGGTTAAACACAAGTATATTTACATACAGTCAGATTTTGATACCCCCTACTCATGAGTAGTATTCATTTTACAAGTAGTCATTTTGACTTGTGCAAATAATGGTTCAGTAAGACCCCAAACGTGCAAACACTTACATATGTGCATAAATTAGGCATGTGTAAAAGTATCTGCAGGATTACAGGAGTAAAGTATTCAAAATTTAGCCACACGTTAAATGAAGACAAACATATTGAACAACAAGTCTGCTTTACATTTCTAAGAATAGTTTAACCCCATTAAACAGACTTTGTTTTTAAAAAAAGATTTAATAGGACAGGTGGAGCAGAAGGGGGAGAAGCCAAAAAAAACCCCAAATTTAAAAAAGCCCACACACACACACGTCCAGAGATCAAGGATGACTACTCTACTTTCATTCTCCAATATGGGCAAAATGCAGAAAAGCATAATATGATCAAATATTGAGAGTTTCTTTCAGTGAACATCAAAATTAAGTATTCTTGTATTCCTAGAAATTGGGGCTATGATGCATTTAGCAGGGAAAGTGGGAAAGCTTGCAGATGCCACAAGCCCATGTTGTTCTCGCTCACTGTATAAATGTCAATCCACAGGCCAAAGTTCACCTGAATTAATTTACCTTTCACACCACCAAATGGTCCATAAGTCATGTTGCAGGCTGTTCGCTGAAGATTGTGTTCATACATAAGTTTGATCTGATACTGGTTCCCATGCTCCACATTTCCCAAAGTTCCTATGAAAAAACAAGGAATGACATATACGTCTAATTTGTTCCTCTTGTCGTTTGCATGAAGGAAAAACAAGAACTTTTTAAAATGTTTCAAGAACATTAAATGAGACATTATCTATTTCCTTTGGGATAGGTGTGAGGATTACAATGCCACTTTCCTAAAAATACATCAAATATATTTATTATTTGTACATCATGTATCTAAAGGACAAAATTAGGAATGGGGTTCCATCATGCTAAGCACTGATAAACATAGGAGGAGGAAGCTCTGAGGAAGACTCTGTGTTTGAGCAAAGGAATATCACACCTTTATACAGTATGCTCTTTGGCATCCTTTAGTCTTGAGAGACCATAAATATGTGCTTCTGAGAGGTAGAATGTAGAGAAAGAAATGTAGAACATGCGCCTCTGAGACAACAGATCTCAAGGGTGCAAGCCAGGGCAAATAATATGGAGGTACTAAGGTGCACATGCATCACGGCCTCCCTCTCGGCATCATCGGTAAAGTCCAGAGGAGAGAAAGAACGATTACATCCAGTACCTGATCGACTGCATGAATTACTGAAGAGATACTAAAATATTGACTGCTTAGGGGCTCCACTTCAAATTTTCTGTCCGAGTTTACTCTCATAGCCTTACATTCTCCTGAATTCACCCATATGGCAGTAGGGATTTTCTGTCAGGGGTTGCTCCAAGCCTTAGCCTTTTGCCCTTCTGGCCTACATACAAGGCAGGGGGTTTGATGAGCCACAGGTAGTACCATCTACTCTCATTACAGTAGCAGGCATAGCACTGTATATGGTTCAACCATTTGATCACTTTACTCACCCAAATAAGGCAAATCAAAATGTTTTGCATGAAGATTCTGCAGTTCTAGGATCCAATAAACGAAGTAGGACCACAATTTTTTCAGTCAAAACATCTTAACCTCCTTAAAAGAGGCTCTAAGTTAGGCCACATCAGCTCATGACTCAGTTTTTACCGTATGTTTCTAATGGCTGACAGAAAAATTACTCCGTTTTTGCCATATGTTTCTAATGGCTGACAGAAAAACGATAATTTCCCAAGTAGTAACTCAGTATAGTGCTGGACACAACAAATGAATGTTTCTCTCAAATGCACATACGCACTCCTGTAGATAGGTACCTTTGAGATATTTCAGAGGTACATAATCTATGAGACTTCTGCAAGGGCTTGGTGTTATCTTTAGAGAATTAACAATATCTGAAAATTTATACTTTTTTAATTTGGAAAATCTCTTGAGAACCAAAATAGTAAGTTTAGAGTTGTGGCTGAATTAGTACTCCACGACGTAAGGACTATCTAGTTTACAATGGGCATTCACATTATTTGAATCACCTATATGCATCGTCTAAATTGAATCCAACCATTGTTGACTTGAACTTTTCTGCCTTGAGCCCTGCAGCTCCAAAAGTCCACCTCCCTCCTGCCATAATACTACTAGCTGACCCAGATCCCAAGCCTACTACATCAACAAAGAGAACACAAAGTTTCCCATCCTAAACAAATCTGTACACTACCACTTGTTCAGCTATAGATCTGTTAATGGATGCATCGGTGACAGCAATAATAAACCTAGCTTTCTATAAGCATCTATGAGATATTGATATAATCTGGTCAGGATTAAGGAGGATCTTTTAAAACCACAAACTGGGGAGTATTTAAAAAAAAAAATCTCTAAAACTTAAGTCATGTTTAGCATATGTAAGAAATGTTAAAACAATGCTAAAATGTTGAAATGTTAAAACAATGAGGTAAACTCATGTTCCATTTTATGCAAAACTCCAGAAGAAGGAGTTTATTTTGTTTTAAGTGTCTGGGAGATCCAGCAATTCAATTTCGCATTTGGTTATGTATGGCAAACAATACAGCTGTTTCAGTTCTGTCACATTCCGACCTTCTATTTTCTAAAGAAAAGGAAAAATAGGAAGGTTTACCCTTCCATTTTGCAGTTCTGGCCTCCTCACCTGCATTACATCATCTCCCGCAAAGCTACGTCCACTCTGAAAACCTCTGAGATCATTTTGTAAAAGAATCATATTTACAAAGTATCTTTATTTATAACTGTTTGTCCATTGGAGCTCTGAGAATCAGCTTCTGCATTCAAAGTTATAACATAAGAAGTTTCTATTGACAAAAAACTATTTACTTTTGCTCGTCCATGCTCAAGTCCAATATAAATCTTCATCGCGCTCTCTAAAATAATCCTGAATTGCAAAATTTGGAACAAAGCTCAGACCCAACCAAATGGCTCAGCTGCAGAGCTACAGCTTCCACAAGGTAAATCTGCAACTACACGCTTCAACCAAAGAGGAGCTTGGAACACTGCAGAGGTAATATTTGTGCTTCTCTTGGAAAAGTGCAGCCTATATAGCTACAACTCATCAGTGCCTTGTCACAAAGCAATTCAGCACTCTTGGAGCTAATTGTCTGCTTTCTATTAGCTTGATACACAATTGTAACTACATGACAAAGACCAAGATTGTATAAGAGAAGAAACATCAGTTCAGAACAAAGGAACAGTGTGATTGTCACTTCACATGATCAATACCAGAGAAACTTCTCCGTACACGTGCCTAGTCAGGACAGTTAGCTAAACTGATCTATAACACAAAGGCAGAAAGAGACATAGACAGCTCTACTGGGCACTTTTTTTTTTTTTTTTACCTGAGACAGCATACACACACAGTTTTCTGCAATGCAGTACAGCCAGATGAAGGAGTTCAGTACCTCTGACAATGAGAGGGGGGGAAAAAAAGAGAGAAGTTGCAAGTGAGTTTCCAGTAAACTGCAGCACTGAGGGCCTAATCCAAGACATAGTGAAGTCAAAGTAAAGCCTCCCAGCGGACTTTGGATCAGGACCCCAAATTCTCAGATGTTAAGTACCAGCAAAATGTAATACTGTGCAACTAAATTATCTCTCAAAATTAAAACATTTGAAGTTATATCTGACTGTTAATAGTTGTCAAGTTCTCAGTGTACATCTGAGAGACATTTTTGCAGTTATGAGCACATGAAGTGAGCAAGGTTTTTCTGATTAAGCTTGATCCTGCTATCTAACAAGATAATACTAATACTTCCAGTGACACTAATAGTATGGGACAAATGTGTGACTATCACATTAGATGAACATCACTTGACAGATATGGACATTACTTTACAGTCTGTATGAGAAAGAGTTTAGTAATAGTAGACTGAATCAGTTAATCCATAATACAAGATTAAAACCCCATTATGTAAGGATAATCACAATATTTGGTATTCCGTGCCCATCCTTGATATACTAAATAATCTCATTTACTGCAAAGAAAAAAGCTCTTGTGCAATTTAAATAAATATTAATAAAATAATAGGTGCAGCTGCCACCTTTGGCTGGCTCCCATAAGATATTCCTCTATCTATGCAGTATCTTCAAGAGCATCCAAATAAAAAATGAAGGGTAGTGAGAACAGAGATATGCATTACTTTTAAACTGGCTTATAATAAAGAAAATAGCTTACAAAGCAATGCATCTGATGCATACTTTAGTAGATATGTCATTTTTTTAAGAAGCACAGCAATGTTTACAGGCTGCTTCAGAACATAAGGAGAGGAAATTGAGAATTTAATATAAAAAAGACTTTAGCTTAATTAGTTTAAACATTTTTTCTATTTATGCTCTATACCGTGTAAATCAATACACAGATGAAAAGCATAATTCAGAGTTCATAATATTTTTAAATGACTGTAAGAGTCAACAGTGCCATAAAGAATATTTTGATTCAAATGAGATAGTTCACGCCTAAACCCCAGACACTTTAAAAAACTGATCTAGATGGTCTTTAGGGAGGCAGGTTAGCTTCGATGACAAATTAGCCTAAAGCCTCCTAATTAGTGTAATCATTATCAGCAACATGGGCTGTTTACTTACGAAACAAATTTTCCTACTTCCACCTGGAGTATTGGATCTCGCAATTGCACTTCCAGGAGCAAATCTTCAGCGGAGATCATTCCATCTCCGGGTTTGACAGGGTGAGGATTGAAGATTCGAAGATACCCCATATAACTGCCCACAGTTATTTTATCTGTAGAAAAATTCCCAACAAGAGGGAAATTAGACATAGAGAAATACATGTGCTGCATATATGTTTAAAAGCATAAATGAGGGGATATTTACACATAATTATGCTAATTGTTTGCAGCCTAGATAATTAATTGACAACTATTTCAACAGTGAGAACGAGGAAGCAATAATTCTCAAACTCAAGTCCACTCTCCAAAATCCATTCTTTGGATGTAGCCAAGTACCTCCAAATGATCAGTTTCCACACTTTAAATTTGCAAACACTCTTCTCAACAAGCAAGGAGCATAAAGTTGGCCTTTAAAGACTTTGTACCCACGACATTATCAATGCTATCTAGATAAGAAACTGAAGCTGGATTATTACTTTTTCAGGTAACTGGATCAAAAACATAGAATGGGCCAAATTCAGACTTGATATAAGTGGGTGAAACTCCCATTCTCTTCAAAATGGATTTGGTCCAGGATTCCTATCATAGTAATATTTATTATGAATATTGTTTAATAAGAATCATCAAGATTCTTAACACAAATATGAAATAAACAAAAATAATTACAGAAATGTACCTCAGGTGATCAGTTGTGCTTAAACTCCAGAGAAGATACCATATTTATCTCCTCCAGACATCGATCTACATCTGTGGTGTATCCAATAAATCAAGTCCATAAGTCACATGGACATATTCATAGTACAACGGATCTGACTGTTTCAGAGTGGAGGCAACCAAGGTTTACCATGTTCTTCACCTCCTGGAACAGTTCTACATGACCTCACTTCACACAGGTGGAGAAGCAGGAAGCTAAACCACTCTGCTGTAGCAAACAATGTTCATGCTGCAATTGATTGGACTAAAAGCATGACCTCTACTCCTGAAATCTACTTTTTACCTCCTCCTTTACTGTCATAATTTATCTGTTTATCACCATGACAGATGACTATGATGGTCATGAAGATATATGCATGTCCCTTAGCTCCCTACAACTATCTTATTTACATGTTCTTCACAAAATATTTTTTCTTACATGGATAAACTTTGCCTAAAGAGGGCTTTTTTTTTCCTTCATACAGATGTGCAGGCACTCAGGCTTACCCCTTATTTTATTTACTTTTGGTCTTGAACACCAATGGGACCCCATCAAGTGCTCTGGACACCCTTAACATATATTTATAGACAACAGAACATAGGAACTGAAAAGTAAAAATTTCTTCCTACCACACTCAGCTGAATCCCCAGTAATCCAAACAATATGGTTTAAGCCCTCCTCCCCCAGGAATAGCACTTTCCCATTAAATAGAAATTCCACCTTCAATTGCCTCAGCTAATATCTGCTGAGACAGATGACTTTGCAGGATAGCAAATTTTATCTATTTCAGACCTTGGGGGGAGCACATTTTAAAGGAAAGGAGAACACTCTACCAGCAGTCCCCTTTCTTTCACAAGAACAAGATGCAGGGAAGGAAATCAAGCTCAGTGGCTTCTGCTGATCTTAACTGAGGTAGAAGGGCATGGAAAGGCTGATCCTAGGGATTTATACGTCAAAACTAACACCTTAAATCTCTATCAGTGAAGCCAATAAAGAGCATGTGCAGATAATGAGCACTGGTAACCATATGTTGCTACCAAGGCATCACTTATCAAATGCATCAACTTATTATGCATCAATTTAAGTGTACCTTTTATTTTAGTGTCATGGATTTCTCCCTACAGCCTTAGTGCTAAGAAGGCAAAATACCCATTGATTTTTATGGCTTGTTGTGCCAAAAATCCCCTGTAACAAAGTTTTTTCCTCATTTTATAAATATAGTATTTCAGTGTGTAGCTGTTTTAGAAGTGATGTGCTACGTACCAACTGTTTTAGAAATGACATACCATAATTCCATGTAAAAATACAAATTTAGATGGTTAATCAATTTAGGTTCTTATTCCATTTTAACTAAATGGAAGGAGCTGAGATAAATATAAAATGAACGGATGTAATATAGCCACTAAAAGAGAAAATATTTTAAAACCTAGAAATATACACTTAACTGGACAAGCAATAACACACACAAAAGGAAAACACAAAACAATAACAAAAATGAAAACTTAATGTTATAAATTGATCTGCCAGGAAAAAAATCCATTAATTTCTCAGGACTTTTTCCTTTACACCAATTTTAGGGTGTACCATCTAACCTAGATTTTCTTCTCACTTTCCTCAAGAACTAGTACGTGGCTAAACATCCTCTCTCTTTCCGGTTTCCAAAATTCACACATTACTGATTCTCTATTCCTCTTCCCATCAACCACAAACTCTTGGTAGCAAGTCCAAACACAACCTAATCTCTCATGACCAAGCTAGCTCTATCTTCATTTAACTAGCATTTGCATTCTTGAATTTTCCAGCAAAAGATGCCCAAAACTGTATTTTGCAATTATAACAGATAAGTGTTTTTTCCCCTTCAAATGTATGGCAATGTTTTCAACATTTATGCAATATTGTACAGACATTGAGGTAATTTTAAAAAAGACTAAAAACAGTGCCACATACTTGTGAAAAAATGCCACTTTCATGTTCCATGCTCTACCAGGGTATCTTAAAAACAATGACATTCTATAATAAAATGAGGCATTCTCACAGCTTCAAAGAGAGACTGCAGAACTCGAACTTATATGCAAATTTGACTCAGTTGTCTTGGGGTTAAACAGGGACTATGGATTTTTCTCTCATTACAACAAGTGATTTGACCTCCCCCTCCTCTATGTGCTGTTCCCCAGTGTTTTGAATCCTAACGCCTATTTTGATTTGCTGTTACAGCCTGACCTGATGCTATGTCATACACTGCCCTGCATTTAATTTCCTCCCACTCTGTAACTTTCCTATCTTCAAAGCGTCTGACGAAGTGGGATTTTCTCCCACGAAAGCTCATGTGATAAATAAATCTGTTAGTCTTTAAAAGTGCCACAGGACTCTGTTGTCTTTCAACAAAAAGAAAAGAGAGGGAGGGATAAAGAATATGCCAAGTGTCTCCTACTTCATCCCATTAGCACATGTTGCTGGAACAAATAAAATTTGCAATCAAGTTTATGTCACCTTTAAAATCTGAAGGCCAACTCAAAATTTCTCTTTACCTTGACCAATGCCACTGTTGTCAACATCAGCCACACATAAACACCCTTGGTCAAATTCTTCTTTTTCTCCAAGTGTTGTGGACCACCAATCTCGGGCTTTAAACAAGGACATTCTTCATGCTAAAAGAAACAAACAGTGGTAAAATCCATATTTTGCATTCCAAGTTATACCAGTCATGTTACATTTTCTAGGAAGCATATTAACCTAAAATATTTTTGCTTTGATTCCACGTCTTCACATTAGATCAGTACAGGAATGAATTAAATGTTCACTTGGAATTCTAAATATGTGAGAGATGATGTCCCTGTGCAATTCACTGCCAGGGGATCTTGCGAAAATTGTAACTAAGGCTATGTATACACGACAAACTTGTCCCGCAATAAGCTATTGCGGGACAAGTTTGTCGTGTATACATAGCCTTAGTTACAATTTAATAAGCTATTGCGGGACAAGGAAAACTCTAGAAATATAGCGCTTTCGTGTGAACACATGTGCTTCTTGTATCGCAAAGGAGCATTCACCCGTGTGAACACTCCTTTGCAATACAAGGAGCAGTGCATGGTGGGCACCATGCACTGCCCACAGCCAGCCCCCTAGTCCAGCTGCAGGGTTTCGGGGCTGAGGGGTTTCGAAGCCCCGGGGCTGAGGTAGGGGGCTGGCCCAAACTGGCTGCCCTCGCCAGTTCGGGCCAGCCCCCTAGTCCAGTTACAGGGGTTTGGGCGGTGGCAGGGGCTGCGGTGTTTAAGCTGGACTAGGGCGCTAGCCCGAACCAGCGAGGGCAGCCGGTTTGGGCCAGCCCCCTAGCTCAGTCCTGGGGAGCCGCAGAACCTGGCAGCTCCCATAACAGTCAATTTCACTGCTCAGCTAGAGCAGTGGAATTGACATATTTGAAAGCTCCAATATCCCAGAGTGGCCTCAGTTGGCACTCTGGGACATTTCCGGAGACTGTCTAACGCGCAAAATGGGTACACACAAGCATTACCATGGAACAGCTAACCACTCTCGATTTGAGTGGTTTAACTGTTGCGCAGCACGAGGGTGTCGCCGCACAACAGGGAAAATGCTCGTGTGTACGCTACCAGCTTTATTGCGCGGTAAGGAGCCGTATCGCGCAATAAAGTGATCGTGTGTACATGGCCTGAGTTCAGAAAAGAATTAGATAAGTTCATGGAGAACAGGTCCATCAACAGTGATTAACCAAAATAGTCACTGATGCAACCCCATACTCTGCATGTCCTTAAGACTCAGACGATTAGATGCTAGGACTGGATGACAGGGGGTGGATCACTTGATTATTGTCCTGTTCGAATATTCATTCCCTTTAAAGCAGTGGTTCCCAACCTTTTTGGCTTGAGGGCCACAAATATAATTTTTACAACCCTGAAGGGCCACCAATCTATTTAATTTAATTAATTAATAATTAATTTAAATTAATTGATTAAAATTTAGATAACTAAATTTAAATTAATTTTTAACTAGATAGACTGGTGGCTCCTCAGGTTTGTAAAAATTATATTTTTGGCCCTCGAGTCAAAAGATTTTTTTTAAGTTTTAAAAAATTTAATTTTTTTAAAAAATTAAAAAGGTGTTTAAAAAAAAAAGGCTGGATGCTTATGAACACCTGGAACTTCCTCTGGGACTGCAGCGCTCCCTGCAGGCCGGCTCTGGTCTGGGTCCCTCCCCCTGCAGGCTGTCCTGTCCATTCAGGGGCCAGAATGGGGCGCCCCTGCCAGGCCCTCACCCGAGCAATGGCCCACTCAGCCCTGGCACTGGCCTGCTCCATCAGGCTCCACTTCCGACTCCTCCTGGCTGGCCTGCATCTCACTCCCTCGTTGCCAGGGGCCCCCAACACTGCTGCCCAGCCAGACAGAGCCCAGCGCCAGGGTGCAGGCAGAAGGCGGGCAGCCACAGCCCAGCTTCCAGCCATGAATTGGGACCAAGGAGCGTGGGCCACTTCAAAAAGCCCCGCAGGCCACTTCTGGCCCACAGGCCAGGGGTTAAGAAGCCCTGCTTTAAAGCATTGGACATTGGCCACTGTCAGAAAACAGGTTATTGGGCTCGATGGACCACCAGTCTGGCCCAATATAGCAATTCTTATGTTATAATGCAGTTTTCAGACACACACAAATGGATCATATTTTCCAGAAACAATATTAGTTTGTACAAGATCCATAAGTTAATAATAATCAGCATATAATAAAAACAAAGCGGGATGGGGAGACCACACAAAATCTGACAAGCATGATTTTTTAAAAACTCTGGTAGGTATAAGAGTTCTGTTATATTCAAGGTAGGGATTTCAATCATGCTGCTTAAAAACACTATGAAATGGATCTATGGATTTTACTGCCTTTGCAGAACTCCTTGTAGCTGATTGTATCAAAGAACCTATTTCAATACCTTGAAATCACTAACAAAAGAAATTTCTCAGTTAAATATAAGAACCATTTTCCAAAACGAACTCTTGAAAATGAATTTGAATCCTTGCATTATTCTAGCATTATTCTTTTACGAGATGAAAAATTATCCTTTCAGCTGCTTGGGCAAAGTAGTTGTCCCTTTAAAAGAATACTAGTTTAACACATATGTTTGGGGTGGCAGGAATCTTTCCATATGAGATTTCTCCTCTGATTCAGGGGATCAGAAGCACAGCCAGCTTTGTCTAGTTTTCCTAAACATCAATTTAATTCTCAGAGAGCACCAAGATAAAAAACATCAGTATCAAAACCTCCACAGAATAGTCACCTTGAAGAAGATGCCCTCATTATGCGATGGACTCTGACAGGACACAAATCAGCTTTTCTACTATCTACCTCCTTGAGGGAGGGGATGCGGTGAGAAAAAGAGACTGCTCAGAGGATAATCCTTTTGTAGACATTATGATAATATGTATAACACTGACATTGTTTAAATCCACATGCATTAGGTACAACACTGAATTTCAACAATTAGGTTTAGTTACACACCATGTAAAATGCACAACAATTTCTTACTTTTTTAACATTTATTTTCACTTTTTTTGATTTTTTTTAAAAAAAACTTCTGTGATTCCTATTGCAATGATACAGAAGCCACGAAAGCTCATGCGATAAATAAATCTGTTAGTCTTTAAAAGTGCCACAGGACTCTGTTGTCTTGTTATTACTATTTATCTTATTTATTCATTAGAAAAATACAAACAACACTAGTAAGGCCAGGTGCCTGCACAGAGTCTACAAAGCTCCAACATATTAACTACTTAATGATTAGCAACAACAACAAAATACATATTCCAGAGAGGCAAGGCACCAACTCTAGCCGTATGAAGTGGAAATCCATCAGCTTCATGAAACAACTTGCACAGATTCAGACAGACATCATCTTCCTTTCCAAGCTCAAACAATGAGATAAATCAATTTGTTAGTCTTTAAAAGTGCCACAGGACTCCTTGTTTGTTTGGCTGACCTAGACTAACACGGCTACCCCTTTGAAAAAATACATACAAATCATTAATCAAACTGGATACATTTCTACTTTATATAAATCAACATCCAGACAAAAGTATTGCAGGGCACTTTACAGGTTTAGCATTTAGCATCAGGGAGCAGAAGATGGGGAGTAAATTAGAAGAGCTGGGAGTTATTTTTTCCTGAACACTCTAGTGACATCTTTTGATTATTGCCTCTCCCTCTGCTCCTCAACCCCGTAAGATGAGAATTTCTCAGCAGGCACAACAGGGGAAACATACAAATGTCATACACTGCCCAAACCTGGGGTAAACAAACAAGGAGTCCAGTGGCACTTTTAAAAACTAACTAATTTATTTATCGCATGAGCTTTCGTGGGAGAAAATCCCACTTTCTCAGACGCTTTGAAGGTGGGCAATTTACAGCACTGGGCAGGGCTCCTGCATTTCCATCACCCACCCGGTGCAGAGCCGCTACCTTTGCGAGCCTGCGCGTTGCCCAGCCTTGTTTTAAAGGTCCCAAGTTCCCCTGGCACTGCTTTGAAGGAGAAGCGGCTACTCACCAGCCCCGTCCAGACAGGGGCCTCTGCACCCCCCGACAAGCACCCGCGCTGGAAACCGACGGCGGAGGATGAGTTTACAGGAGAGCTGGGCTAGAGCAGGGCTGCGGGTCCCTCCCACGCCGCCGGCCCTGCGAGCTCGGCTTGGGGGTGGTGGCTGGATCTGAGACCCGCGGGGACAGGGACCAAGGCGACAACCGCAAGCGCCAGTCAGCTCAGCTCAGCTCAGCCCGCTCGCAGCCCGGGGACGGGACGTGGCGGAGGCGGGACAGAGAGCGGCTCTCGCCGCGGCTCAGCGGGAGGCGGCCAGGTACCCTGTTTCGCCGGCCTCCGCGGCCTTCTTCGCGGCTGTTGTCATGGCGCTTTCACAACCAACCAACCAACCCCGCCGCGCCGCCGCTGCTCGAGCTCGGCCAGCGGGGAGGGAGCCTGCCGCGG
This sequence comes from Pelusios castaneus, assembly GCA_007922175.1. Lineage (NCBI taxonomy): Eukaryota > Metazoa > Chordata > Testudines > Pelomedusidae > Pelusios > Pelusios castaneus. The sequence continues at coordinate 3,834,910 of ML685756.1, read as the reverse complement.
AGCATCTCGGGAGATGTAGTTTGGAGGGCCAAGAGCGCGGCCCTGGGCTGTACCATTTCCCGCAGGAGAGGAAAGCGGCTTCTAGCTTCCCTGGCTACCGGCAACCGGGGAACCGTTTCGGTTGCGTTTCTCTCCTGACGTATTGGAAAAAAGTGAAGAACCCCGGACCGCGACACAACCCGCCTGGGAAGCTGATAAGTCCCCCCCTTGAATGGTCTTTCCCAACGTCAACTTCGCCCTCTCTTCCCTTCCGCGTGGTGGTATCCACCTGCGTTGCTCAGTAACCTCTCCCGCTTCTGGGCTGTTTGTATCGCTATTGGGGACCCCCCCGACCGCCACACTGCCGTAGGTGGGTGGAGCAGCCATGGACAGGACCGCGGTGGCCAAAATGGGGGCGATGGCCAGCGCCAGCGTGTGCGCCCTGGTGGGCGGGATCGCCCTGGCCCAGTACATCTTCACTATGAAGAAGAAGACGGGCAGAAAGACAAAGATCATCGAGATGGTAGGTTCCAGCGGGCTCGTGCCTCCCGTGGGAGCCAGCAGTAGGCCTCAGTGCGGGGCTGCACCTTCCCCTGCCCCCCCCCCCCCCCGCCGCCGCCGCCGCCGCCGCCGCCGCCTTGGACCCGCCCATCCGCCGGATGTCATGGGGAACCCCCTCTCCCCTGTGGGAGGGAAACACCTTAGGTACATTCTAGCGTCTGGAGAAGGGCGGGGCTCTTAGCGGGAGCCATCCCCGAGCTCTCCGGCGCGGCTGAGCTGACACGGAGCGAGGCGGGTTTTTTTGCAAATGTGTTTAGCTTGTCAGAGGACTTGTTTGGCTGACACGAACCTGAGGAAGTGGCTGTAAGGCGTGTGCAAGGGGTTAGCTCTGCAGAGTGTCTTGCAAAACTGGTGCAATACGTGTATTACCCGAGCAAGCTCCATCAGCCTGGTTCTGGAGCTGCCAGCTCCAGTAACTGCCATGACATGTTTAGTAACCAGTGTTTTATTGAGACACTTGATGACAGTACCTGAGGTTACTGTGGTTTTGTGAGATGGACATTTGGCCACTAAGAACTGGATTGAGCTCACCAACTCATCTCACACCTGTCAAGTGACTGCCGCAACTTGACTTGATTTAAGGCCTAGGTTTTTAAATTCCAAAGGGGTAGCCGTGTTAGTCTATTGTAGAAAGACAACAGAGTCCTGTGGCATTAAAAGTGCCACAGGACTCTGTTGTCTTTCTAGGTTTTTAAAATTAGTTATGCAAGTTTGTGCCAACAATTAGTAGAATTGCACGTGCAGATGTCCAGCTCAGAGCCAGCCCAACCATATAGGTGAACTAGGTGGTCGCCTAGGGCATCAGGCTTTAAGGGGCATCAAATTAGATGGAAGAGATTTTGTTTACATATGTTGTCTCTTACAATATGTGAGAGAGGGAGCACCAAAATCATAGTTCACATGGGGCACCAAAAACCCTTGGGCCAGCCCTGGTCCAGCTGTTGATTTGACTGTGTAATTACTCCACTTCTGTATGCAAATCACACACGTTTATGATAACATGAACCCCGGCATATACACGCTGATATTACTGAACTCCCTCAACCATCTCAGTTCCTCCAGTGAAAAATCTTTAAATAGCACTTGCAATATATAGAAGTGTGGGGTTTGCTTTAGTTTGGGTTTGGTTTCCTGTTACAGCTGCTCATGTACATAAGGAAGTTGAGGTATGTAGTTAGAGCTAGTGCTACTGTCCTAAAATGTAGTTTCATATTTTGGAAGAAGGTTAGAGAATATAAATCAGGTTTAGTAACTTTTTAGTAGCTTTAGGTTTAGTAGCTTTTTTTCTTTACAGATGCAAATAATGGGATTATTGTGTAGATTTCAAGACAAAAATGTCCCTTAGTTGACAAGATAAAATGATTGGCAATGTCTGGTTTAAACATTTTAGTTTTAGTTAAATAAATTGTATCATACTGCATTTATTTAACTAACTCTCATGCAATAGGGGTTTGATTCAGCCATTATCACTACCAGGGCCACTTTGTGCCTCTGTTCTATAAAAGGCCTTCCTTTTTCTGGGATTATGTGCCAGTATTATTGTATTTTGTACAAATGATAAAGCTAAATACAAATGTGAAGACCCTAGTCTAGCATTCCTTCATCAACTCCCATTGATTTCAGTAGCTGACTTGTGTCAATAAAGCCATGCTGTTCTGATTTGTGCTGTCCATTTAAAAGTAGCCTGATTCTTGTTGTATGGCAGTTATCACAATATTAATGGTTTCAGGGGAGAACTTTTCCTACACTGGTGGGCACAGCAAAAATTTCCTCCAGACTTTCCTCCAGCCATCTAAGACTTGATGCCCTTCACAGAAGTCACCTGGCTAAATTTCAAGCAGATATTACTAAAGAATGAGTATCTGATAAAGAAACAAATGGCCACTTCATTCAAAGTCTTGGGTACCTAGAAATGAAAAGCATAGTGGACATGTTGATTATTTAAACTTGTTATAGTGTGTGGTAAGTAAGAAAAGTACATAGTTGTGACTTCTTAGTTTTTCTGGCTTTGATTGTACTTTGTTTTGAGGGGTTGTTTTTGTTTGCCTTTTAAAAAAAACAAACAAAAAACCTTGACATTCTTGGCTTTTATATGTGAAGTTGTACTAGAAAGGCTCATTCATACATTTTGTTGCCAAAACATGTGACTAAATCTAAGTGGTTACCTTGCAACCTTCGGTTTATCAGAATTCAAGCCTGTATTTGGTGGTTACTTTGAACAGTAAGCAAAGAGTTAGTTACATTTGAGTCAATTATAACTTGACAGATAGAGGAGAAAATTAAGTGGAAAATACAAAATAAAGTATCTGAGTAATGACATTATTTTAACCTACAAATACCAAAGAGACTATGCCCTTTAAAATCAAATTGCTGTCCTAGAAGACAAGCTAAAATTAAGGGTTAAGTTGTCAGTAATTCCTGATGGTCCAAAGTAAAGAGAAGCAGAGATCATTAATGTGGATTATGAAGATGTTTTTTTTCCCATGTTTTATAATAAACATCTAATAGGATTTTCTGAAGATTAAATGCCCATATGCTATTTATTGTGGATAAGTTCTTAAGAACAAAATATTTTACTTGATGTGTATAATTCAATATTAAAAGTGTTTTGCAAATATCAGTCTTTTTTAAAATGGTGTCTTGATTTAGCAGGCATTAATGTATATGTTGTGATTGATTATCTGTGGCTATATGGAATGGATTTCTACTTTGTGTTCAGATATTCATATTGTGGACTAGCTAGAGTCCCCTCTCTTAAAGAGAATTAAACTTTTTCTATTATTTGGTATGTGAGGCTTTTAGATTTTCTTCATTATGAAGTACTGCAGTATGATTGGTTGTGTTAGGTCTTCAGTAATCAATCCAGTACTCTTACTTGATCATTAAAGTACTCATATATTCTGATGAGCTTAAAAATTAGCAGTCAAATATCTATTTTAAATTTAAGAGGAAGCTCCTAATCTGAATTCTTGAAGTAGCACCTTTCATACATTCTGTTTTTATTATATAGGGCTTATGAGAAAGAGGGACTAAAGGCTAGTCTACGCCAGCTAAACTGCCAGGATGAAGTGAAATCTAAGAAATACTTTTCTATTAACGTCTTTTTGCATAATATGGTTGGAGGGTTGGGCTTTTGTTTTTGTTTTTTTCCATTTTACCACTGGAAAAGGAAGAAGAGTGGGGAATTGATTAGCTGGGGGAAAAAGGCTAATTTATTTTCTATTTTTTTGTCAACAGTCCACTTTCCAGAAAACAGAAAAACAAAATTTGGGGGAAGAAGTCATTTTTCAGCTCAATTTTACTACATAAATTCAATCATCTCTGGAAAACATATTTTGCTTTTCATTTTTGTTTGCTTTTAAGTGTTTGAAGGAAAACAGTTGAGTTTTTGGAATGTCAGAATTGGAGTTTTGAAAATTAATTAGCTGTCAGGCAGCAAGTTTGGTGGTCAGAGATGCAGAATAACTGCAGTTGATTCCATGACTACAGAGATAAAGGAGTGTATTCCATGTATGTGAATAATGAGTATGTATGTGTGGAGTAAAAAGTAGTGAGATTATTTAAAAGAAGAAAAAGTTAAGAAAAGGAGAGAGGAGAAAAGGTAACACAACTCGTTCAAAAAAAAAAGTCGGTTGTTGTCCATTGTGGGGAAACAAAGTAGTTCTTCCACAATCAGAGAATGCAGGCTTAACAAGATACTGGCAATAATGTTAAACAGAATACACGGTGGTGTATATGTTAATCTCTACTGTAGCTTCCACTTCATGCATCTGATGAAGTGGGTTGGAGCCCATGAAAGCTTATGCCTGAAAAAATTTGTTAGTCTTTAAGGTGCCACAGGACTCTTTGTTTATGCTAATCAGTGTTTTTCTTTTTGTATATTGTTGTAGGTTTTACTCTGTGCTTTTTAAAATTTGAGGTACATTAGTTACTATGGAAAGAATGATGCCACATTGGCATGAGTGGAGCCTGAAGACCCTCTCCATAAGGGCAGGGTGAAATCAGTCTGTTTGAAATAAAGGACTGTATGATATTTCACACTCACATAACATCTACCCTTCAAGAATCAAACTTGTTTACAATGATTCATGAAGCTTCATAACACTCCTTGAAGTAAATAAGCATTGTTCTATCCACTTGCCCAATGTGAGTCAGTGGCAATCAGGAAAAAGAATGTGCAAGTCCTGTCTCCTACTCTCTTTCAGTAGCCACTAGACATACTCCCTCTATGATTATCATAAGCCTGGTGTCAAAAGCATGGGGACTCTGTATGATGGCCCATTTGAGAGATGGAACATTGCAAAGGGGAAGATTCTGAGTCTGATTAAAGTAGTGATTTGGAGAATCGCTCCTGCCAAGCCAATATTGTGGCCACTCACACAGCCTGCAGTAACCCTTAAAGTCTTCTCAGTATTGGGGTTGAGTGTTTACAGAATGGTTTTAAAATACAGTTGATTTCAGCATACTTTAAACAGGGTTTAGCTGGTCAGTGGAGATGAGGCACTCTCATTTTATAAAACAAGTTTTAGACTGTCTCAGCTAGAATAATCATTTTACTGTTTTGAATGGTATGTTCCCAAAGACATGCACAACTAAAGCAAGTTGGCATTGCCTGGAGACTCATCTAAGACCATGTCTAGTAGATAATTTAAAAATGGTTTGTAAAACTGGTCTACTTAGGCCAGGAAAAGCATATTTAAATTATATTAGTATGAACTATGTTTAAACATTTCTTCTCTCAACTGGCTTTTTCTGCCTATTATAGATGGCATCTGAGTAGGAGTTGAGACTTGAAGCATTCTCCTTCTAGGATCTAGAGTCCAACAAGAATGCTTTTTTAGGCATTTTGTCAAGTTCTAGAGGCCTACGGATGAAAGAACAAAACAAAATATCAGAGTTGTGGGTATTTTCTAAAATAGGTATAAAACCTATTCATATGATCTTGTACAGGACTTCCTTTACTGCAGTCAACTGAGGATTCTGTTTGATTTTCTCTTTTTATAATAGAACTTAATCCAGTCAATAAATAAAATTGACTAAGCTTTATTGGTCCAATACCAGTTTTGAAGTACCATACAGCTTCTTAGAAAGCATGGAAGAGTTGATGAAATCACCATCACTGGCCTATCTTCTTTGAAAACTGATTCTTTGTAGACTAAATAATTATCAGTAAAATGTGCTGACTAACAATAGTTGTAATTTGAGCTCCAGGTAGTAAAGGATTCAGTGTGCATAGTAGATGTGTATGTGTTTTGTTTTGTTAAAGAAATGAGGGTAGCTCTAGCTTATATACCAACACATTTTTGGTGAAAAAGATAGAAGGAATTTCTCCAAAACAGTATTTTTTTCCAGTGTGTTTTCTGCTCTGGGGAATTCTTTTAAAATTGGCTGGAAATGCTTTTCAGGTGATGGATGTCATTTTGTTAAAGTAATTTTCTTTTCATTCATAATAGTGGTTGGTTATTACCCAAAAGGTGTATGTAAACTGCTCATCTGAGTTCTATTATGAGTAAAAAACTGATAGTACACACTGGAAATATTAAATCTTTTACTGTTAATGTTCAACTATTAATGTGTTAAAAATATGTAAAAAACATTCTAGGCATACAGCACATCAGTTCAGATTGCTGTTGCTAATTGCAGTTGCATTGTAATAAGTTGCTCAGTGGCTCCATCTTTCCTTGAATAATTAAGTTGATAAGCTAATGAAAGAACTAAGTTGACATCCTTTTCAATTCTTTTATGACTAGATTTTATGAATGAAAAGAATATTGGTTAGTTTTGTGTTTTTAAATTATCTGCACAAAGTAGAAAGTTAATCTCAATACATAATGATTTTTTAAAAAATGAAAATAAACATTTCTTGATTAAGACTTAGGCCTTGTACACACGATCAGATTATCGCGCATTAAAGCTCATTACCGCGCGATAGCAACAACGGCGTACACACGTGCAACAGGGCTCTTGCGCGTTAAGTGCCTTGTTGTCGCGCAATCCAACAACCACTCCGACGAGAGTGGTAACAGCTGTTGCGGATCATATATTGCGCGTTTGAGCTCGTGTGTACGCTTACCGCGCATTGACTGGAGTCCGGAACTGTCCCAGCATTCCCAAGTCGTCCTCTCTGGTCTCCCCCCCCCACCCGCTCTGTGGCCGTGACGAAACTGTCCCCGCCCTGCCCCGAACTTATTCCCGGGATTTTCAAATTTCAAGTCTGTTTCACTTCCTGCTCTCTTCCTCGTGGAGTGTGTTTGTGCTCCGATCATCAGTAGCAATGGCGGCCCGCCGTGGAAGACGCGCACCCCTTTGGAGCACGGCAGAGGTGCTGGACCTGATCAGCATCTGGGGAGAGTCCGCCGTGCAGGCGCAGCTACGCGGCAGCAGGAGGAATTATGACACATTTGGCATAATTTCTCGGGCCATGTCAGAGAGAGGGCATGATAGAGACACAGTGCAGTGTAGATCAAAGGTGAAGGAGCTCAGAATTACCTATCACCGAGCGAAGGAGGGAAACCGCCGTTCTGGATCAGCGCCTGCAACATGCAGGTACTATAAGGAAATAGAAGCCATCCTCAGCGGGGACCCCACAACCACTGCCAAAAGTCCCGTGGACACTTCAGCCCCTCCTCGTCCGGTGATTGCCAGAGCCGAGCAGGATGAGGACGTTGTTGAGGAGGAGGAAGAGGAGGAGATGGAGGATGACACGGAGGAAAGCGCAACCGCGTGTAGCCAGGAGCTCTTCAGCAGCCCCGCTGAGACGTCCACCCAAGGCTTGAACTGCAGCTTGTTCTCTGAGGCGGCAGAGGGGGGTTCAGGTAAGTTTCTCCTTCATTCAGCTCTGCTCCTGCTAAAATATCATTGTCTGGGGTGGGGGTGCTTGCGGGTCCCCGCTGTGCACGCTATTTACTCTGCATTCATTAGCAGGGCATCAATACAAGCAGTGATTGTAAAATAATCATCTGCATTTAGGTCAGAAAAGGTTTCCTCGATGTACCTCCAGAGCCTAATACTCAGGTTAGATGGGAGAGCGTTTGTGTCTGCGCTCCCAAAGACAGACACTCTGCCTCTCCAGCTGCAAAGCACAGCCCTGGGAACCATGGCAGCACACAGTGCAGCAGCATACGGTCCCGGCCTGCTACCGGCGGCATGTAGGAGATGTATTCTAGATGGAAGGGGCACTCTGAGGAGAGGGATATTGGGTTCCATCTGTGTGCCCTCTTCCGATTCTTAGCCCCCGGTAAGCCGTCTATTAGAATGTACCTTGTCTGCTTCAGCGCAGCGTAGTGTGTTGACCGCCCTGTACCTTCCAGTGGAATGTGCTACTGGAAGGTTACATTGGCTATCTATGCTATGTGTTAACAATGTCTATATTGTTATTTTTGTATTAGAATTGAGCTTCACAAGGCCGGTGTCTACCCCAGCTGACCGAATGAGAAACATTAGGCGGCGTTCTCGAAGAAACAGGGAGGATATGTTTAATGACCTGCTGAAAGCAACACAAGAATCCGCAAGGGAGAATAGAGCCTGGAGAGAGGAATCCCAGCAGAGGAGGCAGAAACACAGGGACGAACTGATAAGCGTCATGAAGGAGCAAACAGAACTGCTAAAGAACATGATAGCTTTGCAGTCCCAGGCGATAAATGTCCGGGCTCCACTCCAGACAGTTCAGCCGTGTATGCCTCCCACACACCGCAGTCCCTCAAAGCATTTCTTTGAAGGCCACCCTCCACCCCGGTACAGGACCACC
>ML685756.1:3780194-3818739 GCA_007922175.1 Pelusios castaneus | reverse complement strand
GCACGTGTGTACACGAGAAAGCACTATATTTATAGCGCTTTACTTGTCCCGCAATAACTTATTGCGGGACAAGTATTCTCGTGTGTACATAGCCTTGGTGTTCTCTAACCAAAGGTCAGTACTGATCAGCTGCTTCTAGCTCTGCTGCCCTGTTACCATACCATTGTTAACGGGAGCTGCTCAGTAACGGTCAGCAAGGATGGAAATAGAGATTTTGAACATTAGAGAGTAATCTATTTGAGACAGAGGCCTGGGAAAGGAAAGAAAGGGGGAACAAAACTAGAGGGAATAATCAAAACGTGAAGCTATTTGCAGAAAAATCACAGCATTTCTGTCACCAGCCCTTATTATATAGGAGGGAGGAGAGTTGCTTTACCTTCAAAAAATAAGTATTTAAGCCCAGCAGAAGTTTTTTTTTCTTTGAATTTCATAGATGGGAGGAAGAGAGATGAGGAGTAGAAGGTCTCTGCATAAAAGTAGGTTTTGTATTTATGGTTGTCTCTAAGTAGGGAAAGTTAAACCACCCATTTCTTGTTTTATCTTTATATATTCACACTCATGAGGCTTGTGCCCTTGCTAATGAGCAGGAACCTATTTTGACTGATAGCACTATGGACATGATGCCTAAGGTTGTGAGCTAAGAGACAAAGCATGGCTCATTTTCTTCTTGCTTCAGTTAGGTGAAGGTCAGAACCTTCAGTTCCTGGTCTCAGAAGTTAATTCTGTTCTGTTTGAAGTTCCTTACTGGCCACGGTTCTCTCTGCTTTTGCTAAGTTTTTTTCTTGCTATCTAATAAAAAAAAAAAAAGTTCTAACCATCAAATGATACACATTTTGGCTTCATAAGATCTCACTTATTGACTAGTTTTCCCAATACTTAAAGTTTCTGAGTGAATTTCACTTCCAGATACCGACTGATCACCAACAGTACATAAAATTCTTCATCAATAGATCTCAGAGTATCATTATCCCTCTTTTTCAGAAAACATAAATCTAATTTAACGTATTAAAAAAAATCTCTGCAACAGAAAGCAAGAAATAATATTGTCTTGTTTAAGAATTGTGAAAATATTTAAGAATAATCCTAACCAAAAAAAAGCTACTCTTACATAAAGTGGTAATTCTCCGTCTTTTCAGGTTGATAACTCTTTATTCAAAGCCAAATATTCAAAACTCACTTAAAATTTACTATAAAAGTTTTTTTTTTTTAAAAAAAAGAACATTGATCCAGTTATATAACTTGTATATGTGTGTGTGTTTCAAGAGGTTGACAGAACACCTGACCTTGAAGAGTAAAAGACATGTGGGAAGTCAGATTTTCTTTGCTTTAGTCTGTAAAAAAAAAAAAAAAAAAAAAAAAATGCAATGCCTAGTAACCCCACAGCTGGCTTTCGGGACACCAACACAGTCTTTTCCCCATCCCCCCACTGGATCTTAAGCTAACTGCTGAGACACACTGACATAGAGCACCACTGGAATAATGCAAATTAAAACATACCAATAATTTTAAAACACAAATTGCAAAAAACAGACAAACATTTCTGATTACTCTTTTTTCTGTTAATTAGTTTCGCAGAATATTTTGCACTGGAAATGTGAGTTCAGAAAAATATCTGTACTACTCCAGTACTCAGCCAGAAAGTTTCTATTTTACTCCTATCTGCTAAAATAATTATCCCTTTTCTCTGTGGTGCTTTAAAATATTTTTAAATGACCTTCAGTACTGTGAGAGTAAGAGGTCATGCTGAGCTTTGTTCTCTCATTATCAACAGGGTTATTTTAATTTTGACTCTGCACAGAAGTTTGAAGGCAGTTTAGGCTAAATCCTGGTCCTTCTGAAGTCAGTGAGACCCGAATCTGCTCTAATGAATAGGCATATTAATCTACTGTTACCCTTTGCTGGGTGTATTTTATTTACCTTGTGTCAAAGTAGCAGACAGATTTATTTGGCAAGGTTTTGTTTTTTTTTTAAATGAGGTTATTTTTAAGTATAGTGTTGGTCTTTCATTTCTAGCTATCCCCTTTCATAATATGAAAACAAAGCAGTATTAAGGGTCCAATTTAGTTATCTTTTCAAAGATTTAAAATTGGGCACTTTTGCTAATTATGAAATGTGGTGTTAATAGAACATGGATGCTTTTTTCATTTTAAATGTATCAATATTATGCTGGTTTTATATCTTCGGTATTTAATTTTTTATATAACGTACAGATTAAAAGCTAATTTGAATACGTCCCATAAAACTTTATTCAGCCTGAGATTTAGCCCACTTATGAAGTACAGCAGCGCTTTTTTAAAGGGAACAGGACTGCATTCTTTCCTGCTTAAATTCTTGGTATCATGGGGTTTTTCTTTCCCCATCTAAACAATACCCAAGCAGCTTTATGTGGCATTGATACCCCATCATTTTTTCCATTGTTTGCAATACCTGATTCCAGCACACTGATAACATCCTGTGAGACCAGTTTCAATCCGTGCCACTGAGCTTTAACATACTTCAAAAGTGACACGAACTTAGTTAATCTTGACTCACTTTTGTTGAGCTAAAAGTACATAGCCAATACATTAATACACATTCACCTACTAGATAACTTCTCACAATTTTCACGAGTATATATTTAAAATATAAATCCTTGCCTCCATTATGGACTGCAGAGTTGTCTGTCATTATATAAAATAATTCAGACTTGGTCAAAATACTCTGTATTCCATGCTTCAGTTTAAACTCATTCTTATAGACAATTTATAAAGCAAAAGCATGTTAACGTTCAAAAAAACTTGATGGACTCTACAGAAGCTATAAATGTTAGTAAACATCTATGCAAATTAACTTTCTAAATCATACTGTGTAGCCTGCAGGGGATGCATTATGTTTTGAATATGGCATGGAACAAATTTTCTGCCTGTGTAAGACCACAGTAAACTGTAAGGAAGAATTTTGGGATTTGTTCAGTTCCTAGTTGATAGATGTCCACATAGCAACCTAGGGACCTTGTTTGGATTCTCAGAGGCAGAGGATGGTGGGCACAAAGAATGAACAATTGTCTATCCTGCAGGTAGTCCCTTTGGTTCAGTTAGAAGTTCACTGGCAGAACGCATTTCAATCTGAGATTGGAATATTACCATACAACATACACAGATCCACTCTACCATTTTTAAAATGAACATCAATATTTTTGAAAATAATGACTCTATCTAAATGACACACGGCAAGAGGGGAGACTCTAAAATTTTATTTTTGCAACTTACCGGGCTGCTGTTGCACTCTCTTCCATTGTGACAGCTGCAGCACCTTTTAACATTGTGTTTGTAGAGCCCATCGCTGTACAATCAATTTCCCTGAGGTCTTGGGGGTCAGTTCTGCAGGTCTGAAAGAGCCACCAAAACCTACGGAAATGCAGGGTCTGATGGTGTGGCAGTAGGGACTTGGGCTGTCATACTGGAATCTTTCATGAGCATTGATCTCACACATGGCATTTATTTTTTCTAAAGTGCATTGGTGCCTGGATATGAGATTAGGTTAAAAAAAAAAAAATCTTTATCCCTTTCCAATAGTGGTTTTCAACCTGTGGTCTGCAGATCCCAAGAGTATGCCTAAGATTTCCAAAGGAATCCACACCTGCAAATGAAAAAAAGGTTGAAAGCCACTGTTTTACAATAAGGAAATAACGTCCTTTCAAGCCATTTCCCTCCTACCCCCACCCAATTACTTCATCCCGTTTGGCAATGCTCCTAATGACAACATTGCCGAAAGCACGCTAATTGAGGCCCTCATCTCCCAAATACTGACAAACAATCCTCGATTTCCTGCTTCATTATGACATAGATAAGCAATGACTCTCTAAATACTTAATTCTGTAATTTGTTTCTTCTTCAAAATAAATTGCATAGATGTTTTCTTAATGAGATGTAAGGAATTCATCGCTGGTCATGACAGGAAGTCTTAAGGCAGCTTTAAAAAAAGTGGAAGGGAAAAGGTTGAAACTATACTAAACAAACAAGCTTTTGCTTTGCAAACAAGAAGTGCCTTCCTCTGTTACAGAAATCCAAATTTGTCTGCTGCATCCATCAGAGCTGTTCATTCAGTGAAGGTCAAAGGTTCTGTTTTTGGTGCACCAGCTGATCGTCTGTAAGCTGTATCGCTGAGCATGACAAAGTGCTGTGCATTGCTGATGTGCGTCACAGGACCCTGGGTTTTTGCACAGGGATTAGTCAGGCTGTATTTGGAAACGCCCTCAACTGCACCTTGTGCTGCTATATTAGTGCTTCCCAAGCAAGAAGAATTTTCTTTCACTCCTTCAGCTGCTCTGGCAAACCTCTCCGGTAAGTGTTTGCAATTCATGTAAACAAGACTGGCACTGTCTTCTGCGTACACTGTATAAGCCAGCATTATCGTTGTGTGTTACGTATGCTTGCTTATTCTGATAGCTTAATATATTTTCTAAAACATCAGTGCTTGATAGGGTAGACTTCAAAGCAACATTAAGGGAATAAAAAATGGTTGATCTAGTTATTTAATAGATTAATTTCCTATGTGGAGAGGAATATATAAACTGCATTAGTATTGCTTAAAATATGAGTAATTTCAAAATTTGACATGGTGTGTGTCTGTGCCTCTATGTAAATAAAGCAAAAAAGATATCGAAAAATCAGGTAACGTAGCAGACCTTTCTTTAAGAGGTTTGCTTGATTTTTGTTGGCAGCCTGTATGCAAGCCCTGCATCTCTGGACGTTGCTGACCACCTATGCTGTTGCAGTAGGACATAATCAAGGACAGAAGATTCAAGAGTGCCCTAAGCTCAACGCACAGGTACTCTTTTCTTAAAAAAAAAAAAAAAAAAAAAAAAAAAAAAAAATGCAGGAGGAAAAAGTGCTGTCAATTGTCCAAAAATAACCTCTCTCCACACTTCAGTTTATATTCTTAAGACATGCACTTCTAAAAACGTCCAAGTCAGAGTCCAGTGCAGCAGTAAACACAGGACATTGTAACGTATTAATTAGTTTTGTAAACAAAACACTGAAATGGGTAAAACACTTTTGATTAATTTCCTGGAAATTCAAATTTCAGTTTTCCTGTATTCTATTTTTCTAAGTACATATTCAGTATGTTTGGGTCTTATCCAAAATCTTCTCCCCATCTCATTGCACCACCATTTTTGGGATTTTAAATATTGTTGCAAACTATGCTGTAAAATAAATTAGCATAATCAATGGTTTGATCTGAGTGTAATCATTGCAAGGATGCTGTTTGATCACCAGTGTAATAAGAGTATGGCTTTTTAAAGCTTATTAGATCACCGAAGCATTTCTTGCCATGGTATGTGAGATAACTTACTTCAGAATCACGTATTTTTTTTATTCCACTCATGCTTTCACCACACACACACTTCAATTCCAGTTTGGCTTTTTGCAGGTAGTAACTTTTAAACATCAAGAGTTAGAAACTGACGCTATGTCTTTTGAAAGCTGCAGTTCAAGTTGACAAACCCAGCATTGATTTCTAGCTTTAGTTCCTATCAAATATGAAAAGGGGGTTGGGAAAAACTAAATAAAAGGAATAAAAATAATGTGCAATTTCATGACAGAACAATTACTGTAGGGTGTCAGGAAAATAAGATTCCCAATTTTTTCTAGTGATACTAACTATGGTTTTCAAAATATCAGATTTTAAAACTGTCACTAGTACCTTGCTTTGTCTTTCTGCTACTGGTCATAAATGATTATGTGATAGCCAGATCCAGCCCCTAGATCTGGATATTTTTAATTCCCTGAACAAATCTCATCATTTGGTAATGTTTAAAGTATTAGTCTGCTTTTAGAAGTTGAGCTTTGTGAGCGCTCTTTTGGGCCATTAAAATGTTACTGTAAGCTATCACAGCATAAAAATTGCAATTAACTTTTATTCATCACAGTCTGTTGCAATCATTTGCAACTTTCTTGTTCAGAAATAGCATAAAGTATTCAAATAGATTTTTCTTGTTTCCTCTAAACTAAAAGTTGCTATTAATAGATTTGGAGTCTAGAAGATTGCCTATTTTTGTTGAGGCTTAAATTGCATCACACAGTTCTGAAAACAAATGAGGTAATAGCAGTTAAAACTCATGAGATTAGCAACATTCACACACATTAAAACATAACCAATTCTTACCTGCTATGATTAATTCTCATCCACGATCTTAACATTTTTGGTGGCCATATGGTTGCCTTAATTTTATTGCAAGTTTACAAAGTGAGTGCATACCAGCTTGCATTTCTCAACAAATTTAGTAGGAAAACTGCTTATTTTGAGGCTTGGAACAAAGAGTACTGACACACATAGAAATAGACCTTACTCTGTAAAACAGTTCTTCTACAATTCTCCAGTTGTCTTCTATTTTTATCATCCTACCATGCAGGGGGGAGGGTTCTAGCAGCATTTTTTTTTTTTTTTTTTTTTTTTTTTTGAGAAGCAACCATAAAAAATTAATGTTGGCAAAAAAAAAAAGAACTTTATATATACCACGTAGTATAGGTTTACAAGGCTGTCAGTTTAAAAATACACAACCCATTTTTCCATGGCCTTGTTCAAAGTGTCTCCGAAACAGTGGTTAGGAATCTTAGACTAGTTAATAATGAGTTACAACTAGAATGTTCACCTAGAAGTAATTATGGGGTCACTACCATGTCTTCACACAATTAATACTGAAAGTAATTTCCCTTTTTAAAACCTGATTTTTGAGCCCCTCTCACTTACAGGTAATAAAAATGAATAAAAGAGGCCTTCAACCGGAAATCTCCCCTGGTTAGTTCATGGCCACATGAGATTTGCTTGGAAAAGTCTGAAATAAATCTGAGAAGCTGTTTTTGTTTTTTTAGGTTTTAAAAGAAATTGAGGTTTTGCGCTTTCTCCATACCCCACCCCCCACTCCAAATTTCTTAACATACAAAAAATATGGTCTGCAGAGTTCAAATAGTTTGTTTAGCTAAACCTCAATAAAAACAGATGCAGAGAACCCCACATTAATAATGGGTTAATATGATTAATGAATTAAATCATCCCAAATGGAATCCCTTAATGTTGGGGATGCTGAATTCCCCCCTTTGGGACTATGCGCCTACGGTTAGCCTGGCAGCTGTTAAAAGCTTCACTTTCTTTTTTTTTTTTTTTTTTTAAATGGCTAGCCTTCCTTGTGAAGATAGCCTTCAAAATGTAAACTGACCACCAGTGTTGTCATTGGGGGACCTATCCCAGTAATGAGAACCTCCTTCAAAAACTTGATCTATGTGCACCCCAAAACTTGAGCAAAAAGCAGAGAGAAAGCTGCAGTGGCATTTTCACCCACTCTTCCCCCTTAAAATGCACGCATCCCCTTCAGATACTGACTCTTGGCTTCAGTAACGGCAGCCCTCACCCCAGTGTCTGGAGGAATCCAACAAGCCCTACCATCCTCCTTTTCCCAGAAATATGTAGTAGTGTTTAGAGGAAGGGGGAGGATAAGGCTCCTGTAGGTGCTCTTTGAACTCTTAGGAGATTCTGGGAAACATGGCTCCGTAATGCCTAAAGTGGGTTGGTAGGGAAACAAATTCTCACCTTTTCTCCCCCATGCCAACCTCAGTGTTCTGGGTTCATCCTATAGAGATCCTGCATCTTTGTTTCAAAAGTGTGAATTGTAATTGCAAGTGTGATTTAAAATAAATGTTAAAATATCTGTTTCTCACATTACATTATTCCCACAAATTGTAAATTCTATATCAAGAATTACTGCTGGGAGAAATGTCTTCATTTTATACACCACTTCAGAAAAAAAAATCCCTTTCATGATTCTCAATGGATGCGGAATAGGTCTTTGACCAAGTATAATGTATTCGTCGGTTGTGTTTGGGGCCTTAACTAAATATGGCCTAGGTTGTCAAAATTAAGGAACTATACAGTCTCACAGATATTCATGTTTTAATGGAAAACTACGCACTTTTTGTTCCCTTAGATACAAAATAGGGATATGTTTGAGGAGTTGTTCAGATACTTATAACAGAGCATTTTACTATATTAAACAAGAAAAAGGAATCGGTGGAGGAAAATGGCAGTCATGCTTTGAGGTTGATTTACTGGGATATTTACTTAGACTGTGTATTCCATTCCCAAATTAGGGTTGAATTTTGAAAAAATTGGATCAGTCCAGTTATAAGCAACACCTAAATAAGCCAGAGGCATTTGTGCAGAGGATTGTACCCAATTAATTTTTTTAAATCCTTTTATATAGACCCAAATAGGATCAATATCTGGAAATAAAAATTAATCATAACTAGTCAAATTTAAGTCAGCCTAGATGGATGAACACTTCATTAAGATTATCAGGCTGGGATTACAGAAAATGAATTTTATCCCACATCTTCTGGATCAGTTCTCTAGATTTCCCTGTAGTTTTAAGAACTTCCTAATACACATACCTGCACACCATTTTTTTCTCTCTTAGGAAAGAAACATCAAATTTCAGTAAACAACTTCCAGAAACAAAGATTTGAGAAGCCTATTCTTGAATCATCTGTCACCAGTTTCTTAATGAGATTGTATAATGTAAGAAAGTAATTGTCACTAAAAGCACTGTTTCTGTTTTTTGCTTTTCTGGCAGACTGGAGTCCTGTAAGCCCTTTTACACTTCTTTTTAGCCTACACTTGGAGTCACTGGCTTCAGTGGAACCAGGATTTGAACCTTTAAGATTAATCTGACTTTTGTGATCAGTTCTAACTTCAGTTTCTCTTTACCCACCCCCTATCGTATTTTACCAGTTACTTATTTGAAATACCAATGATGAAAAATGGGGATAATATGTGTAAATACTTGGGACACTACGAAAAAGAAATTATTTTGTAAGAGAAGAACAGGAGCATCATGTTACATAAATTTAAACATTAAATAAACTTAAAACTTGTCTTTCTCTTTAGGTAATTCTTCTTGCTACGTACCCATGTGTGAGATGCAAGTCCTAAGTCCTGTATAGTTCTACAAGTTCTTACCCTTCCTCTCAGAACTCTCTCTCTCTTCTTTATGCAAGATGTCTCCTACTATGGCTCTTTGGGTCTAAATGTTTTCTGAGTCTGCACTGTCAGAGCTTATTCATCAACATGTATGCTCAAATACAATCTACATCAGAATTGCCTTTCAATACCCTCATCTTCTGTTGGAACCTAGTCCAAAAGATAACTATATTTCGATAGGCTATTCCAGTAACTTCTGTATATCCTCTGTAGAGTATTCTGGGGCTGTGGATCTTCATTTACATCTTTATTATATGTGTTTAGAAGGAGTGACTGCCTTCTTATTTAAAACTCCTCATGTAATTCTAACGCTTTTGAAGCCCTGGGGTTCCTTTTGTTTTTCATTATTATCTATTTAGAGGGGGTGAAAAACTGAACCCTGGATTCAAGATGATGTACCATCAATTATAGAATTGCCCATAAGTGTTCTTCCTTTCTTGGTACACCTTGGGGTTTTTGTTTTTTAGTTCAACCAATCAACACATTGGAATGTTTGATGGGGGTCTGACTCCTAGAGCTTTCCTGAGTGGTTACAGTTAATTCAGAATTTCTGTGTTCACATGACTTTTTTTTTTTTAAATGGGCTTTCCTTGGCACTCCTTTGTTAGTTCATTTCTGTCATCTTCTATATTCCTCCCAACTTGGATCTTGCTATCTACTCCAGCTATGAAGAACATTATCGCAAAAGACAATAAACTGCATATTTGGAGGCTGGGAGTGAGAGAGGGAAAGGCACTGAATTGTAAGGCACACATACTTTTCTCTTTAGCACCCCACAGAAAGCTGGTGAGCACTCTCAAAAAATAGCACATCTGCAAAGTTCTAAAAGAACTCATAAAGCTAAAGAAATTCCACAGTCAGCATAATTTAGTCAAAATGTATTATTTGTAAGTATAAGTTCACTACTTTTTCGTAAGTAGAAACATAGATCTCTAAATAGTCAAAACCAATCATAATACTGCCTGATAGAGACATCCAATCTGTTGAAGGACACAGCTTGTACTACTCTGATGCAAGCCTGCTTCTGCCTGTGAAAATACCTACGCTACAAGATTTGGATTTTATCAATTAATGTCAGTTGTCCTCTCTTTGGAAGTGGCACTTTTGTTCTGATACACTGAGTATTGAATCTGCCTTTCTTCCTTGATTCCCATGTAGAAGCTATCTTGGAACTAAAGGAGCTGCACAAGTTCTCAGCATCAATTAGTACCAGTGAGTGTGAGGTAAGCCACTTTGCAACCTCCATGAGGCATGATGCTTCTTTCTTTATGTTCAGATACTAAGATATTGGCTTGCTGCAAATGTCATGCACTGAAACAATTCCATTTTCTTATTTAAGAAAAGTCTTTTTGACATAAAAATAGCATTTTAGAATATTTTCAGAAACCCAAAAAGAAGTTGGTTTAGACCAAGGCAAAGAATTAGCACAATCAAGATATTCAGACTATGCCCAGAGAAAATTCTGTGAAGTAAAAAGAAATGGAAATGTATCTTCCTCTGATCTCATTTCTCCTATTCTTGGTAACTAAGCCAGTCGAATGATGTCTGAAATACTTCTTGCACAGGACAAACGCATCATTTTTGCCTTCCCTCCCACCCTTTTAATCATGCACATCCATTTTATGTCATTGAGATGGAAGGATAGAGAGATGAGTAAACTTTCAGATTCCTAGGGTGAAAGAACCACTGATCAAAGCTGTGAAGCTCTTTCTTTCATATACTGTGGGAATTTTCCTGCTGGGGCATAACAATATCTATTTATTCCAGATTTGTCTATCAGCAATCCAGAAACCCAGAAAAAGTTGAAAATTGCTAATGTTTTCTATTTCATACCTAGGTCATCTGATATACAATTCTTGTGAATATTTTTCTATCAATGAATTACACGTGCACCTCTGGTTTGACTCTCAAAGGATGCTTGAGGGGATTCTTGATTAACCAAAAGATTTGACAAACATTTTTATGAAGAGTTCACTATGTACTTGCCAGAACTTGAATGATTCCCCATGCTTGAATTTTTTCTAATTTAACTTTCAGATATCTAGAATTGTGAATATCTTTCCATTTAAAAGCGGAAGGGGAGGCCCAGAGACATTTCAGAATTAGGCTACACCACTGCAGAAAGAGTGGTTCTTTTCTGAAATATCACTGTATAAAAATGGTACCTAACCACTCAACAGAACTTGAACAGTGTTATTCGTGATGGATGGTTCAAACAAGTGGATTTAGATTACGGTCCAGTCCAGACAGTTTTCATGTGTGTGTTACAGTGACTTTCCCTACCAAAGCTAACTTCATGAGCTATCATGTTCACTGTTGAGCAAAACAATACAGTTATAATTTCTTCCAAAAGGATCTGAGCATTTTATCTTGGTAGTATTTCCACCTGCAACCAATTGTAGCATAAGCAACTGGAAATGGATTTTTGTTACCTGAATGGCAGTACAGAGTTCTACCACTTCTTAACCAATATTGGAATATTTTGCCTATAACATGCTTTCAGAAGAGTCCTACATGTATACCAGTGAGTTGGTGTTACTGGCTTCAGAATTTATTTGGAGCAAATATTTAAAATGTTTATTAACATCTGTGGAGCTACTTCAACTGTTTGTGTTTTGTTTTATAAATTGCTGTTAGTCTAAAACAGCAACTGCCATCTTGTGATGTTATTGTCTCAGTTTTAGGTGTGCTTTTTTTTTTTTTTTTTTACCCCCAACATTTCCCAAATCGTTTTGGTTTCTGGTAGCATTGCTCTACTCAAAAGGGTTACCGTTTCCTGTTACTATTAATGGAACAGAAAGCAAGCTGACCTCGGTTAACAGGACTACAACTTCCCTATAGTTTTTTGCAGGTGGACCGCTCCTAGTAAAAATGGAGACTATGTCATTGTTTGCAGTGGAACTGAAGCTAGTCATCCCTCTGTTATATGGATTGAAAACTGAGAGTGCCGAGAGACTGGGTCCTGAAGGAAAATTGAGGGAGCTAGTGAAGGAAAGGGAGGAAAACTATGGGTAGCAGAGAATTGAGACATGAGGCAAAAGAATGAATTAAAACATGAATGGAGATTGGGAGTGGGGCTTCAGAGAAGCAGAAAAGTAACTGGAGATCAAAAGAGTTCTTTTCAACCCCAGGATAAAAGTAACCCTCCTAACAGATATCTGAGGCCCCATTTGATTTAAAGTCTTTAAACTAATCACAAAGCAAATTTTAAACGGTGCATTTGGGGGAAGATAAGCCAATGTCTCTGAGATTTTTGGCAGTAAAGGAAAACTCTTTCACTCTATCTAAATACAAATCAAAGGAGACATCTTAATTGTCAGCATTTGGAACATGTTTGCAGGATATTTTCCCCAAGAAAAAACACACTTTTGGAATGAAAATGACAAAACTAAAACTTATGTTGAGAAAACAAACAAGGAGTCCTGTGGCACTTTTAAAGACCAATTTACTTATCACATGAGCTTTCGTGGGAGAAAATCCCACTTCATCAAACACTTTGAAGATGGGGAACTTACAAAATGGGAGGAAATTAAATGCAGAGAAGTGTATGACATAAGATCAGGTCAGGCTGTAACAGCATTGGATTACTATGGGCATACCTTACAAGAACAAGTAATGTCTTGTGCCCAGTACTCACAATTCTAAGTGGATTCTGAAATCTGTTTCCCTCCAAGTGTTCTGAACATCTTGAGAACAATTAAAAGCCATAACCCAACCCAGCTCATTCTACTTCAGGAGTCTGCAACCTGTGGCTCTGGAGCCACATGCAGGTCTTTTAGGCTGCCCCCTTGTAGCTCCAAACTCCTGACTCCAGGCCCCTTCTGCTAGGGGGAACCCTGTGGGTGGCCCACACCGGGCTCCGGGCCCCCTCTTCCACCCCACAAGGGGCCCACTCTTGGTTCCGGGCTCCCCACCACCACCACTACCAGGCAGCTACACTCATTGCAGATCTCAGAACACTTTGGTTATTGAAGGAATTTTTAAAAATGACTCTTATCTTTTGGGTTGCCGATAAAGCCCTGTGCAGATGCAAATATGTGGATCCATATCCGAGCTGCATCTGCAAGAAATGGTCTGCGGAGATCTGTGTTGTATCCATGGATGCGGATATCTGTGTATTTGCAGGGCTCTAGTTGCGGACCCATTCTACTTCTTGCTGCTTTACTGCAGCCACGAGGTGGTGCTACAGCAGCAATCTCATTTCTCTTCTTCACCACATCCCTCATTTTCTTTCTGACACATATGGGGGTTTATGGGACAGCTAATTAAGTTAAGCTAATAAATTTGGGAAGCCCTGTTAACAAGGATGAAAAGGGATTGTATGCACTTACGGGATCACTAGCACCACCTGGGCTTATTTTTTACTTCCCCACAATCTAGAACAATGGTTCTCAACCTTTTGCGGGTCATAACACGGTTGGCAGCGTGTTGCGACCCTACATGACACAACAGCCCACCCCCAGGCCAGATCCAGCCATCTTCCCAGCTCTCCACGACACACTGCTGTTTGGCAATATGCATCCCAACACGGTGGTTAAGAACCACTGATCTATGGGTAGGCTGTAATAAAATACAAGATTGGCCTTATCAACATTATGCACAACTCGTTATGTGCAATACCTGCCATTTAATATTTAGCAATTAAACCTAGCAAACACTGTCTGTATTTTAGTTTATAAAATTTTATTTCTTTCTCTCTCCTAATTTTTATAGATGCCAGAATTTCAGAAGAAGACTGTCCATATCAAGGACCCAGGAAGAGTAGAAGAAATTATCTGTGGACTCATCAAAGGTGGAGCTGCCAAACTTCAGGTGAAAAATGGGATAAAGATGTGTGCAAGTCCTGAATAAACTTGCTGTTTTTTTCCAGAAAGTGGAAAAGTGTCACAGGAACCAAGTTACAATAAATCTCCAAAACTCATAGATCTGTTGAGCTAATTCAGTAAGCCTCCTAAATTCAAGTATAGAACTTCATAGTTTTTCATTAACGTCATTAAGTAATGAATTACATGAAGGTAGCCAAGTCAGGAGTGATGCCCAAACTCTGAATATAAAAAGGATGCAAAAAAAAAAAAAAAAAAAAAGTTAATGGGTTATTCTAATTATAACATAGAATTATGATTATTTATCATAATTCTGTTGTTTCAATTCGCTATAGTAGCATTAAGGTATCTCAGTAGTCTTTGTAAGGAGATTAGTGATAGCTGTACTGTCCTGATAGCTATCGGTAGTGATCATTCAGATTCTAGGCATTTATCTTTACTGAGTATCTATGCTTCATAACTTTTTCTTTCCTTTAATAGATAATTACAGATTTTGATATGACATTAAGTAGATTTTCTTACAATGGAAAAAGATGTCCAACATGTCATAGTGAGTACTCTTTATATGCAGTGTATGGGGTGGAGGGTAGTTTGTTTTTTTCACTACTGCATGTAGTTTTCTTCTTCCTTGTGTTTCCTTGCTACATTGAGACTTCACACGAGCTTTATCTATTTGAGCTATATAGGCTAATAATTTAGGTTTTAAAATATTACGGTTGCAGTCCACTTTAAAAATAATTCTCAATCAGTGTTTCAGTAGGTCATAAGAGATCAAGTCTGAATAATTAGGAGTTGAAGTTACAGGGCACAACTTCAGAAGGGTTATTATTTCAATGATGATTTAGGCTTGCTGAAGAATATTTTATTGGTTGGTTACAGGCTGTTGGTGTATATGGTGTTATGCATTGTTAGATTTGCCCAGGGTTATAACAGTAACAGCAAGAGTCACATGGTTAAAACCACTTGAAGCTGTTAAAAATTTACCCTTAACCCTCCTTTTAAAGCAGAGGAAAGGAGGTGATATGTCCTAATGAAATTGGGCTGCTAAATATGCCAGGCTATGGTAATGTTTTTAAAATGTAGAATAAGGGGCATCAATCGTTTTTGTTTTTTACCAATTATATTCTTTTTCAGCTAAACTCTTAAAAAACAAGCATGCATTCTAGTTTGGAACTGGTATGAACAGTTGTGAGCAAATTTGTGGTATAGTAGCACATACTCAAACATTGCTCTTCAGCATTATTCAAGGCCTAGAAAATAAAAAGTTGAGTGAAATGCAATTCTTTTGGATAAAACTGGTGATTTATTTATTTTTTTACAATAATCTTTTCAGATATCATTGATAACTGCAAGCTCATCACAGATGAATGTCGGAAAAAGGTAACCAAAAAATGCATTAGTTGTTGATCACTGGTACAGGCTATCATATTTTAGTTCTAGTTTGATTTGACTTGTACTGCACTATAAGAAACAAAACTTCTGGCCCACTAGAGTGAATGGGACCTGATGTCTGTTTATTGATGTCAGTGGAGCGAGGATTTCGCCATCTAAATCCTCAGATTGTTAACCTAGCATAACATAAATTACTAAATATATGTATACTCCTATTAAAACTAGAAATAATCTAGTCTCACATAATATATAAATTTACTATGTTTCATCACTCATCCATCCATATCCAAAAATACAATATAAAGCATTTCAGATTGCATTACAAACCACTAGTGATACAAATAAGAGATCAGTAGCACAGATAAACTGAGTTGATTACTTAGATCAAAGCACAAAAGTTGGGCATGGAATTATCACCCAGATGCTTTATTAATTATTTGTTGTTATTAAGAGATCTGAAATGTTCTGGTTTTCTTTTCAGTTATTGCAGCTGAAAGAAACATATTATCCTATTGAAATAGACCCTGATCTTACCATTGAAGAGAAGTATCCTTACATGGTTGAATGGTAAGAGTTTTTATTTTTTACGGTTTAGTCTTTCTAAAATACATTGGCTAAAGTTGACCTATTGCTAATTCAGTTGATGTAATTCACTTCTCTGTGGTTGCACAAAATAGTTGCTGGGACTGCTCAGTCGGAGCATCCTGAACAAAGTATATCATGTTCCTCCTCAAAATTCATCAATACACTAATGAACAAATGCAGTAATTACTATTTGAAAAACTAAATTTCATTCCTTTAGATTTTGGCCGGATACATAAATAATCATAACTTGATAAGGATATTTTTAGAGTTTCTCACATTTAGTAGATTATTTTAAAAAGCTTGCCACAATGAGTATGCTTCTAGAAACTAATGAAATTCAAAGATTGAACCTTACAATCCATAAGTCAATAGAAGTTTGACATTTTTTCTTTTTTTATTCCTAGGTACAATAAATCACATACTTTACTCATTGAACAAGGCTTACAAAAGGATAAACTTGCAGAAATTGTGAGGGAATCAGATGTTATGCTGAAGTAAGATTCTTTAAGTATCAGATCAGTTTAAAATGTTTCCATGAATTTATGCTATTGCCATTATGATTACTGCTTGTATATTAGAAACCATTTTTGTTGAAAAAGAGTTAGATACATATTTTCAGAAGAAATGTTATGCAATAGTCACATCCCCCATATGTCTATTTCGCCTCTGAAAAATACCTTTGATATGCTAATATATTAGAATGAACACTTGAGATATTTGAAACTACAAATACTCTATTGTCAGATAACTTTTGATATGTCCTCTTCTGTGGCTGTCATTCCTACAAACTTTCTTCCTCACAAATCCACATAGAAGTGAGGTTTTCAAAAGTACCCCGGGGATTTAGGCACTTGACTTTATACCCTTGAAAAGCTTCCCATTTAAAATCTGTACATTTGTATGTCTAATACTAACAAAGCTAGCAACTGGACAATTTAGGAATGTCTATATATTTTTGAAATAATGTTGGAAAATTATTCAGCCCCTAATAACAGAAACAAGATTAATAACCAGAATTGTTGCCCCAAATGTCCTTAATATTATTGAGGCTTCAGTGTTTTTTTATTTATTCTGTGCTTTTCTATCAGCATTTCCAAAGAAATCTTTGAGAGAGCTGGCTGAAAGTTTGGAATGTAGGTTTTTGGTTGTTTTTTTTTAAATCAGCCTTAGGATGCAAGAACCTAATTTGTTTGGACTTACTTTTTCTTTACTAAGGTAATGTGTAGTTTTCTCACAGTTCTTTACTGTTATCAGATAAGAGAAAACATTTTTTAACCACAAAAAAGCCTAAGATTAAGAAATGGCTTTGAATGGAAATGCATGTACATCAGCCTTGCACCTTTATAAAGTAGAGTTTCCAGCTGCATGAATCTGCAAGATCTAGCTAAAATTCCACAGAACACTTTCAGAAAATGGGTATAAATTGCACCATACTATACTTAGATGCAAAAGCAGGTGCATATAGAACGTAAACATGAAGGGGGTATATGGCATTAGTTGAACCATTACTAGAATATTGTCCAGTTCTGGTGTCACTTTTTAAATGATGTTGACAAATTGGAAAAGGGTTCCGAAAATAGCTACAAGAATGATTCAGAGTCTGGAAAACCTCTCTTAAAGGGAGAGCCTAAAAAGCTCAACCTATTTACCTTAACAGAGTGAAGATAAAGAGGTGACTTAATCATGGTCTAGAAATATGTACAGAGAGAAGATTTGATAGCTAGAGAGCTGATTAATCTAGCAGACAAAAGCATAACAAGATAAGTTATGGAAAAATTAAACCAATTCAAACTAAAAGTAAATCACTGTATTCTAAGTGAAAGTAACTAATCATTGGAACTATTTACCTAAGGATGTGGTAGATTCTCCATCATTTGTAATCTTTAAAGGAAGATTGGATGCGTGCCTAAAAGATCTATTCTTGCTTAGTCATAAGTTATGGGTTGATGCAGGAATTACATGGTGAAATTCCATGATGTTTTACGTAAGAGATCAAACCAGATTATCATAATGGTCCGTTCTGGCTTTCAGAACAACCTATGAAAACATAAATACAGTGAAATACTTAAGAAAAATTCCATTTTCTTCATGAAGATGGAACAGTCTTTTGAAAATCTACCTTTTACGTTTTGGGGCGGTGTTTTTTAGTTTGTATTTACATCCCATTCTGTAGGGAAGGCTATGAGAACTTCTTCGATAAGCTCAATGAACATAATATTCCTGTGTTCATATTTTCTGCTGGGATTGGAGACATTCTAGAGGAAGTCATCCATCAGGCTGGTGTCTACCATTCTAACGTCAAAGTAGTCTCCAACTTCATGGATTTTGATGAGAATGTAAGTATGAAGTGCTACATTTCTGGAGTTGAAAGGGGCAGGTAGATGGATAAAGAATGCAGTGTTATATGGATAATGCAAAACAACACACTCTAAACCAGGGATCTCAAACTCAAATCACCACGAGGGCCACATGAGGACTAGGATATTGGCCCGAGGGCCACATCACTGAAACATTTTCATACAATGATACAAAATTTGTCAAAATGAAAAAATAATATAGTATGCTATTAAAAGTGAAGATGGAGGATCGAGGTATCAGCAGAAAGACAGAGTAAGCAAATAAACACACTTAAAATTTTACATTATAAATTATAATTATTTTACCAATTTCAGGTGTCATTGCGGGCCGCTGGAAGTAACTCTGTGGGCCACATATGGCTCGGGGGCTGCGTATTTGAGACCCTTGCTCTAAACAAACATGTTAATCTAGGCAGCTGCCCCGCCATTTGGAAAGAGCACTGTGTAGTCAGTTGTTTTCCTAGGCCAGAGCTAGACAAATCCCAAGTCGTCATGGTGTCTGGGATTTTGTCCCTGGCACCTACCTGCACCACAGTAGCCAGGGAGGCAAACACCTCCTAATGCCTTAAGAAAAAAGTGGGGCAGGGCTGGTGACACTGAAAATATCAGTGCCCTCTCTCTTCCCTCCCTCCTCACATGCCACCAGATGTGCCCCCGCAGCAGGGGGTCTTTCACACATTGCGCTGGTGCCAAAAGCAGCAGCGAAGGAGCCATGTGTGCACCGCACCACTACTGAAAGAATTGGTGGCAACAGGGGCCTCTTCACTGCCGCACATCTAGGTGCCTCAGTTTTTGCTCTGGCGACTAGGTGTGCGGCTGATTTGTCAAGACCTGTCCTAGGTACAAAGCAAATAGAAGATAATATCACTGAGGTGGTTGGTTGCTCCCTTGTGGGCTGTTCCTGGGGCAGCATAACAGCATGCTACCTTTTGCTCATGGCAGCTCACAAATTTGCAGTCTACTCTCTTAGCTTCTGCGCTCCCATAGTGATGAATCTTGCATAAAACCTGAGAGGATTGAGAGTATAAATATTTGCTCCAAGTCAAACATCTAAAGATGAAATATAAAAATGTCACTCTGGAATTTAGTCTGCTCACGTAACTTTTGAAATAACGTTGGCATTTGTTTAATAGGGTGTGTTAAAGGGATTTAAAGGAGAATTGATTCACGTTTACAACAAACATAATGGTGCCTTGAAGAATACAGAGTACTTCAAACAGTTAAAAGACAATAGCAACATCCTATTGCTTGGAGATTCACAGGGAGACTTAACTATGGCGGATGGAGTAGCAAATGTTGAACACATTCTTAAGATTGGCTATCTAAATGATAAAGTAAGTAGTTTTGTATATTGGTAAGTTTGGGGTAGGACCTTTTTTCTATTCACACGTACTATGGATTAGCAAAATAAAGGCATTCTATAGAGCATTAAGTATCTATTAAAGCTACCTCTTTAGTATCTACAGTTCAAATATATTCTAAGGAGTTGGCATTCAAACGGCTTCCTCACCTCATATCCATGACTTGTTAAAGCACAAGCTTCACTTTCCCCATCCGTTAGCATTATTTCTACTGGAATTCCTTCTGGAGCAGCTGTCTCACTGAGATACGAATTCAATCACCTTTATAGGTGGTGGTTCATTCTTTCTTTTGAAATTCTGTCCCTTTTTTCATTCAGTCCTGCATGTGTCTTTGAGCAAACTTGTAATATCAGAGGCAGGAAACTTTTTTTCTCCTTTGGATAAGACCCAAGACCTTGACTGCAAAGCTAAAAAGCACTTCTAACTTGAAGATGCTTTCCATGTTGAAATGTACACCACATCCCTGGAATGTAAAATACTTCCATATTTAAAATATATATTTCCTTCTCATCCACATTCAAATTCATTCTGAAGTTCCACAGCCTCTCCCTTTAATGGTGCTGAGACAAGTTTCAACCTGGTTTTTTCACTCATTGACAGCAGCATTATGCATGAAGTCTTGAGTACTGCCATACATGTATTGGGCGGGAAACCATATACACTTGAGTGCCTATTATATGTACTCCTAATAACTAATTTGAATTTTACTTGCTTTTAGTTTCACTTCCACAACCCACGGAATTCAAACACTTAGTAACCAGTGGTGGATATATTTATTTCACCTTGATGATTTGTGGAAAGAAATACTTGATACTAATTTTATAATGGTGGCTGACTTTTCTGCATTAAACCTGTTAATTGTGTGTTCTTCTCGCCTTCATTTCATTCATGCTGATAACTAGGTAGAAGAACTTCTGGAAAAATACATGGACTCTTATGATATTGTTTTGGTAAAAGATGAATCTTTGGATGTGGCCAACTCCATCCTACAGAAAATCCTGTAAACTGCACCTTCAAGTCACTCCATTTCTCCCAAGGGGACAACTGGACTGAAGAGCACACTTGTGCTGTCTTTAAAGATGTTTTGTTCATTATTATTTCTGAACTATTGTAATTCTTAACTTAAAATATTTGATCATCATTTTGGTATCTAAAAGTAATTTATGGCATCCAATGTCAACTGGAAGCTTCTTTACTGCTCTTATACCACCTCTCACTGTCATACAACTCTGTTCTGTTTTAATAGATAAGAATGTTTAATTCCAGATTTTTGGATGTGATTAACTTTACTGCCTAGAGGACAACAAAACATCTGTTTTTAATCATGAATAAGAGAGAGGTCCGTTAGCAAATGTAGCTATTTTGTAAAATTTGAGATGTAAACTTTCTGTGAATAGCTAAAGTGCATGGGTCGGTGTTGTCTTTTGTACAGTCCTGAGTTGTCTGTCACGGGAAAC
Organism: Pelusios castaneus; assembly: GCA_007922175.1. Classification (NCBI taxonomy): domain Eukaryota; kingdom Metazoa; phylum Chordata; order Testudines; family Pelomedusidae; genus Pelusios; species Pelusios castaneus. The sequence continues at coordinate 3,797,749 of ML685756.1, read as the reverse complement.
AGCTATATTCAAAAATCAAAGTTGCACTTGGATGTTGGGGTGTTATTTTAATGTTTCACAGTGTAAGTTTTCATAATATTGTGTTTTCCCCTGAAGAAAATGATGCAACATAAAGATGGGATGGTTCAGATAAATAGGTTAATGTATATGAACTATTACTTTACACAATATTTTATACCAAATTACTAATTTCAAGGAATTGCTAAATTTACCCTTAATTAAATAGCATTGCCTTATCAGTAATAGTTGGAAGTTAAGTGTTTAAAAGGGACAGTCAATGGTAAAGTTATCCTTGACTGGTTTTGGGTTTGTGCAGCAACTTTAGAGACCAATAACTACCAAAACACAATCTCCTGTAGAAGGCTGTAAAATGCAGTTGACTCATTTGCTTATCTTTTAACATTTATTTGCCGTTCAGTGAGAAAATTACACAGGTTGCCTGCTTTTCAGATGTAATCAGTATTACTTAATTTTTCAGAACTGTGATATTTGTACAAACTAGGACAAATTACGGTAATTTCAGTACAGTGTCTGGACTTCATTCTTTATGCTGCTTTATAGGTAGTAAACAGTGTCCTATATTATAACCGAGATTCTACATACCTCCAAGGTGATATACCCCCACAAGTTGTTTTTATCCTATTGATCATCCTCTGGTTAACGTAAGTTTTTGTTTAGTGAATGCCATTACCATTCATTAGGTAAGTCTTTTTTTCACAAGATTAACAGTGGTGTTTCTCCCATTCTCAAACTGCCTACTGTAGGAGCATAGGAAGTGAAGTACTGCTGCTCTGTATATTCAACTCCTGTTAACAATAAGTGAGTGGGCAGTTACTGTCTTTCCATCCACAAATTAAAAGTGGCTGTTAAAGTGACTAGCCATATTGTTACCAGAAAATTTTTAGGTATAAGGTTACCCTAAAAACTAGAGCGAACCACCCCACCAGCAAAGGAATGCCTAAAGGATACAACTAGCCTTTCCCTGAAAGGAAATGGACATAGCCTTCTGATGAAGAGAGGATACATAAACTGTGATACTTTGAAAACAGATACAAAATGTATTTAGTAGTTGCATGAAAAGGAAAGAAAACAAAAGGAGAGGAAAACAATCATATACTTAACAGTAAGTACACTACCAATTATATACATTAACACTATAGCAGGGTTTCTGAAACTTTTTGTCATCAAGACTGCATTTTAATGAAGTAGTTCTGGTTAGGACCCCAGACCACATTGAGGATGCCAATACTAGGGATTGCTGCAACCCCCTCTGCTGATGGCATGACCCTATCGGGGGTCAACCCCCAGTTTTTGGGAACTGCTGCTCCATAGTATAATCAATAACTATAATACATTAAAAACACAATTTTAAACATTTATCTTCAGAGTCTGATAAAGCAACACATTCTAACAATGTGGTACTTAACTCTCTAACTTACATTAAAACATTTAATACAGTAACATTACTTAATACTATACTACTTAACACTAAATACTTAAGCTATTATGGCATGAAGTGATTGCTGGAGGGGTAGAGAGGGAGAATCTCACTCAAATCATAGGTGTTCAACTTTATTGACAGGCATACAACTATTCTTTGGCTGCAGTGCTTTTTTTTGGGGGGGGAGGGGGAAGATGTGTTTTTAAAAAAAAAAAAAAAAAAAAAAACCAAACGTGCCGCTACTTGGCCAGTGACCTGGGGCCACCAGCGGTGGCAGCAGGAGCCAGGGCCGCATCACTGTGAAAAAAAGGTGATGGTACTCAGTACCCCTGAGTATCATCACAGATAAAGGTGCCGGTACTCAGTATCCCTGAGTACCATCACAAAAAAAGCCTTGTTTGGCTGTATATAGGAATGTCGGGACTTATAAAAGTAAGTAGTTTGGGACTTTAGATGCAGGCAGGTCTCAATTACTTCATGAGCTGAAAAGCCAGCTGCTGCCCACCTTTGAAAAAGGAACTTGGCTGCTGGGAGGAAAAATAGAGAGCTCCTTACTGGACATGAGCACTCTACGTTAGCTAAAACTATGCCTTTTCATCCTGGTACTAGTGGTAAACTGCTTTGGTAAAGTGTTTTTGAGATCTAGAGCTCCAGAACTGTCATGACAAGTAATTTTTTTTCACAGAGTAACCCTTGGCCTTTGTTGACTACTTTGAAACACCAAAAAGGCAGAGGGAAGCACTGCTGAAGTTGAACTCAAGTTGACTGTTACTAGGCAATAAAGTAGTGTTTTACTTACGCTTCTGTTGCCAACTGTGCCTCAGTTTCCACTTAGATCATTCTGAAGCTATTGCATGCTATTTGATGAAAGTTCCCAAGTAAAATCTTTCCTCTGGAGAATTTCACAGAAGTTAAACTCCACTTGCCTAAGTGGTACGACAACTTTATTTAAGAAGTTAGCAAAACATCTTGCTAATGTTTGGGAAGCAGTGAAGGGAGTCTACTGTTTCCAGACAATGTCTCCTAACTGGATTACCCAGTATATATGAAGTATGTGGTGGCCAGAGAAACAGCACGTGAAGGTGTTAGACCTCCATTTACTATGGTTAAAGAAATGCGGACTTATTGTTTCAATGGAACCATTACAGAAAACTAGATTTCTATATACACTTATCCAATACTGCTCCCTGCTTGGAATCTAGATGTAGAGCAGTTTCACCATTCTGATTTAACTGGAATTAGCCAGACCACCTCCCAGGGAAACGTGTGGAATGATTCTTAAAGGTTTCTCACCAGCACCTTCTTCAGCTGCGTTTATAATACATTCAGCCTACCCCTCTGCCTTTCCATGCTCAGGGTACAAGCACTGAGTGATTGAGGAGTTTGTGTCTGCAACATCATCTCCAAATTTCAGTGCCACAAAAAAGGAGTGCTCATGCAACACCAATGTGCCCTGATTCCCTGAAGGTTGCTGTGTAGCTCTGTGTACCAAATGCATATACTCCATCTTGTGAAATATGCACAAGCAGTATATTTGAACTACAGTTACTAATGAGCAATCTTTGTATGTTGGAACAAAATCGAGACGGAAACTATACATCAGGAGCTAAAATTTCCATAAAAACACTGCTTTTGTGAGATGTTAATGTTTCTGCAGAGCCATTTGTATAGTAACACATGAAATTCTAACTGCAATCCATTAATACCTAGGACCGTCTATCATGCATTAAAGGTCTAAAATTGGTTCATGTCTAATCTATCAATGACGTAGTTAGGATTTCCTGTAGTAACACTTTAACTAGGGTTAACTAAGTAGAACTACAAGGCAAAACCTCAGCCATAAAGGTGGACTGGTTTTCATTAGGCATGGAGACGGCACTATCCTTTTACATTAATAAAAGCAAGTCTGGGCATGGGTGTGGCTGACCTGCCTTTAATAAAGTTAAAAGGAACTGTGTTTATTTTTCAGCACAAGAAAACTTCAAAGCACATTCTGAGCAGCCATAGCCAGTGATGGTAATATGATCAATTTAAGAAACTCCAGATTTCCCCTTAATTATATAAAGTAAAAAACAAATATCTTTTATAGATTCATAGATTTTAAGGTCAGAAGGGACCAATGTGATCATCTAGTCTGACCTGCACAATGCAGGCCACAGAACCTCCTGCATAGACATCTAACCTATGATTGAGTCGCTGAAGTCAGGTGTCTAGATTGATCAGTTAGAATTATTCTACTTAACTACTCTCAGCCTACAGTGGTGTCTTCTCCGAAGGGTTTTAGTTCCAGTAATGAAAATGTGAATTGAGTCAGGATAGCAATCTTGCATATGGTGTGTGCATAAAGTATTTGTTCTGATCAAGATATATTAAGCCCTCCACCCCTTAACAGGAAAAAATAGAGTAGAATTTGTATTGATCAATATTTTATGTAACAAAAGATTATCCAGCATGTATCAAACCCAACAAAAGTTCATGGCATTTCCTGTAAAGAAAAAGACCAAAATATTTTCATTGAATTAAAACTAGCACTTTTTCAAAGGACTATGCTGAAGGAGAGTAAAATCAACACCATTCAGATACAGATCAAGGGAAGCATACCTCACTTCATATAATACAACTCCCTTTTTACTTTTCAATGACTAGGGATGTATTTTGGTGCTTTTTGTGTGTTGAGGAATTTTCATGTAAATTCCAGAAAATATATTTAATCCAATTTTATTTCTTATTAGGGCTGTTTAATAAAAATAACTTGCCACATTTACAGATCAACTGGGTGACTGTATCGGCTTTCACATACAGTAGAGAGGATACAAGATTCAGTATTCATACCTTAGGCAGTGTTTAATAGGCCTCAAAGTTAAAAGTTCTAGTTAAATAAGATGTAGGAATATAGCAAACATGTCAAATATACACTAAAACCCATCATTACACATACGGGCACAATTTAAAAGACTCATTCACAACTTGCCAGAATTTTCCAATGGATTGTCTAATAATTTACTTATTTGTAATCTGCAAATCATGGATCCTATTGGAAATTATTAAGGGACTTGTTCAGTTACTGAAGAGTATGCATGCTTTCTAAAGGGATACTATAAGTAGCTGTCTAATCTGTTAATACAGCTTTTTTATTATTTTGCAGGTATGCTAGTAGGGCATGTTTTTCTGATTTTATTTACATACCTGTAGAATAATTTTAAATACAAAAGGATTTTTTGGTCTTTAAAAAGGAATTGTATATGTTCTACTTTTCATTCAACCAAGTGAAGTTAATCATTCAATAAAAAAATTGTGATTCTTAGCATAAAAATTAATCAGATGGTTCACATAACCATGTTTGGCAGTACACTCAAATCACTTTATAAAGCCCTTACTGCTTTTTTCTTTAACTGTAACTATCCATTCCAGCTGAAAACCTTATCTCCTATAATAATCCACTCAACATACATCACCACACACACAGGAAGAGTTGTAGACGAGTACCCTCTCCAAAAACCATCTCTTTAAACACACATGTACAAACATCTTCCATTACACACACAAGGACAGTAGGTCAGCTCACTGTTCTTCCTTGTTTGTTTCACAGTTCATCATGTCCCTCTGTTGGCTCCTGGTCTTTCAGTTTGAATTCTTCAGCTGTAATCTTGCCATCTCCATTTCGGTCCTGATTTGTGAACATATTTTTAACAATCTTTGAAGAATCAAACCCAGGAGCTAGTTTTCCTTTGCCAGAATCAACCTGGACTTGAATGTATTCTGAAAACTAGAGAGGAAAAAAAATTCACAACAGAATAATCATTAACACACTAAATGATATTTTTAAAAGGCCAACAATTAGTGCTTTACTGCTCAACAGTACCTACCAGGGTACCAACCACTGCAGGGACAGAAGAACATATATAATTACCTTAAGATTTTACACTCTGAAGTGGACAGATCAGACATAAAATCTTGCTACAATGAAGTCAACAGAAGTTTGGTCACTGACTTCTGAGGCAAGGATTTCCCCCACAAAATAGAATGAAGATAGGTTATCAGAGAAAGACCTTGCCTAAGAAGAGTTTTGGGAAGGGTAATGAATGAAAAGAGAGAGGTTGGTTTTGTACATGTGCATAGGAAATTCCAAGTGCAACTACTTGCTTCCTTTGTAGTCTCCTCAGCATCTTTCCCCTGGGTCACTGAGCCATCTCTCCAAGGGATCATAACCTTGTCCCCTCTACCCTCATCATATGCAGACCAACCTTCAAGCCTTTTGCCCCCCTTTCCAAGAAGGTGATCTTAGTGACCACCACCTCGATTCCAAGGGTCAGAGAACTGATGGCTATGATGGCTGTCCCACCATTTACCACATTACACAAACACAAGGTCTCCCTCAGACTTCATCCTAAGTTTCTCCCCAAAGTGGTCTCTCCATTCCACCTCAACCAAAATCAATGCATTTTCCGACCTTCTCAAATCATACTGCCTCCCACAGGGCATGCAAATTACATTCCCTTGACATCTTTCATGTGCTACCCTTCTATCTCCAATGTATCTACACTTTCCAAACAGCCTCAATGTTTTCCTCACCATTGTAGAATGTTGCTGTGGCTAGACTCTTTCATCACAATGGATCTCTTGTTGCATCACAGAATGCTGCTCCATTTCCCACATCTCTCCGCTGCCTGGCATCACTGCCCATTCTACACAAGCGCAAACCACTACGTCTGCCCTCTAGCAGATGTCCCCTGCCAGAACATTTGAGGATGGAGCCATATGGTCCTCCAGCTACACTTTCACCACTCTTTACGCCACTGCACCAGCTACAGCTGTGGCAATTGGACATGCAGTCCAACACACTCTCGCTTCCAGCAAGCCCTCGCTCCCACCCCCACACTGAATACTGCTCACAATACTGCCCACGTATGGAATCCACATACGGACCAGAACTCGAAGAACTGGAGATTACTTACTGTAACTGGAGGTTCTTCGAGATGTGTGGTCCCTGTGTGGATTCCAATCCCATGCCATCCCCCCTGCGACAGGCTCTGTGCCTGTCAGTAAGAGGGAGCTGGAGGGGCATCAACCTGTGGAGTCTCGTAAGACCTCAGGTGTGGAAAACACAAGATGCACACATCAGTTCACAGACACTTCTGGCTCCAGAGGATAGCCCACATGTGCATACATGTATAGAATCTAGATAGGGACCACACATCTTGAAGAACCACTGCTTATAGTAAGTAACCTCCATTTCAAGCCCGAAGAACACAAAATTAGTCTGGTGGTGAAGGAAAAGCTTATGTTCTTTCCTCTTCTACTTGTTAGCTTAATAGCTGTGTTTAAATTAATATGGACTAAAAATGGACTTTGCCTGAAGAGCAGGCTGGTCAGAGATATAAAAGGCAGACCTGTTTACCAACTTCGCCTGGCATGCCTGATTTAAACACACTTTACTCATAATTCCAGCATATTATCTATAACCCTAAATACACATTGCATGCATCACACAAGGATATTAATGATAAGTGATTATTACTTTCCAAGTGATCCACCCATGGCATATTTTATACAAAGATGATTACATTGGTGTGCAGGATGTGAATACACGGGTGCTTAGAATCACAGTCTTATAATAGTGAGCAAAGAGAACGGAACTACCACAGTGCTGAAAGATTTTTAAAGAGAGCCAGTAACATGAAATCTGCTGAGCTTCAAATAAGGAATTAAAAATAGCATCATGCTCCACACCTGCATTTGTGTCATCTTTAAAAAACGAAGAAGTGCCTCACCTGTTACGTCTAAAATACTTCTGTCCAATGCAAAAATTGTACAGACTGACTAGATAATATTTTCCTTCTAATCTCAGTTACAATAATCTCAGGTGCTATTTCTAACAATAGGAGCCACAAAACCTCAGATAGAAGTGTGATTTTTGACAGCAGCTCTTTATAAACATTTTGATCCAACACCCTTTTTCACATCTTCCTCCAACCCATCTATAAATTAAGCTCTGGTCCCAACAATCATGTTCAAGCTTCTCCTTCCTTCCCCATTCAGTTCTGAAATGCAATGTACATTGCATGTATTCTGTATGTAGACAAGAGTCTTTCAGCCCTGTAAAAGTAGGAGTGGAGCATCTGCAAGAGATAAGAGGAAAATTAAAAGGAGCAGGAAAGAGATAATGGAAAGGAGAAAAAGAGGGAAGAGGAATTTATTCTTTTAATTATTTTCCCTTTTGGATTTTGACAGCCGCTATTGTTCATTGTAGGGTTTGTTTATTTTTTATTAATTTAAAATGTAAATTTAATTTAAAATGTTAGCTTCTTGTTAACTTGATAATAATCATAACCGGGGATGGATAAACCCTAGAGCTTAATAACAAAACCATGAACTTGATGTTGGTGGAGCTCAGAGAAATCTGTGCAAATTGCTTTCTGCTTAAACTTACCTCCTCTAATAAAACTTCTCCATTATTATCCTTGTCGATTTCTTCAAAGAGATTTGGAGAGACATCTCCATGCCATACAAACATGTAGCCATCAGGTAAACCAGACACTAGTTCCAGCAGTTCAATGTCAAACACTAATACTGCACTACCAGGAACTTCTCCTTCTGTCACAACAAATGGCACAGTTTAGTACTGATTTTTAATTATGTGGCAAAGGACAATTTAGAGTTTTTCACAATTAAAACTTATTTCTTACTTAAAGTGCAACTACAACTGCTTCACTATGGGCCTGATCCAAGCTCAGTGAAATCAACAGGAGTCTTTTCATTGATTTCAGTGGGCACTGGATCAGGCCATCTATAAATAGCAAACAGGTTAAACAATCATGGAACATACAATATTTGATCATATGAGACATACAGCACTACATATTTGTTACAAATGACACATGTAACATGAGTTTTAACCGTAAAGGCCCTGACTCAGGAAAGGCACATAAACACAAGTTTAATTTAAGCATTTGAATGGAATTTAAGCACATTCTTACATGCCCTTCCTGAATAAAGATGTTTTCCTAAACTGGTGCCTAACCAAGTTTCAATCCAGTTATTTTGATGAACACTTAACATAAAAGTTAACTTTTCCATAATAATCATGTCTAATTTTTATTACTAAAAACAAAAAGGGGGAAGAGTCTATTTTCCCCCAGTATATAGCAACCACATATTGCCTCTAGCTGCAGATACAAGAAGGTCTTTGTTGTCTGGTTGTTCCTCCACTAAGGAAGTTGAATGTCTGATATCATTCAAAAAAGGAAAAAAATCGTAAAGCAACTTCTGTTCCAAAATGAATAAAGAAATCCCATCAGATAGGCAAGAAAATACCAGTATATTCAGAATCATTCTAGCATTTATTCCAGACCATATAGCCAATGTAATCTCAATAGTGTTAAATACATTGATACAGAATTTTGTAGATTTTTTTAAAACACTTTACAGGGTTTTTTCATTAATAACTTTATAGTAATTGTCATGTACAAGTCAAAAGAGGTGTTTAATTCATCTGTCATAGTTATTCTATATTAAACTCTGTGATGCCTGACTCTGAATTTTATACAACGGAAGTGGTCTCTGTTCTTTAGGAATCCAAATCAACAAATTCAGAATGAGCTGTGGTAAGGCATCCTATTAATCAGAACCAGAGGTTAGTATCATTAGGACACCACTACCCAAGTTCTTTTAATTGTGCAAGCCACTAATAGTCCCATGTACTGGGAACTGAAAGTCCTCTGAAACTTTTATGTTTCATAAATAATTCCTGGAGCCATATAATTCCAAACTAAAGTTTCAATCCCACAAAGTTCCTCCTGCACACAAACTCTATCCATGCATAGCCACAAGCCCTCCAATGAGACGAGCAAGAGAAAGTACAGGATCAAGTACTAAAATATCAAATACTCCATTTCTGGTATTGAATAATGTGTGACAAAATGAAAATGGAAGACGTTTGGAACAAGTACCCTAGTCTGGGTAACATGCTCATTTGCATTGTCTCCAAAATAAAGATATAATTGTCTTCAGTTATTTAAGCTAATTTTAATTTTATCTATAGTTAGAAACTAACCCTCTATAAATCCCTTAAATGAATGAGTAAAAATACTCTCACATCTTGTATTTTGCCACTTTTCCATTTCAATTTACTTTTTGTAGTTCCAATTTTCCAATCTTTACATTTTCTAATTTATCAAAGTGGATCTTAACTAGTTAGTTTCCTATAAAGCTTTATGTACATAGGGCTAGATTCACAAAGGAACTTAGATGTTCAATGTGACACGCAGTACCATAATGCCTAACTTTTAGGCACCTAGAAAAATGATTGGGATTCACAAAGTCTGGATTCAGCACCTAAGCTGCCTATACCATGTTGGGAAGCGATAGGCATCCAAGAATGGGACTCACAAGAGGTAGCCCACTGAGTGGGGAACCACCTATGTTAACCAATGCAAAATGAAAAGGAACGGACTGTGCACCAAGCCTTGCCCCTCCCAGAGTTAGGACTACAGAAAGGCACATGTATATCATTGCAATTCATAGCTGTGAACCATCCACTGGGGTCACCTAGGGGAATGGTTTTCAAACCACGGGTCAGGATCCAGTACTGAGTCACAGACTCTCAGGTACTGGGTTGCGACGCCCCCTCCTACTGCTGCCAAAAGACTGGAATACATTGTTCAAACATGTGATGGTTGGGTCATGGACATAAATGACTTTTTAACTGGGTTCTGAGGGGAAAAAAATTGAAAGCCAATGACCTATGGTGTTTCTTGCAAGAAACAATGGAGAATGAGTTGCTCCCTCCTAACATTTGGCTCTGTGGTTACGGTACTCACCTGGGAGTTCCTCAGTCAATTAGGAGTTGGGTGCCTAAGTCATTTTGTGAAACGAGCCCACCGTGCCCACAGCATTTCACTAAGACAAAGCAACATTCCTGACAACATGGAGGTGCTCAGTGGCGTACAATGGCAATCAGCACACTGGCCAGAATGTCACATTTTCAAAGCTATATTATTAAACTTGGAAAGTTTATTTCAACCAAACACTTTCTGATTAAACTACTGATATGGAAAAGTTCCCAAGAGAGCCCTTTAACACTGTTAGATAATTTAAAAAATGTAAAATAACCAAAAAAAGGTTTTAAAACAGTATTTTCCTTATATTTTCAAGCCCCTCCTATCCTTCAGCCCAGGAAACAATGAAGAACAAGACTAATAACACAGGGTGCATCTACGCTTAGAAATTAAGGAGGCTTAAGTCGACTTAATTTACTCCACGTCTACACTGGGCTTTCCTTAATTCAACTTAAGCTGCTCCTTAAGTTGAATTAAGGAAAAACTAGTTTGAATTAATAACACCTAGTTTTAATTCGAACTAGAGCTTAAGTCAACTTCTTCAGTCAACTTAAGCCAGTGTGGATGCCCTAAGTCAACATCATCTAAAAGTCGACCTAGGGTGGCAGGGACAAGGGAGCCCCGCATGGCTCCCTGGCAGAAGGGAGCCACCGTGGCTCCCTTGTCCCCTGGGAAGCCCCTGCTCCCTTCTCCCCAGACCCATGGCTTCCCTGCCAGAGGAGCCGTGGTCCTGGGGAGAAGGGCTCCCCAGCCAGGGCTCCAGCCGGAGGGAATCTTAAGAGTCTTCTCCCCAGGAAGCCATTCGCAGCTTGTCCCAGGGAGTGCCAGTCCCACGCGGGACTGGTTCGCTCTGAGACCGGGAAGCCACCAGCCCTGAGCGGTCCCGGGGAGAAAGGAGCATGGGGCTCCCTTCTGGCCAGGACAATAGGGTCCCAGGGAGAAGGGAGCCCCGGGGTCCTTTCTCCAGGACCGCGCTCCAGCCGATAGGGAAACCCCGGGGATCCCCTATCAGCTGGAGGGCTGTGCCAGCAACTGCCACACTCCAGCCAACAGGGGATCCTTGGGCTTTCCCCATCAGCTGGAGCACGGGGCCAGCATCCCCCAGGATCCCGGGGATCCCCTATCAGCCGGAGTGCCGTCCCGGAGAAGGGACCGCGGGGCTCCCTTCTCCCCAGGACCCCATTGGCCCAGCCAGAAGGGAGCTGGGAAAGCCAGCGGCGGCTTGCCCGTTTCAGGGTGAACCAGCCCCGCTTCCCCCCCCCCCCCCCCGCGGGCTGGCTCTCTCCTGGACAAGCCTGCTTGCTCCCCCTTGACCTAACCAGTCTACTTAGAGTCTCTAGTGTGGACTCTCTAGGTCAACTTAATACGGTCATATTTAAGTCGACTTAAGAAAGTCGCCCTAAGTTTCTAAGTGTAGACATAGCCACTTATACTTGTCACTCAGGAGGTAATAAGTTAGCCCACCAGCAGTTTATTAGATTTCATTTACTTACCAACACCAGCTTCTCCATAACCAAGATGGGGTGGAATAACAACTGTTCGTCTCTCTCCAACACACATATCTCTAAGACCTATGTCCATCCCCATTACAACTTGTCCAGATCCCAGCACTATATTGTAAGTTTTGCCAAGATTAGCCCTGAAAAATAAAACAGAATTTTCACTACTTCCAAGTTATCACTCAGTATACTTTCTATATCAAAGCCCTTCATGGCCAAAATCAAGTTTACCCTTAATGCTATATGCTCCTAAATAGTCAAGTAGTGTCATTGCAGAGGTAACAAATTGTAACTCCCATCACATACAGAGATCATGCACACTGAACACAGACCTTCAGCACTAAAAACACAGGCCACTTGAGTTAAACTTAATTAATGGTTTTAATTCTGAAACACTCTGTCACTCAAACAATAGCTCCCTGCCTTGCACATATCTTTGGGAAAAAACACTTTGTAAGCAACAGGCCCAATTCTGCAAAACCTTAAGCATAAGAGCAAGTTTATTCACATGTGGAATCCCCTTGGCTAAATAAATAGGGTTAGGATTTTCAGAGGAGCCTAAGGGAATCAGGCATCAAACTGCCACCGAAATTCAATAGGTTTTGGAATAAATAAGCTTGCATAGAAAGAGTTGTGTGGTTGCTTAATGATGGGCAATTACATTGTTATCAGTCTATGAAAGGAAACGAGAAGGTCTACTTAGGCAGACTGTCTTTTGCTGGGAATAACAAAATGAAAGCAGGAAACTGTTCAGCCTGGAAACACCTTCGTCACGGGGAAGCTAGACATAGGTCTTCACTCAAGAGGGCTAGAGGGCCAAAAGCCTGAGAGTAGGTGCCCTTGCTGGATCACTGAGGGGAAATATAGGTGCAGATGATCTGAACTGTAATACAGGGTTCAAGTCCCTGCTCCGCCAGACTTCTTATGTGACCTTGGGCAAGTCACATAGCCACTCTATGTCTCAGTCTTCCATCTCTAAAACGGCATTAATTGCATTTTTCTACTTCACAGAAGTGTTCTTGGATTAAATGCATTAAAGGTTTGAGGTGCTGAGACATTACAGTGATGGTGGCCATATAAATACCCACAGACAGACAGATATTCAGCAGCGCAAGTTATAATGAAAACTACAGACTATTTCTGGTGTTTACATTCTTCTGCTAAAAAGTAGGCCTTTCCTACCTCACCTCCTGTTTAAAACACAAGATAAATTTACCAGTACTAGGATTATTCAGAAGATGAGGCGTATGTAACCAAAAATAGAACAAAATAATGTATTCAGTCATAGCAAACATGGTCTGAATTTACTTCAGTGTAATACAAAACACGGTTCATCTAAAATAGTCTATTTTATGCCACAACTAGGAATTAGAACCCAGTCAAGAGGGATCACTACAGCCAAGCGATTCAGCTGCCTTTTGAACAAAGGAAACAAGGATTGCCAGCAATTTTGGTCTCCATTCACACTCCTAACGTGTACAGTAGGGAGGAAGCAAACATCATTGCCCCTTTGTCCCCCAAACTGACCCACCATCATGATCCAACCATCCAACAGTTTCTCCATGAAAAAACTCAGCTGCAAGAAAACCTAATGAAACACACTACTCATGCGCATCTTCATCATTGTGACGACAATTTTTACATTCCTCTCTCATATCCCTCTTTCTTCTGTTCCCATCTCTCTCCCTACGGGGTATCTTCTCCCCCCCTCATTTCCTTTTTCTATATGAAAAGATTTTATAGACATAATCAGACGGGAAAAATAAACTGGTCCATGTTAACATAAATATTTTAACATTGTCAGCTTTTCCCCCCTCTAAATATCCTTATTGCTTTGTGAGCTGTTCATTTTTCATAGTTTTCATAATTATGTGGAATATTTCATGTGGCAAGTGATGTACTTACGTTGAATCTAACAAAGTGCCATCCAGGAGTGAGGCATTGTAGTGGTACTTCAAGTAATCCCCTTTCTTACTCAATACTGTGCAGTTGGAAGGTTTATAATGAGTAGTAATGTTGACAGAATCCAAAGGGTTATGGAAATCAATCACGTGGATGTCAAACACCAGCACTGCAGATCCTGGAATCTTTCCTAAATAGTAAGCAATCTTATAAGGAAAAACAAACAGCATCTACACAGGTGCATAGAGATCTCATATTGCATACAGGGAGAATATATAAAATGTTGTCTTGTACTGACTGATTTTGTTCCTTGTTTCAGTTTGCATTTCTCAGAATTAAAGCATTGAGTCACCTCTGCACACAACATAGATACAAGTTGCTTCCAATGTAAAGCACTTAAAATGCAGTGGACACCAGTGAAAAAGCAGTATATTAAACCAATGGTTCTCAACCACTGTGTTGGGACACATTACTGTGTCGCCGCACAGTGGTAAGTGTGTCACGGAGAGCCAGGGAAATGGCTGGATTTGGCCTGGAAGGGTGGGCTGGTGTGCCCTGTAGGGTCACAATATGCCACCAACTGTGTCTCGGCCTGCAAAAGGTTGAGAATCACTGTATTAAACAGTCAGTTCAGGAATTAAGGAAAACCTTTCTACAAGTCAGGGTTTTAAAACTATGCACTCTTCTTTGTGTTTTTAATAGCATGGTGAAGCTGGAAGTTTACATCATCTGTAACCAGCTTAACCACTTGTCTGGTGCCGCACATACCAAGTCACCAAAAACTGTAACAGAACATCAATGCACTCCATGAACTGGCAGCTGAATAGCAGCGTCAAAAGGGTTAAACCACTTGAAAAGTCTTGACAAGTGTCTGCTTTTCCTTACACCCAAAGTCTTGTGTGACTGTGTTACCAACAACACAGATGCATCCACAGCCACCAATGGGTTTCTTTGTAATGAGTCTAATTCCCAATCTGCAGAGTGGAGTGTTGTCACAAAAATGAAACATTTCCTAAAAAGTTATTTATTGAAAACAATGGCTTATGTACTGGGAAAGGCTTTTTAAAACACAAACACACAATGGTGACTGACTAGAGCAACTGACATAGCCATGCTCTAGCACTATCTTTCCTACAGGCTAGGGACTTTTCAGAAAGGAATTTTAATTGTATGTTATACATACACACATTCTTAGTTGTTAACATGCATCCACTGTTTACAGAAGCAGCCTACATGTCCACAAAAATTGTAGCTGTGGAAGGAATGGGGAAGAAAACTTAACACAGAGAAGTCCTTTAGCAGACAGTTTACCAAGATCTACAGGGAACAGCTTTCACTGCAGAGTTTATAAACTGGCAGACCCTGGCCCCAGAAGCCCCCATTTGTCTGAACCATAGATTACCCACTAATGTTTATGTCCCCACCTACGCTCATACAACTGAAGCTGTGTACAAGCATATCTCATTAACTAAAATCATTTTTGTAAACTCTGGACCTATTTCTGCCATTTTTACACCCTATTAGTACTAAATTAACATACACACCTTTCGAATAGTAAAAGAGAGTGATAAACACTTCAGAGATTAGCTAGTTTTAATTGCTCTAAAGAGCAAAGAAAGCATTGCTTCTTATGAAAGACTACTGAAATAAAAGCTGAGCTCACCTCTTCCTTCTTCTCCATATCCAAGATGAGGTGGAATTATTATTCTTCTCTTTTCCCCAATGCATACACCAAGCAAACCTTCATCCATCCCGGCAATCACATAACCTTTCCCAATGTAGGTGTCATAAGTATGGTTCCGGGAATAGCTATAGAAAATATTGTGCTTTAGTGACACTATTATTGGTATCAACGGTTTTGTAACTTACCTAGTACTATAGCAAATCTACAACATTTGTATGTGTTTCCTCTTTCCACTTCGTGACTGTAATTTTTAAAACTGTTCTGTGTAACTTTAACATTCTTTTCAAACCAGTTAAATCCAGATATGATTGTTTTCTATTGCTGCAGTAACATAAAGCAGCTATCGCAACAATGAAGCTGTCCCAAAATGTTTAACCAGTCACAGATGAATGTATCCTTTTTTTATAGTGCTGAAATCAATATTGAAGGACCCTGGCTATGGAAGAACTTTTCTGCAAAAACATCTCTCTGCAGGATACAATGTTGTCCCAACATCTCTGTAACTAAAGAGAATAAAATTACCACAAAAGATGTTATTGCATGCTGCACCCCTTGGAGGCCAAGAACACAAATAGCGCAAGAGAAGGAGTGCAAAGGTGGTTTTAAGCCACCATAATGGCCCTGAGATTCTGGACCAGCTGGGAGCCAGTGCAGCCCCTGGTGTAATTTACGCAAGCCTGGTTGGGCTGCCTATAAGCAATCCTGCAACTCACGATTGCCTAATGGTTGTACTGACAATTACTACAGTCTCACCCTAACACACACCTTCTACTCCCAGTCTCCCACCTCATGCCAGTGGGAAAAGTCTCCCCTGGCTGGGTCCTTTTCGATGAACAACAAATTGAAATCTAATACTTCAGACATGTTAGATATTGTCTTTACTTGTAATGTCTGCAGGAAACTGGAGGATGGCATTTTAAGAAGACATGTCATTTTAATAAATAAATTTTGTCAGCTCTTTAATATGATGTACAACTATTCAGAGGCAGTGGCTACACAGCATCTCTCACTACTAATTCACAATGACCACGATCTAAATGCTAAGGAAATTTTCAAAAACTGTGAGTTACTACAGAAAAGATAAGACATCAATCTACATTTTTATGGGAGGAGAAAAATGTTGATAGGTAACAGTTCCCATGCTATGCTTAATCTCTCAAGTGTACTCTAGCGGGGGGATATGCACTTCAGGACTTCAGAATTCTATTCCCACCTTGGTCAGGCTATGTCTACCCTGACAGTGGCAAATTCGCCATCATCAGATCAATTTATTTGCTAAAACCACCTCCTCAGATGGCACAGAGCTGTGCTGACAGAAACACATCTCCCATCAGTGCAGCGCAGTGGAGATGGAGCGTAGAACGGGAGTTACGAAGTCTATGGCTGTTACACTAGCTACTCTGTGTAGCTTGCGTAACTCCTGTCAAATGCCACCGTATTTTGCCAGCAGTGTGGACCAGGCCTTGCTAACTATGGGTGCATCTACACTGGCAGCTTAGGTCAATTTAAGGATGATTAAGTTGACCCACAGTACTCCGCGTCCACACTGGGCTTTTATTAAGTCAACTTAAGCGCTTCCTTAAGTCGACTTAATAAACGCTTAAGTCAACTTATTAACACCACCTCTGAATGTCAACTTAACGCTTAAGTCGACCTTTTAAGTCGACTTAAGCCAGTGTGGGCGGGGGGAGGGGGAGTATCTTTAAGTCGACCTAATTGGCCAGGGGATGGACTGGGGAGAAGGGAGCCATGGCTTCTGGGGACAAGTGAGCCATAGCTCCCGGGGAGAAGGGAGCCATGCGGGGCTCCCCAGCCGGGGCTCCAATGGTGAGGGATTCCCCTGCCATCCTGGCTGGGCCTCCAGCTGCAGGAAATCCCCCACCATTCGGGGGTTTCAGCAAGCCCCTGAGCGGTCCGGGGGAGAAGGGAGCGAGGAGCTCCCTTTTGCCCCAGACCACTTGGCTCCCTTCTGCTCGGGACTTCCCACGTCCCGGGCAGAAGGGAATCTTCCTAGCCTGGACCACTGGGCAGCGGGCAGCTGGAGCGGGGATCCCAGCAAGAAGGGACCTCAGGGCTCCCTTCTCGCCAGGACCACTCATGTCCCGGCGAGAAGGAAGCCCCGCAGGGCTCCCTTGTCCCCAAGACCTGCATTCCAGATGCAGCAGCTGGAGCGCAGGTCCCTGGGACAAGGG
>ML685756.1:3768554-3779794 GCA_007922175.1 Pelusios castaneus | reverse complement strand
GTCGACTTAGGGCTACCCCACGTCTACACTGGCTTAAGTCGACTCTAGGGAGTCGACTTAAGCCTTAGATCGATTAGGAAGGTGGTGTTAGAAAGTCGACTTCATTTTAATTAAGTCGACTTCATTTTCCTTAAGTCGACTTAAGGAAACTGCAGTGTAGATACAGGGTAAATTAAGTCGACTTAAGCAGGCTTAAGTCAACTTAATTAACCAGTGTAGATGCATCCTAAGACACTGGCTCCCTACTGCAGCCAGAGTGATGAAAGATCAGTGCTCCCCTCCCTCTGGCTCCAGCAGGGACCCCAGAGCCTAGGGACCCTGCAGAGTGCTTTCCTTTTGGCTGTAGCTGGAAGAGGGGAGTGCTGACCTTCCATCCCCTTGGCTGCAGCAAGGAGCCTGCACCTCTTGACACACATGGAAATACACTCCACTTGGTTCCTTAGGCAATGACTCCCTTCTACCACCAACAGGAGGGGAGCCAGTGTCACTTTGAAAGCCTCCACAGGCCACTTTTGGCCCCTAGGCCACACTTAACTAAACCTTACACATATTTTTCATCACATGGCTTTTATAGGTTGAAGTGTTCCTGGACTCACAGATTAATCTTATTAAAAAGAATTGATCCATACTGATGTTTTCTTTATCACAGAGATTTTGCAATTGTTTGGTTCTTTTGGTTTTTTTAAGGACCTGATTCTGCAAGATGCAGAGTTCTAACATAGAAAAGAAGGATGATCTTGTGGTTAAGACACTGGACAAGGACTAAAAGATGTGGGTTCAATTCCTAGCTCTGCCAAATACTTCTCATGTAATTTTGAGCAAGCCACTTAAACTCTCTGTGCCTCAGTTATCAATGGTAAAAGGAAGATAGTATTTGGTTTTCTTCCACCGTTTGCCAATTTTGTCTGTTTAGACTGCAAGCTCTTTGAGGCAAGGACTTGTCGCCTTCTTTGTGTCTTGTGGAGTCAGGCGGGATGGCTACAAAAGGGAACACCAGGGCAGGTACGTGAGCCCTAGACTGTTGAAGGTCCTTTTCCCTGCAGGCAGAGGGGAGGTTACTGCAGGTCAATTAGAGGACCTGGCCCCAATTAAGGGCTGCTCCAGGTCTACTTAAACCCTGCTTCTGCAGGCAGGGGACTCGGGGAGTTGGGGTGTGACAAGCAGCTTGAACAAGGCTTGTGGCAGAAGAAGAAGAAAATTTCCCCCAAAACTAGCAAATAGTGCTTCTTGCCAGGAGAGGGGCAGCAGGAGAAAAACCAACACCACCAGGCCTACAACTCCAGTGGAGGAACCAATGAAAGGTACTCTCCAGGATCTGGCTGATGGAGACTTGGCAACTCACCCCCAACATCCTCCTCCCCAGGGGACAGAGGGGCATTCCATGAACCAAACTGAGGCCCACCCCAAATGCACTGAGACTAGAAGCGATTACAAGAGACTTATTGAGGGTGGAGCAGATTTATCCCAAGCCTCTTTTGCCAGCAGAGGGAGCCCTAACCTGGCAGTAGACTGAGGTGTCTTGCCATGGTACAGAGCACCCAGTCCAGTGGGGTCCTAACCTCTGGTGATGTCTTAAACATTATTGCAATACAAACCATGAACAGCTCCTCTTAATCCCACTGACGTCTTCCAAGTTTTGAGTTACTTCTGATAAGAAGCAACACACACAGAGACCCTTCTCCCTGCTCCCAGCTATCATGTGTCCCACACACTTTACAAATGGAGAGAAATGGGAAAAATTCCAAAGCATTCTTACCTCCTATGACTACTTAATGATAGTGTTATAAGAAGCCCCATGTGTATACTGTACATGTATAGAGTGAACGTAATAATAACAATAGATAGCTCTTACATACCACTTTTCATCATCATAGCTGAAAGCACTTTACAAAGGAGGTCAGTGTTATCCTCATATTACAGATGGGGAAACTGAGGCATAGAGAGCAGAAGTGATTTGCCCAAGGTCATCCAGCAGGCCAGTGGCAGAGCCAGGAATAGAATTCAGTTCCCCTGAGTCTTGGTTCAGCACTCTATCCATGTAATTCTAGTAGCTTGGTTACCTGGAATCAAACAATGTACCCTCCAGCAGAGTGCCATTATAGTGATATCTGAGAAAGTCCCCTGCCTGGCTTTTTCGCTCACAGGATTCAGGAACTTGTTGGTTCTCAATAGTGATGCCATCTTTTGGGTTATGAAGATCTAAGAGAGCCACATCAAAGACCAGAGAAGCCTGACCAGGAATCTCTTTACCTACATGGGAGATGGGAAGGAAGCAATAATTAAATCTGAGCAAAATTGTTCTAGAACAAACTGAACTTTTTGATTGGTCTTTTCCATAATATTATTACTTATATTTCACTTTGTTTTCACATCCCAGCCTTCCTCCAGATAAGCAGATCTGGCTATTAAGACAATGAAGAAAAAGAAGGTACTGCAGAATTATGACCATCTTATCACCCCTTACCCAAATCTGCTTCCTGTCATCCATCCAATGTTTCAATGGGGAAGGAAAGGGGAGGTGTTTGTCCTGTAATTCTTTGAATTCCATTATTTTAGCTTATCTATTCTAGGTATATTTATACTGCGCCCATTATGATAGCACATGATTATCCAAAATAAAGGTCTCTCCAGATTAAGACAACAGAAGTCTCTGTATGAGGTATGCATCTGACCAGTATTTCTGTATTAGTGAGCATTTCCGCCATACTTCTGCAGGTATATATAGTAACAAATGGGATAGAGAAGGTATACTGGAACTTCTGTTCTCCCTTTCCCAGAAGACAAGGACAAGAGGACACTCAGTTAAATTAAAAAGCAGCAAATTCAACATGATAAAAGGAAATACTAATTTGCACAATGCATAATTAGATTGTGGAACACATTTGTCAAAGCAAGTCACTGAAGTTAAGCAAAATTCAAAGAGAGATTGGATATTTAGATGGATAACAAGAGTAATCAGAGTTATGATAAAAATTAGGGATATTAAACCTCATGCTTCAGGGCTGGAGCCCTGAATAATTTCCAAATATTCAAGATCAGGACCCCATATCTGCCTACTGCAGCATTCTTATTCTTCCTTTGAAATATCTGGTACTGGTCACTGGCAGAGTATATTGGACAAGACTGACCTTGGGTCTGATCCAGGAGGGCAGTTCCAGAACTTATCTGGGATATAATGTGAAGTAACACTGATGACTTTATCATCAATGATAGGAATGGTCATGGATTCAGATACATATGTGAATAGAGTCCAGGGAACAGCTTAACCATGGACTGTTATTAGTGAAACTAGCAACAAAAAACAGACAAACTGGGAACTCTAATATGACTTTCCATTTATTAAGAGACTTCAAATTGCTATGGCAGTTTTCTGAAAGAAATGAGGGAGCAGCTGACTTCTTGTTTACAAAAAATATGGAGTATATTCTTCATAGAAAACATTACCTGCAAAGAAATCAAACTTCAGCATATATGTGTCATATACTACAATTAAGCCAATGCTAAGCGTCCGTCAATAAACCAGTCTACTATTTATGAAAGAGAAAAATACCTGCACTTTGCTGATAAACCACATTCTGAATTATTTTTCTAAAAGTATTTTCCATCTGTATAAAATCTGAAATAGTGCTGAGTTCACAGTACCAAATATGTCATGCAAAGGTTGGATTACAATATGGAGGATTTGGGGAGGAAAGAAGGGTTGCTTTTACCATCTCCTTCTTCTCCATATGCTAGGTAGGGTGGTATTGTGATGATGCGCTTTTCTCCTACACACATTCCCAGGAGACCTTTGTCCATACCAGGAATCAGCCAACCAATTCCCACATAAGTGTCGTAAGTTCTCATGCGATTGTGGCTAAAAAAAATGTTTAAAAGGGTTTAAAAAAATCTTATACCACAACGTCAATAAAAAATAAGGAAAATTAATAACCAAAAGCCACACAATTAGTCAATGCAATAAATCACAAGAGCTCACTGTACACTTGGCATAAGGAATACAACTTTCTGTTCCAAAACCAGAGGCATATATAACTTGAGTTAACAGAAACACTCTTGGGCAACATGTTCCAAAGCACCTAAATGATTTAGAAGCTTAAACCCATTTTCAAAAATTATTTAGATTTAGGATCTTACATGTTTTATTCAGTTTTCTAAAGAAGATTTAGGGACCTATGAATTTTACCCTCCATTATATTTCATCATTAGTGATACAAGCCTTTAGAAGGGAAAATCACACACACACTTGAGTAAGTCTGATGTGATGCCAGGACCCAGCTGAAAAAAAAAATAATTTATGTTTGCAACCCAACAATTGCATCTTTGAGCAAAGCATTCCGGTCTTTTGGCAGCGGCAACAGGGGGTACTGCGACCCAGTGCCTGAGGGTCTGCAACCCAGTACTAGCTCCTGACCCTGAGTTTGAAAATCACTGCCATACAGGATGCAGGTACATTCATATAGGGCAAGTGCCCGACAAAACACTAAAAACAGCTTGGGTGGAAGCCTTAACTTAAATAATCAATCTATTTATGAATAGCCTAGATTTTGTAAGACATTGCCAGGATAAAATTTCTCTCTTTCATTTTTATGTGAAATTTCAGTTTGGCTCTTGGAAACTTGGGATTAATTACACTGGCCAGAGCCTGCCTGGCAGCCACTGCACATGCTTCACACAAAGATCTGCCAATATTTCCGGTAGATCCCCTGTTGAGAAGCCACATAATAAGTTTTCCCAAAAGGATAGTTCAGAACCAGTAGGCCTTGACTAGGCCAACCCCATTTTTTAAGTTCCAAAAACTAACCTAAAAGAATAGGATCAAATATTTCTACATTTAAAAACATATCCCTCCCCAATCCCCATCCACAACAACTTCTAGACTTTCCATGGTCTCCGGTTCCCACTCAGCATGATGACCCAACATGAACCCTGATGATTAGTAAAACACTACCCTCCATGAAGTACACAGGCTGTCTGGACAACTGAGGAAATTTTAGAAATGGAGATATTTATTTTCTTTAGCAATCCTGTACCGGTTGGTACATAAAATTAGCCATCACATATAAATATCAATAGAAAAATTGTTACCAAAACTATTCATTTATTTTATGATATAATAATGTCAGAATAAGGAGCAAAAGGGGGCAGAGTAGCCTCATGTGTATGGAGTAATAAGTTATCACTGGTCCTGGTTTGAGCCAGTTCTACATTTAAATATAATCCCCTAAACAAACATGTACAACTCTTATGAAGGCAGGCTAATTCAATAGTCTTGCAAACACCTTTTTGTTTCACAGTGTACCAATTATATTATCCACTTGAAAAAAACAGGGGAAAGCCTCCTTTAAGTAGCCCATAACATTTTTTATATATAAAGACCTACAGAAAAGTATTAACTCTGTACCTTGAGTCAAACAGAGTTCCATCCAAGAAAGTTCCATTGTAATGGTATCTTACAAAGTCAGACACCTGGATTGTTCGAGTACATTTTTCAGGCTTGAAATAAGTTTCAATCTGAACCTCATCTTCAGAATTCCAGAGATCTATCAGAAGTACATCAAAATGAAGAACTGCATTTGGAGGGATAACACCAGCTGCGAACACAAAAAAATATTCAAACCATTATCAACTTATCATTTTCGAGGACACCAAACTAATGTAAAACCATCTAAGTTTATTTGGGCCACTGAGGTTATCACGTCTGTCACCCACAAAGAAATATGCCAAGGAAGGTGACCAATAATAGATTTATACTTCTTTACAATCTTATGCCTTTATACTGTGTAACTTCATATATTTACTAAATGGCTGTAATTATACCTCCAGGATAACAAAGCAGGGAACAAAATTAAATCTTTGATAAAAATCCAATCTAGCAAGTTGCTGAGTACCCTGAACTATTGACTTCCACTGACTTTGCAAGAGATGAAAGAACTTAATATTTTATAAGATCAAGCTACAAGTAACTGTTTGATACACCTATTCTCCTCCATTTGGGGCTTGAAAATTTTACACATGGGCAATGAATAAGAAGCTTTCCTTGAGGAAACTGGGGTCTTAATTATTAAATTCTACTGAAATATAAAAGAATACAGTCAACCTGAAATCTAGTCAGTTAAAAAAAGTTTAAATTTACTTCAGATAGTCTTCTGCCAATTTTTGTGATTTTTTGACATTTTCTTTTTTCTATATAAGTGTTCTCTCTCCTGTTTTCGTGTGAAAAACCACACAAACAGGGAGAAACAGACAATATAGGAAGTGTTCTCAAATATGCTAGTAAAGCAATCTGAAAAAAATAGAGAAAAATATTTGCATCTGAGTGTTCTCACTGAAACAACCGATATTTTGATATGCTTAAAAATTAAGTGCATGTTTAACTGATTGCAAGATAATCTCTCTAATCTTTGCCAGTTATGGTAAACACAGGTGTTAGTTGTAAAAATAGTATATAAAAAACAAAATTCAGATTAAAAATTGATTTTTAAGTTGAATCCTCATTTTCTAGCCTTTATGGTTAGAGATATAACTTTCCAAACAAAAATGACCTCGGGAATAAAAAGATGCAGTATTGTCTTTGTGTGTCTGCAAACTCTGCAGAATAAAGTGTCCTTATAGGCATGAAATTAGCCCTGGAATTCACTGGGAAAGCCCCTGCATTTTAATTACCCAATACTGAGTGGTAGTGGTAGATATCTGACAACCACCTCCCCCAAAACATCAAATCATGTGCAAGTTTTAAAATTCTTTTTCGTAACTTCTATCACTTAATTAAATCTCCTACATCCAAATTATTTAGAAACACAGTGCTGTACTTACAAACTCCTTCACTCCCATAGGCAAGTTGGGGTGGAATTTTCACAAAACGCCTCTCGTTCACACACATTCCAACCAGAGCTTTGTCCATCCCTGCAATAAGCTGGCCTTTTCCCACAAATACATTGAATGTGGAATCCCTGTCATAGCTAGTAAGAGGAAAAGAGAAAGAAAAAAACCACAAATGGATCATTTACAAAGTTCTCTATAAATATCTCTAGTCCTAGTTTAAATTTATTTTGTTCCAAGCTCACCCTGTTAGAAGATTCACCTTTATTTAGACATAGGTCGTATGGAAAACTGGCATAAACAAATACAAGCATCTCCTAAACTTCACTCCTTCATTTGACCGCAGTGCAATCGCAGCCTGTTCTCCTCACACATGCTTCCTAATGATGCACCAGGTTTTTTCACACAAACCTCAGAGTACAGTTGTATCTTGCTAATTCATACCACTGACTGGGGGATAGAATGCAAAATTACTGAATTAAGAAGCAAAGCAGTTTAAAAAAGCAAGGCAAATATACCACATAAAGCTCATGCAATAAATCAATTTGTTAGTCTTTGAAAGTGTCACAGGACTCCTTGTTTGTTTGTTTGTTTTATAATCCACTTTCTTCATTTATTTTGACAAGAGGAGTTTAATTTTAACACTTTAAAAAACAGTAATAAGTGTATTGTAGTCTATTATGAAAAAGAATGAAGGCTTAGTAACATGACACTTCATTGCAGCTATTACATCTTTCCTGAGACAGACGGGGAAAGCAGTATCTTTGGTGCTAATTACTGAAATTTTTCTCCTCCATGCCCACTACTTGGACATAAAGATTTAGGCAAACATCAAAAATGTAGACACCTGATTTATACAGCAAGCTTGCCAGTTCAAAGAATGTGATGTATATTGGGGACTGATCTAGCAATGGGATGACTATATGAGTGTTTGGGGTAACAACCAATTAACTTGAATTAGAATAAAGTTTTCAACAAAATGATCATGGCTTCACTGTAATTATGAGACTAACCCCTAACAGTATAAGCCTGGGTCATAAAAGCTTCACCATATTAAATTCAACACAAGTTCTTGCTTTGACATAGAAGCTCAGCTAAATTTATTTGAAAGAATAAATGTTGCATTTATTTTTCTTAAAGGAAAATGTGAACACACAAAGATAACAGGAAAACAGTAAATCCTCTGAAACATTCCCCATCTTAAATACGAGTACATTGCTTCCCCCTCGCTTCAAAGCCTTTATGTTGTCTTCAGGTGTTTTTCTTCAGATAACAAGAGCATTTTAAAAAAATGACCTCCTTTCAGCCTGCAAGTGCATTCTATAAACCAGCCAGTAGGTGGATATCGAGAGAAATGAAGTCAGGCTTTACTTTCAGAGACTGCATACATCGCTTCCACAACACGCTGAGGCTCCTAATAGCCCCAGGCCTTGAATTCCTGAACTGCGACTCCACCATTTTGCAATAATAGCCAATAACTTTTTGTAAAGCAGACATCACTTGACACATACGGTTGGCTTTCTAGTGAACAATAATATTTCCAGATATTTCTACAAAATGAATGTTGGAAAACAGTGCAAACAAGCTTCTAGCAAATGCTGTTATATCTACAAGCACTGAATTAATAAGATTTGAAATGTATATGTTAAAGATTCCAAATAAGCAAGAAATAGATACTTGTCAGACTTTGCCAACTGTTCACAAGGCATTCATGAGGAATGTGTGACTATGTCACAGATCAATTCAAAATAGTAAAGCACACAAGTTTATTATGCATTTAAAACAAATCTACAGTATATAAAAAATATTTGTATCAACAGTGGAACTGAACAAAACTTATACCAGACAAAAACAGCTCTTCATGACTAATTTTACTGACAATTTACACAGGTGGCATTTGTTTTATTTCTTCAGTGTTCTGTGGCTAAGCCCAGATCTAAAAACCCAAATTGTTTATATGGCCATGGAAATAAGTATACATATTTGAAGAAGAAACAAAATGACATTAATTCTGTTTTTTTTTAAATAAAGAAAAAATTTAACAGTTATTTCTGCCAATACATTTTACAAGACTTTATAAAAACATGATCTGTAGTGAGGAGATCTTGGAAAGAGCAGCACAGTAAAAGTTTCATTAAGTTTTCAGCACTGAAGCAGAAAGCTAAATAAAACTGACCTCAATTATCCATCAAAACCTTCCTTTATTTAGGCTACAGAGGCCTTTTATAAAGCAGTATCAAATCAGTACTCCAATATATTTGGTCTGTCTCCATTAGTGTAATCTTCTCATACCTTTAATTTTAAAAACTAACTAGCAGCTATAAGAAGTAAAACATAAACTTTGTATATGCATATATTTGATTCAACCAATTTTTAATTCCTAAGCTCTAAGCATGTGCACCATGAGTATTATGAAAACCCTTAAAATTGTCTTCAAATAACGTCATCAACAATAAAAACATTCAATTAATTGCGAACTTTGCAGTCGAATTTTTACTACAGCAAATTAGTAAGCAGCAAAAATGTAATCACTGCAAACTGCAATCTAGGGCAGAATAACAGACAAACAGACAACAACAGACAAATAGACCTACATTAATTTCTGTCATAGGTGTTCCTACATGGATTGTTGCTTTCATCAATATCACTCATGAGTTGTATTAAAATAGAACCCAGAGGCCCTAGTTAGGTTTGGGGTTTTATTGTGATTGGCATTGTATAAACACATAAGGTAGGTCTTTGCTTCAAACTAGGGGTGTAATTCCCAGTTATTAAGGCAATTCCCAGGCTGGGGGAAAAGAAAGACAGCAAGATGATAGAATGAGCATCTCTCAGTGTTAAGTTCCAAAGGGGGAGCCATGTTAGTCTAGTTCAGCAAAAAACAAACAAGGAGTCCTGTGGCACTTTTAAAGACTAACAATTTTATTTATCGCATGAGATTTCATGGGTGAATCCCATCTGATGAAGTGGGATTCACCCACAAAAGCTCATGCAATAAATAAAATCGTTAGTCTTTAAAAGTGCTGCAGGACTCCTTGTTTTTCTCAGGGTTTGGAATCTCTTTTAGGGAGCTTCAGGTCACCAGGAAAGCAACAGGGAAAACCTTGAGATTAATATGTATAAAGTATTCAAAGCAAACTCAAGCTGCTAGTTTTCACATTTTTGTTGCAAATATTTAATAATAATAATAATAAATAAATAAATAAATTGGGAAACAGTAAACTTGGGTCTAGAGAGCATAGAAGAAAGAAACACACCTTGTGGAAAAGGAGAGAGGATGATTAAATAGCGACAGACAGTAACATCCACATTCCTGGTTTAGAAACTTAAATACATTTCTGTCTTGTTTTCT
The DNA here is from genome assembly GCA_007922175.1 of Pelusios castaneus. Classification (NCBI taxonomy): domain Eukaryota; kingdom Metazoa; phylum Chordata; order Testudines; family Pelomedusidae; genus Pelusios; species Pelusios castaneus. The sequence goes on along the minus strand of ML685756.1, from coordinate 3,769,623 downwards.
AGTTCTGCATGCTCTTAGCAAAATAATCTAAGTACAAGCCCAGAAGAGGATTGGAAAAAAAGACACTGCAATGGTTCCTTTAGCACACACAAAGCTGCAGCAACATGGGCGGGCACAGTCACCCATGTGCTCCCAAGACGTTGATCCTCATTCACTGCAGTGGGCCTGTTCCCAGTCATCTGTCCCCTACACATTTCAGAGGCATTTCCCCAGCCATAACCAGAAATAAATGGAAACTACTAAAAATGTTTTATATAGTTTATATTCATGTACAAATAATAGCCCCACACTTCCACCTGGCTGTCACACCTTTCTGCAGTACAAAAAGACTCTTGGCTTCATATGATCCAGAGGATGAGGGAAAATGAATCAAAATTATTGTCATCCAAGGCAACTTTGGAGCCCCAACCCACTCCCATTTAGAAACCACCTCCTCCAAAACCCCCATACTCTCCTTAAAACTCTCCAAACTCCTACTTTTATCAGACAGGAAAAAAAAAATCTTATACACTATACAGGATATAAATCCTCACTCCTCAGGACATATGTCTGACTAGGGTTAAGGAGGCACTTTCCTTAGAGGGAGTTTATTCCACAATTGCCCCCTAAGTGGACTGCTTGTGCCTCTCTCTGAAGCATCTGATACTAGCCACTTTTAAGAGACAGGATACCGGACTAAACGGCTGTCGCGCCTGTTCCTGTGTGGGAATTTTTGGGGTCCAAGGGCCAACACTTCAACTCCTCAAAACACACCACACCTGATCTCCTTCCCCCACATATTTCCTTTTATTCCCAGTATAACCCACCCCAACTCCCTTTCCCCACTCATGTCCTTGCACCCCCAAAATCCCCCCTTGCCCTACTCATCCTCTGGCAGCCCCAAGATATCCCACATTAACCCCCTCACCATCCTTAGCACCCCCCAAAATCCCCATTCATCATCCCCTGGCACACCCAAGATTCCTCTACCATCTCTGGCACATCCAAGATATCCCATCCCAACCCCTTCATCATCCCCTGGCCCCCCCAGATAACCCACCCCAACCCCTTCATCATCCCCTGCCCCCCC
>ML685756.1:3618653-3763554 GCA_007922175.1 Pelusios castaneus | reverse complement strand
GGTGGGGTCGGGTACCTGGAGTCGAACTTGCTGCCGTCGGGGAAGGTGCCGTGGTAGTGGTAGCGCACGAAGTCCCCACTGCGCACCGTGCGCGGACACTGCTCCGGCACGAAGCTGCGCTCGATGTGCACATCCTGCCCGTCCCAGGGCTGCTGCTCGCCGGCCGGCACCGGCGGAGCCTGGCACGCCACCCAGCTCACCAGCAGGGCGGGCAGCAGCAGCGAGCGGCAACGGTGCCTCCACCGCGGGGACAGCAGCATCCCCGAGCCCGCCATGCCGCGCGAGAGGGGCGGGGAGAGTGGGAGGCCGAGGGGCCCCTGCGAGCGGTTCCCGGCCTTCCCCAGGCGCCGCGCGGCCAGTCCCACCGCTGCAAAGTTTGCAAACGTGGTGGATAGAAAAAAAATCCCAGCCCCCTTGCATCCAAGAGGGAGGAGACAGCAGCCAAGGGCAGGGAGTGAGGAAGGGGGCTGGGTATGGAAAAGTTGTGAAGGCGCCAGGCCAAGTTCTTTCTGCTCTCCTGGAAGCAGGCCACAATCCAGGCCTGAAAGTCCAGGGGGAAAGGGAGGGAGAAGAGAAACCACAGCTCATCCTCCGCAGGACCCTGCGGCACATGGTGCTACGTGGCGCCTCTGATTTCAGCTCCGCTTGCTCTCTCCCACCCAGCCTGTTCCTTTGCTCCTTTCATTCCACTCCAGGGTTCGGTTTGGTTTTTTTAAATCCCTCTCCAGCATAAAAAATGTAATTATTGTATTGAAGGAGTGATTGTAACCTTCCTTGGTCTGCAAAATGTATTCATGCATTAGAGCACGTTTAGTACTTGCAGTGCTTAAAAAATTAAAAATCAATTTTTTTTCCACTTAGATGGACTCACAGAAGTATAATGCAATATTTTTAATAGTACCTGTCCCTGGAACAGTGCTTTTCAACTTCAGATTCCATTATAAACACGAGCTAATAGTCAGAACAGTCCTTTAAGCTAGGTAAATGTTAGTCTCCAGTTTTTTAAACACTTTTGGAGACTGGGGCAGGGGGATTAAGTGACTTGACAAAGGCCACAGCAGAAAATACTGAAGCTGGAATCTGAATTAAGGCCAGTCCTTCTCTCAGGCCACTTACACTGATCCTGCAAACACTTATGCACAAACAGCATTCTCTGTTGTTGGTAGTCAATGGTACATTTCATAAAAGTTAAGCATGTTCAGGTGAGTTTGCAGGATTGGGGTCTTTGTTTGCAGGAAATGTTGACATGCCTATTGGCCCACCAAAGAAAAGAAAAGTAGGCAAGGTAGATAATCTCTTTTATTTGACCAACCATTAACTTCTAGCATGAGCTTTCTTGATAGGGCAGCCAGGGTACTTACTGGAGGTATGGTATCACTTTGTGATGGCACTGATTTCATATTCATTGATCATAGATTTCACTGTTGCTCATTACAGTAAAACCAAAGTCTAGTCCTGCATTTTAACGTTGGATGGGCTGCAGTGCTAAAGCAGTGACCCACTGCAGTCAATGGGGTTTAGAGCCTGGACAGCAGACTGTCCGCATGCATTGTAAATTATAGCATAAGGGTTCATAGGCCCAAATTCTCATTCTTTGTGCATCCAAAATGCAAAAGTAATGCACATTAGAAAATATAATCCCAGCTATATATATAAAATGAGAGGGTCTAAATTAGCTGTTACCAGTCGAGAAATCTTGGAGTCATCACAGATTTCTGAAATATCTGCTCAATGTGCAGCAGCAGTCAAAAAAGCTAACAATGTTAGGAACCACTACAAAAGGAATAGATAAGAAGACAGTGTAATGGGGCAAACACCTGCTTTGTTAGCCCAGGCCTAAGTGACTTGGCAGTGTAAGCAACAGATGCTGACACTGATTAAGCCAGGTCCAAGGCTAGCCTAATGAACAGCAAACAGCTGGTAGGCTGGCTGAGGGAGATAAATGGGCCAGCACCAGAAGCCACTATGAGATGTGACCTGTCAAGTATTAGGAGCAGGGGAACCTTGGAGACAAGCTGTCTGCTGGCCAGGAAAGAAGTGAAACCCTATACCCTTAGGGTGTCTGGGGCAGAAACTGGGTCTGTATTGTTGCATTATAAACATAAATAAAGGTGAACTGGTGACTGTAAGACACCAAGGCATGCTGAGTCCTTTGGGCGAGGGAGAGGGGACACTGTGGATGATAACAGGGTGGACCAGGCCACCCAGCCTGCTACAGGCAGTAAATATAATGCCATTATGTAAGTCTGTGCTATGTCTAGACCTGAAAACTATGGTTCTGGTCACCTCAGCTAAAAAAAAAAAAAACAGAATTTGAAAAGGTAAAGAGAAGGGCAAAAACGATTAGGGGCATGGAACAGCTTCCACATGATGAGAGATTAAAAAGACAGGGACTCTTCATCTTGGAAAAGAGATGACTAATGCAGGGGGATATAATAAAGGTCTATAAAATCATAAATGGGACAGAGAAAGTGAATAAGGAACTGTTATTTACCCCTTCATATAACATAAGAACCAGGGGTCAACCAATAAAATTAATAAGTAGCAGGTTTAAAACAAAAGGCATTACTTCTTCACAAAACACAGTCAACGGGTGGAACTTATTGCCAGTTAATATGAGGAAGGCCAAAACTGTAATTAAGCTCAAAAAAGAACTAGGTAAGTTCCTGAAAGATAGGTCCATCAACGGCTATTAGCCAAGAAGGTCAGGGACAAAACCTCATGCTCTGGAGGTCCCTAAGCCTCTGACTGGCAGATGCTAGGGCTGGATGATGGGATGGCTCACTATGGCCCTGTGTACACTACACAGTCACTGTGTTAATTACTGCAGTGGCTGTTGTCCATGCTGCCCTCCTTGGGTAGGTGATGCACATACTCACCAGGAGCACTTCCACTGACTTCAGGTTACCTCAGGCACTCATCTCTCCTGGCTGCCCCCTGGGCCCCCTGTGGGCTGCCCCCCTGTATTCCCCATTCCCCACACCAGGAAGAGATGTCCAGCTGCGCCAGCTTCTCACCACCCCTCTGCTCTCTACAGAACCAAGTTGCCTTGTTAATTTTGACTCTGCTGTGAAATTGATACGCCTGCTCCAGCTCCCAACGGAGCATGCAGAAAAGCTGCCTGAGCTTCTCCCCTACCTTGCTGGGAGCAGGGTCCAGCCAAACAGGTTTCTCACCTTGCTCCCAGACAGGAGCAGGATTTAGCTGATCAGTTCTCCAAGAGAGCGACGGGCCGCTGGGCCGTAGCTGCCCAACTTTCTTGCCATTTGAAATTGACGACAGCCAACAGCTGATGTACGAAATACAGTGTCGACACTAGCACGGTATCACCCTAAATACACTGCCAGCCTTACACCACTTATTGAGGTGATTTTATTATGTCAGTGTAGCAGGGGAGTTACAATGATGGGAGGGGTATTTCAGTGTCTACTTCTCCACTGTTTTTAGTCTACAGCAGGGGTCGGCAACCCCTGGCATGCAGTGCTGCTCAGGCTCCCTACGCTGGCCCTGACCCCCAGTGTGGTCCGGGGCCACAAGAGCCATGTGCTGTGGCTACAGGACCCTGCTGGCCCCACCCCTTGGGGAGCACGGCCTGCAGGGAAAAAGAAGCTGCAGTGCACAGGACTGCTGGCCCTTTCCCCTGCCCCTCGGGGAGCATGGCCTGCAGAGAAAAGAAGCCGTGGCGCGTGGGGCTTCTGTCCCTTGCTGGCTCTGCCCCCTGCTGAGGAGCATGGCCAGCAGTGGGCAGGAGCCCCGTACATGGGTGTGGGGACAGCAGGGAGAAAGAGTCCCTGGCCCCGCCCATGTCACATTTTGGCTCCGCCCATGGCACCTGCTGAGGGTGTGGTGGGCGGGGCTGGCACAGGGTTCGGGGGGCAGCAAAGGCTGCTGACCCCTTGGCTACAGAACTCTATAGTATAGACCAGCCCTCAGTAACTACCCTGTTCAGTTTATTCCCTCTGAAGCATCTGGCACTGTCAGAAGACAGGAAGTAGGGCTAAGTGGACTTTGGTCTGAGTCTGACGCAGTATGGCTGTTCTTAGATTCTAACTGATAAAGACCAGAGGGCAGCTGTTCGAAGATTGCCATAATTGTGGTCACAAACAACCACCTACTTGCAACAGCAATCCTTTCCTGTGTATGCTATCAACCTCACCAGCAACAACAGCACATCTTGCTGGCAGATCATTGAAGTTGCAAACCAAACTGGACAATCAAGAATGGGATGAATCACAAGGCATAAAATCAGGACAACCCTCATCAATTAAAAATCCTTTACAAAAAAGAAATGATTTATTAAGATAAAGAAAAATACCAAAGAGAGAGAGAAAATATCGATCAGATATTTGTTAAGCAGTAGCACTCAAAGCAGGTAATCAGGTTGTATATTCCCTTGTGATATCTGAGGTGAAGTCAAAAGAAACTGGATATTCGCTTTTGAAAATCTTGGCCACTATTTTTTTTTCTTATTAGAATTTTTGTCTCTCTTCCTCCTTGGTCTCTCTTTATATATATATATATATTCATTCCTTAATGGTATTTAGGCTCCTAATTTTCAACAGAAACAAACTTCCAATAAAATTAGGAACCTAAATACCTTTCAGGACCTGAATCTTAGTAGTTGCTTCACACCCCGCTCATCTCTGTGCCTATCTTTTCTGTTCCACTTTCTGATATTTGTCCCCATGTTCTCTTCTTCACGGAATACAATAATGTTTGGCTTTGAATTGAGCTTCTTAAACCATGGTATTTAAGCTGATTAGAAATTAGGCAAAAGGAGTACTGCATATTCATCACTGTTTAATAGTGCCTTGGAATATGCAATTAAAAAGTCACCAATCCTCTCTGTGCTGATGCTTTTAGGTCATTCAAAATGTATTGACTCCACCTCATCTTTCTAGTAGGCCCTGAATGAGGTTACATTGCTAGAATATTTCTTACTCCACATATCCAGGATGTTACATATTGTGGACTGTTTCACTCCAAGGCCTGGCGACACTTAACAACTTAGTGTGTTTGTTAGGGATGTGATTTTTTTCACTTACAAAGCTATGCTGGTAAAAGCCCTATTACAAATGCAGTTATACTGGCATAACTTTTGCTAGTACAGCTTATGTCCCATGGGGAATAGGTTTAAACTAGACCAGCAGGAATACTTTTATGCCAGTATAAAGTGCATCTGCACTAGGAGAGGTTGCTGATTGCTATGCCAGCAAAAATTTTTCTAGAGTGCACAAGGCTTAGGACCCAGCAGAGAGGAAGGTGGAGAGGAATCTTGTTACTGCTCCCTCATTCTCAGGGAGGGTCTGTGCAATGGTTTATACTAAAGAAGCCTGGAAACTGCTGCAACATACACTACCTGGCATTGCTCCTGCCAGCACAATATGTCAGCTGAGCATAGTCAACCACATGCTTCAGTCATGCCCCAACCCAGTTCCTCCCCATATTTGACATGTCCTATGCCAGGACCAATTAAGGGAAGTGGAATCTCCCTCCACTGATGAATTTTTCAGCTGACCAGATCTGGCTCTTTCCAACCTGTCTGTGCTGAAATATCCAGTATCTTTGTAATGGAAATTCTTAACCATTTAACTAATTCCAGGGGGGTAGCCATGTTAGTCTATTTCAGCAAAACAAAGGAGTCCTGTGGCACTTTTAAAGACTAGCAAATTTATTTATCACTTCAGTTTTCATGGGTATAACCACACTTCATCAGATGCATGAAATGGAAACTGTAGTGTGTTAGGTGTATATATACACGTTGAGAAGGGCAAGTCATAAGGTCACTTCAGTCTTTTTCAGCAAACTAAACAAGTTGTTTTGATTCAAACAGTATGGGAACAATAGGTGAGAATGTTAAAAGAGGGGAAACTACCTTTTGTAATGAGTTAGCTTTTCCAAGTTCCTATCCAGACCTAATCTGATGGTGTCAAAGTTGTATATGAATTCCAGCTCTACAGTTTCATGCTGAAGTCTGATTTTAAAGTTTTTTTGTTGAAATACTGTAACTGTCATGTCTTGTACAGAATGTCCAGGTAGATTGCAAAGTTCCCCTACTGGTTTTTTAATGTTACAATTCTTGGTGTCTGATTTATGTCCATTTATTCTTTTGTGCAGAGACAGTCTAGTTTGGCCAACGTATAAGGCAGAGGAGCATTGTTGGCATATACTAGCATATATCACACTGGTAGATGTGCAGGTGAATGTTTCTCAAAAAGAAAATATTTAGAGGTCCGTACTTATATGCTAGTTTAAAAGAATAAATGCTTTGCAAATTAACTGGCTTTTCTGATATTCTGGATAACACCTTCCTTGTTCTCCCATAACCTGAAAAACATAATGATGACTAATTTCCTTTGGGCGGGAAGATAAGCACAGACCTGCCTGAAGTTACTACAGCAACCTGTCCTGGAGGTAGGTTTGTCATTCCCACATGTCAAAACACCACACAGCTAAAAGGCATTCTCTCCTGAAGAACTGTCTTTCAGGAATGCCATTGGACAGACATGGAATGAGGGTTAAGAGAGGTAGAAAAATTAAAGCAGTTAGGTGAGAACAATGCCCAGAAGCATTCAGAAATTCATTTCACCACACCCCAGCCACGGCTAGCCCCATTTCTTAGACAATAATATGCCTTCCATGTAAAGCTCAAGCCACTAACCTAAACCCATCCACGGTGATATAACACAATATCTGGATTTGATTTTTTTTTTAAATACTAAGCAGGGAACCAAAATGAAACTTGGAGGTTGATATACTGCCCTGGATTCTTTTGAGGCACAAATATTCTCTTCTTGGAGCAAATAAAAAAAGTAAAATTGCCAAATTTACCCTTCTCATCATTACATATGTGAAGCTTTGTTACTCAGTTAACTGTCACAAGAGTGGCGTTGATGTTTGAGTTAACAGGAGATTTTCAAACATTGCTCCTTTGAAAAATCTATTCTTATACTACTTACACAAACTGAGCTGGGAAACTACACAGATGTTGCGTTGATCAATCCTCTCAGCCTGAAGAATCATTTATGCTAGCATGGGAAAGAGCTAAACTCTTAGCTGGAGGCTGAAGTATGGAAAGATATCATTCATGTGTTATCTGAGATCATGTACTGATTTTTTTAATATGCTTGAAAAGAAGTACAAGACTATAAGATGGTAACTGTAAAGGAAAATGTCTTTGATGCATCACATGGATAAGTATAGGAGAGTTTGACACCAGCAAGTTATTTTTGCTGCATAGCCTATGGATTTGTCCAGCATTCAGTCTTTACTGATTCTTAATAACTCATACAAGACTGGTGATTCACCTGGCCCCTGAAGTTTGTATACCATGTGGGTAATGTGGTGGAGATAGTAAACCACTGTCTGATCTTTTAATGTTTTCAGGATGCTCTGTAATCTACAGACCTGGAAGAGTGTAAGCAGTCCTTCTTTCTTAGAAAAGATGTGCCAGGCTTGGCAGGCTGCCAGATAAGTAGAAATTGTGGCAGGAAAATTTAGATAAGACTTACATAAATACTTAAGAGTTGTAACAGATAATTGTGAGGTACATAAACAAATGACACCATTGGGAAACATCATTTACTCTGAACTGATATAAATGCCAGATCAAAAATCTCTTGTATTTTAATCACCAAAGATCATATTTTGTGATAATTTTTGGTGAATAAATGGCTTGTAAGAAGGGACTCAAATTATTTATCTCCCTCACAAATCTCAAATATTCATCTTTAAAAATTCCTGCTTTTATTTTTTAACAGAGAACAGTTCTTAGTTTGTTTCTGTCAGTTCTGAACTGATCTTAAAGGGGAAAGAAAAGAAAAAAGAATTATACTCAACATTAATTTCTTCCTTTAGAATGTTTGTAAATAGTTCGTGATTTTCAGATGAAAGGAGCTATAAAGGTGGAAAGTTTTAATAGTGATTTTAAGTATTAAATATGATAGAAAGTGGATAGAAATGAATGTGAAACCAAACAGGGGTTAGATTGTAAGTTCTTGGGGCTGGAACCATGTCTGTTTTTGTGTTTTGTGTCTGCATCTAGCAGAAAATGGATATTATTGGAAACAATCAGCTGATAAGTCAGCTGATTACTCATTGGGCTAAATTCTCTTCTGGTTTCTTGAGAGTAACAATGCTTCTCCTTTTTTCACTTATATGAAAACTGGACTCACACTGAACCAAACTGTGGTATTTAACTACTGACACACAATATGGCCACTGCATGGATGGTGGTACAATTCCTTCACAAACAGCCAAGTGCCTGAAGGAATCATGCCAGCTTTATCCCAGTGTCTGCTCTCCCAGTGCAACCAACTATCTCTAAGAATGGAGTGAAGCTATGGACCCTCCTGTTCCCTGGCTCCTTTGAGGGCTAGTCAAAACTAGAAGCATCTGAAGCTCTCCTGCCAACACAGCACTGTAATTTTAAGTGTCCCTGGCAGACTTTCCTCTCTCTCTAAACTTCTGTATAAAGATCTCTAAGAATCTGGCCCACTGTGTATTAGTTTATTATGAAATAATGCTCAACAATACCTTGGCATTAGGGTTCATTTTCTAGCTCCTGGGAAAGAACTGCTCTGAGCTCCACTTCCAAAGCATCCATCTAGACAATGAATTCGAGGTCAAAGATGGGGCTGAAGAGAACTGCTTCCTGACTGTCCAGAAAGGCTCTTTGCCCTCTGTGGATCAGTGCTCTTGGCAGCAGCTGTCTTGAGTCAGGAGTTCGGTTTATAGGGCCGTGACTGAAGCAAACTGGGGCATGAACTATTAATAATAATCAGATAACCCCAGGAACTGCTGAACCTGTCTATTTGTGGTCAGGACTGGGTAGTTCTGCAGTGCTTGGACTTTCCCGAGGAGGGGGCATACTCAACTTCAGCCTAGGGTGTATCCAACCTAGATAAATGGTTTCTTGCCGCCCAATCCAGCATTTCTTCAGATTCAGAGCTCGCCTGACAGTGCACAGGGCTCAAAGGACAGCCACTAGCGGGTTTAAATTGTCTTCCCAACAACTGTGTATAATAACAACATCATGATCACACCATCAAGTATGTCTCATGTAGGCTACATGGGGTTGTAGGAGGTGGTCCATCAACCTCTGAAAAGTTGCTGGGGCTCCATGAAGGCCAAAGGGCATCCAGGAGACATGACAAAGTACAGATGAGGTGGCCAACGCAGTATTCTCCTTAGAGCTTGGGTACTGGGGGATCTGCTAGTAGCCCTTTATGAGTCAAGGGTCATGATGTATTGAGCCTCTCCAAGGCAGTCAAGGAGCTCATTTATTCATGGCTTTGGGTGGGCATCAAATTTTGAAATTGCATTCCCCTTCCACAAGTAGATGGAAAAACAGAGGGTCCCATCAGGACAAGCGTGATGTGGCTGCGCCACTTGCTCTGTGGTCATTCTATGACCCCTACTTCCACCATTATTCAACCCTTCTGCTCCATGGCCTCTTGCATCTGCCTTGAAAGAGGCCAGATGGTCCCTCAGACCGCCTCATCAGGTTTTCTCAGGACAGCTTGCCACACAAGGGTGGTCTGGCCAGGCCCCAGAGTGAAGGTCTTGGGGAAGGCTTTTAACAGGCCGTGGGCTTGCTTCTGCTGCTCAGTCAGAAGGGTATCACCCAATGCGAGTTACTCATTGTCAGTGGTCTCCAGGGGCTGTGGACCCAGCGTCAGTCTGGGTATATACAGGACAATCAGCAACCCCTTCTGCTCCTGCCAGGCCTTCAGGAGGTTTACATGGTAGACTTCTTCTGGCAATTCAATAATGCCTGATCTCATACATGATGGGGACCCACCAGACGAATGACTTCCTACAGACCCTGCCAGCAGACTAGAGGAGGAGTAGAAGGAGCATTCAGTCACTAGGCACAAAGGAGCAAGCCTGGGCTCTCTGGTTGTAGGCCTGTTCTTGGGCGCCTTATGCCGTGGTTTTCAGATCTTGGCTTGGAACCCAATACTGGGTCACAGACCCTCAGGTACTAGGTCATGGCACCCCCTGCTGCCACCACCAAAACAACTGGAATGCATTTCTGAACAATATAATTATTGGATTGTGGGCATAAAGGATTTTTTTAAAACTGGGTCTCGAGAAAAAGAGTTTGAAAACTACTGCCTTAGGCTACCTGGGCGCTCTCCCTTGCAAGCTCTCCCACCTCGGCCAGGTGCTTCTGTAACAGCAGGACATACTGTAAGAGCCCTTGAGTCATTAACAGGTTATGTTCCCAGACCTCCCTCACTAAGTCCAAAGACCCGTGGGGTTGCCAGCCATAGAGTAACTCGAAGGGTGAAAATTTTGTGTACTTTTGCAATACCTCTCTAATAGCCAACAGTAAGGGAAAGATCAGCTAGTACCACTGGCCAAGTTCTGGCGGGGAAAATTTTTGGAGCATTTCTTTCAAGATCCTGTTGAATGGCTCCACCAACCCCTCCGTTTGGGGGGTGACACAAGAAGGTCTGTAACTTTTTGATCCGCATGCACCTGGCAGATGTGCTTGGACATGAAGTTGGCACCCTGATTGGTGCAACTTCCCAGGGCAGCCCCACCCCAGCGAAGACCTTCACAGCTCTGCAGCAATGGTGCAGATAGTGATCTTCCTCAAGGCAATGGTCACAGGGGAGCGAGTGGTATTATCCGTTAGGATGAGGATGTACTGGTAGCTAGCATTACTCTTTGGGAGAGGTGCCAACAGGTCCATCACAACCTTCTCGAAGAGGACACCAGTGAGAGAAAAGAGGATCAGAGGAGCCTTTCACATCCCTGGGGAGCTACAAGTTGACACTCGGGACATGAATTACAGTACTTCTTCACCTCACAATGGATTCTGGGCCAGAAGAAAAAAAATGCGACAAGATCCAAGCCAGGGTTTGGTTTTCTCCTGTCCTAGGTGACCTACTGCAGGGATGTCATGAGCAAGTCTCAAGACAGCCTGCCAGTGACGCCAGTGGATAACTAGCTGCTTCTGGTCTTCTGGAGTCTGGGGGTCTTGGTGGACATCATTCAGTTCCGCTTCCCTGGCTTTGACTCAACTGAACTGATGACCCCATCTTTTATACCTCCTGTCCCTCCTTTCAGCTTTAAGTCCAGGTTTTCATTGTATGCTTTAAGTTAGACTCTTGTTGGATTTCAACATAAAAGTGGCCTGATTTTTAGAGGTGCTGAGAACTTGCTACTTTGACTGGCATCACATGGGAACGACACAGCTGAACTACTTTACTGGCTTGGGGACCAGCATGCATAGCACCTTGCAGACTCAAACTCCTGTTTAGGGGAAAGTTACACTGAAAACTCTTTTTGCCATCCCGTGACTTGCATACATGAGCAAGGGTCATCTACACTCCAGCTTTGTCTGTAAAGTGCATTGGAATCCTTTAGAATGAAAGATGGTATGGAAATTATAGGTATTTTATTATTGATTATTACTGATGTTCAGGTAAAAGTAATTATGAATAAACATTCTGAAGTGTAGTTCATGATAAGATTGTAAAAAGATAAATAAAAGCAAGTATATTTCAGCCTTCCTTTGAGGTACGTTCCCTGTATGCATTTTGTGTAAAGAAAATTTCAACACTGGTGACATCAGTGTCCCTTACTTAATCATAAGACTTCGTGTTCAAGTCAATAATAGATTTGCTTTGGTTAGTGAAGAACTTTCTTCATTAGTCTGCTCAGTAGCTCTCATCATTCAGAATTTTCTTCCTGAGAGACAACTGGAAAAGAGGGGACCAGAACCGTGAGTTTCAGTATATTTGTTTTTCAGTACATAGGAAAGAGTTGCTTTAGCTTAATATATTGCAAGTACAAGTACGTTAACCTAATTAAGAGGTGTTAGGCTAGGTCTTACAGGTCCCTGTAAGAGGGAGATAGGCGAATTGACCTGTGCCTGGTCAGCTGACCCCCAGTTAGGTAGGGATAGGATGCTATTTACCCGAGGTGATTTTTATTAGGTAAAATCATGGTTTTTGCCATCCCAGGAAATACTAGGTAGTCCCACTTGAAAACATTTTTTATTTTAAAAACTGTTTTATTAAAGTATGTTACATTAGTTTTAGTTGCATAAGACAGTAGATTTGTAAATTAATTTAGGGCTATATAAATAAAAAGTAAAACTAAACTGGGGTTAATACTAATATATGTATTAATAACACTGAATATTGGAATGTCTATACATTTTGGTTTGGTATTTTCTCAAGAAAGTTATACATGTCATGACTTATATTTCAGTTTTCAATATTATATAAATAAAAGTTGAAAACATTCAATTATATGAAAAAAACAATAATGTAGAATTGTAGGCTTGAAACATTAAGCATACAGAATCACAGAAGAATCGTAGAAGATTAGAGTTGGAAGGGAGCACAGGAGGTCTTCTAAAATACAACCCCCTGCTCAAACCAGGAGCAACCCCAACTAAATCACCCCAAGAATGCAGAGTTGCAAAGTACCAGTCCAGGTCCATTTGGTCATCTATCATTCTGTACCAAAAAACAACTTAGATGTAGTGGATAGACCAATCCTGTTCCTCAGTTTAGAATGGATTGATCCAAAGTTTGAAGAGATTTGTTCTATGCTTGCTGAATTTACTGGACATTGATGCAAGTATTTTCCTCAGTTTCCCAGTTTAAGTCAGTATTTACCAGTGCCCTGTCCAAAACTAGTTTTTCCAGATAAATTGTCAACCCCCACACAGTTGAGCACAGTTGAGCTATACCAGAAGGGAAGCCTGGGAGAATCAGGCCAGAAAGTCAGTCAGGAATGGGACATAAAGAGCAGACTTGAGGCTTTCACTGCCAGTTCCTAAGGAATAGGGATTCAGATCACAAGCAAGAAGTTCCCTAGGAGTGACCGTCAGGATCCTCTGGGAAGGGGCCAGTGAGTCAGAGCCCAAGAGCTGCAAGAAATCAGGACCAGCAGGAAGTCCTCTGGGAGGGAGTGGCAGAGCAAACTAGAGGTCTGCTCAAGCCTAATTCTAAAATCTGAGCTACACCCAAATCCAACCAGAGCACAGTTAACCTGACCCGAGCATGTTGAGTCACTTTCAAACCCAACCCAAACCCGACACCCTGAGCCTTTGTCGGTGCGGCTTCCTGGTCTTTGGGGTTCGGCAGGAGACCAGTGCAGCAGCAGCTACTCAAGTTGTTCCTGATGCCTACCCCACCACACAATGTGTGCTGCGAAGTGAGAGGCTCTGTGACTCATTGGCACACTCACTCTGCAGTGCACACAGATGGTGGTGGCAGGAAAGAACGGGGCATACAGTTGCCCCATGCCAACCCCAGGGGCAGGAGGAGTTGATCAGAGCCGAGTTGTTGTCAGACCTAATCCACTTCTGAAACTTGTAGTCAGGTCCTATTGGGTTGCAAGGTTCTAGTGAGAACCTTCTGGGTGGTGGGGGGAAGAGAGCTCCAGGGAATACAGCACAGAACATTCTTCCAGGAGACCCTGAAGCAGGAAAGACTGAGAAATAAAGAGGAAAATTCCCTGGGAACTGCAGGCCCAGGGCTGAGGAACTGACTTTGTCAATTTCGCCTATCTTGTGCGCTTGTAAATCTTGGGAAAACACAATTTCCTGGAAAGAGACTCTTGGCGTAAGGCACTGGTTTCTTTGGGAGTGAGAGAGGACAACTTTTTATAGATAGGTTTTTGGACCAACATTTATTAAATGTGTACAACTTTTAGACATGGAACTAACTGAACAGGTATTTTGCAACAATTAGCCTTTTCCATTTAATGTAGATGGCCAGGAGAACCAAGAAGGGATGCTATGAGCCATTTAAATAATACTGCTCACCACTGCTGTGTTCTGCTTCTATTCTGCATTCAAAAACAGTGGTGATCTTTTAAGCACATCAGACAACGTACCACTAGAATGTCGGCATTTCATCAGGGACATACCAACTAAACATGCAGACACTGAAGTTGAAATTTCCCCATTTACCTGACATATTAGGCATGACTTAAACTTGAGGTGCTTTAATAGTCAGTGTCTGATGTGTTTTCAGGGAATTATAAATCTCCCTTTGCAAGGAGAAAGGATCTTTTAAATTGATTACTGATATAAAAATTGCTAAGCTCAGGAGGAATTACCTGCAGTTGTAAAAGATTGGCTATCAGACAGTGGAACTGGCTCGATTCCCCATTGAAGTCAATAGCAAAAAGTTCCCTTTAACTTTGAGAGTAAGACTAGACCCTTTAAGCAGTGGTGTCAAACATGCAGCCCGCAAACCAAATGTGGCCCACGCACCTCTTCCATCTGGCCTGTGACTGCACCCCAGAGAGAGTGTGGTCTTGCATACCCAGTGCTCCATAATGCAACGAGAATCAGGGGCGGAGTTTATCAGAGGCATGGGAAGGCATTGCTTCCCCTGATTGGCTGGCCTCTGCCTCCCCCGCGTCCTGCTGAGGGACCGGCCCAGGCCACCCACTGCTGGCTGGCATCAGCTGGATCGCAGCCAGGTGGTGAAGGGGCAACAGGGGGAAGGGAGCAGGATCAGCTGTAGAGCTGCCTTCCCTAGGGCAAGCTCTAAAATCCACCCATGGCAAGAGAGTATCAGGTCTCATGACATCACAGAGCGTTGCGTATGCAAGACTGCGCTCCGTGAGACCACACTTTCCCAAAAACAGACGGAGAGAGAGAAAGAGATATCATGGAGCACAGTTTCGCATACACAGCACTCTGCGATACCGCCAGAGTGCCGTAGTATTTCGATTTATGGTATGTACAGCTCACTAGAAGTACATTTAAGTCAAATCTGGCCCACTATCACAAATGAATTTGACACCCCTGCTTTAAGGTCTTGTCTGCTCAGCATGGACACTAATGATCCTTTGGTACATTGCATAAAAGATTGGGAAGGAGAGAGGTTTCTGAAGCGTCCTTGGTCAAAACTTCACTTCCCTTCCACTGTTGTGTAATGTGCTACTCACATTTAAGTTGTTGAATACTTAGAATGCTTGACTTAATATCAGTAAGGAGGATAGCCATATAGTCCTACCTACTACAATATTACAAAGTTTTAAATTAACCATTCCTGAATAATGTGAGTGCGGCTTTCCACAGAAGAACTTGGACTGATATTAGTAATTTATATTTAGCCATGAAAACTAGAATACTGAAGGAACAGGCTCCCAAAAAAATGGCACTTATTCAGATATTTCAGAGCCTCAACGTTTGGACTTTGGTTAAAATAGTGAACAAAGATTCAGAAACAGAGAGCTTCTTCGGTGGTGGCTGAAGGAGAGGAGCTGGATATTTTAGCTCTGATCTAAAATAGAGCCTTTTGATGCTACCATTTCAGGTTCTAAATAAATATTGAGGCAGTACCTCCATAGATAGATGGAGGGGGAAAACCACAAGCAATCGACTACCAGAAGCCTGGAAGGAAGACTTTGCAAAACAGTGTCCAATCATTCCTGCTGTAAGTACTTGTTAAGCAGTCTTTGTCTATTATCATGCCTTTTAAGTAAGGGCTTCATGCAAGCAGGGAGGAGCCATGCTGATGGATCTGGCTAGTAGAAGCATGGAGAGACTTGGAGACATTTTCATGAGATGTTTCACCATTTCACTTCAACCCTCAGGAAGCCTCTGTGTGGGGCATCCTAGCATCTAGATCTGTGTGCAGAGAGCAGGTTAGGATTTTCCCCTCTCCCCAGACCTTACAGGACAAAGTCTACAGCAACTTGCATAGACAGTATGAAACCCCACTAACAGCATTAGGTGGCAGCTAAAATCAGAGGAGCTGATGACATGATTCCATTGGGAATCATCCAGGAGTTGTAGGGAATTGGTGGCAGGAAGGAGCTGAGCATCACTGTGATGGTGAGAGGCCTACATACTGATGTTCCTTGCCTTGGAAGGATTCCCAAGACCATTCTGGGTCTCGTCGGGTTCACAGGTCTAGGCAATGGAACTCTGGCCTTTTTCACAGGTCGAGGGAAATGGGAAGGAACACACTCTGCCCCACTTAATGGCAAAAATTATGTGAGTTGAAATTTGCAGTTTCCACTTTCTCCAACATAGGAGCAAGCCACCTAAGAAAGAATGACCCCCCAAAGCAGCGGGTTATAATTTTGTAACTTTTCTTATATTTGCAAATGTTAGTTATCACTATTTCCAACTGGGCTCATGAATATAATAATTTATACATATTAATAAAAATACCAAGGAACGACACGAGATTATGTTGTAATTCCACCTACTGACCCTGAGAATGGTTAACCCCTAATGTGAATCTTTTAACATATGGTTATAATGTGCTTGTCTGAACAGTCACAGAAACAAAATGACTGCTTACAAAATTAGAATCTGTTGTATGGTTTGTGTGCTTAGCTTAGTACTTGCCACATAATATGCTGAGTCAGATAGCAATCCAGAGCTCTATTCAGGCAGAAATATATGCAAGGAGACAGATTCATCGCTATATAACTCCACTGGCTCACATTCCACCCTCAATTACTTCATGCAATCCTATCAATTTGTTTGGGATTGCATAGCTATAACTTTGGCTCAGTCCCTATACAAGATCAGCCAGATTTTTGCCTCTGATATTCTCATGCAATTTCCATTAAATTCAACGGGAGCTGCACACAAACATCTAAGGCCAGGATTTGGGCTCAGTTCTACTCCTATTTAAATCAAAGAGAGTTTTTAACTGAATTCACTAGAAGCATAACGAAGCCCTTATCCTATAACTTAAGGTTGAAAAATTCAGGTTTGTTTTTAAAAAAGAGTAAAGATGGCTGTGGAGAGTCTTAATGGCTTTAGCTTCATATCCAGGTTCTACAACTGACCAATGTAATATTTCTCTTTTAGGTTTTTCAGGTTGCAGCTGCAATTGCAATGTTTGTAGCTGGGTGTTTTGATGAAGCAGGAATTGGAGCACCATGGTGGTCCACAGTTATGGTAAAACATTACACATAAAAACTAAGAATCCTTAATTGTTTGTTTCATTATATAGTAATAAAAGATACTAACGCAGATGGATATTCTGTTAACTATGAAGTACCAAATCCTCAGCTGGCGTAAATTCAGTGAAGCTAATGGAGCTACCTGATTTACAGTAGCTAAGAATCTGGCTGCAAAGTGAACAGCAATGAAAATAATCTTTGCACATTTTCTGTTGTCTTGTTTTTCACAGTTCCTTGTATCCGGCTTGTCCTTAGTTATCCTGGTGAAAAAACAGTCATCTCTTTGGGTGAGCGTGTGTAATATTAAGGTTAACATTCTCTCTTGGGTATTTTTAGTAAAAAGTAGGGCCCAGTCACAATCAATAAATAAAAATTCATGGAAGCCATGACCTGTCCCTGACTTTTACTAGAAATACCCTGGGGAAGGGGGAAAACAAAGCTGCCTGGGCTTGCAGTTCCTCCAGCCCACTGATCTTGAGAGCCCAGAGATGGCCTATGCTCAGTTGTTCAGCAGCTGCTGCTCTGCAGGCATGGGGCTGGCTGCTGCTGGAGTTCCATGGGGCCAGCCAGCTGTTCGGCAGCCACCGTGGTGCTGACAGCTGCTCCAGCCCTGCTCCAGAAGTCATGGAGGTCTTGGAAAGTGATGGAATCTGTGAACAAATGGTATCCTTAGTAATAAAAGTACCAGAGGAATCCAGGAGGTTTTCAGCAAAGAAGAAAAGGAAAACCTAAAAACACTGAATGTGAAATTCTAAATAGATTTATTGAGGTGGGGAGATTAGTTTCATATCTATGTATTTCTGAGTGTCTCTTCAGTCTAATGAAACAAAAAATGCATTTAAACATTTAAGACATCTATGAAACCCAGCAGAAAATTATTCAAATCAAATCAAAGTCTAAGGCCTCAATCCTGCAAAGACTTATGACATGCTTAATTTTACACACACACTACTGGCAGAATATTAAGTAAAGCAAGTGCCATGACCTTTGCAAGATCAGGCCCTACACTTACAATCCACCAGAACCCAAGGATGTAGCACAAGAACAAACTCTGTGGCTCTCAGGTAAACCAGGCTACTGATGAAAAAGATCAGTTCTTAGGGATCACAAAGAAGGTAATTCAATTACAATAAATAAATAAAAGAAACAGAGGAGGGGATCCAAAGGCATGTCAAGGAAAACTCTGCCAAAATAAATGGACCCTCCAGGTAATCAGTCATAGTTTCTGTGAACATCCTCTGGAAGAGAAAGGTATTACAACCAGAGACCCATGATTTTTTTTTTTTTTTTTTTTAAAGTGTTCATTTTCTTGTCCAGAATGAACCCAGGATCTGATCTCACCAAAGTCAGTTCTTGAAGAGGACGTCAGATCAGGCATTAAGGGATACTTAACCCAGCCAAGTACAGAAAAATGTGCGGTACCAGCTGAAGTTCATGAATCATTTTATAATCTTAGAATTTCAGATATTATTAATACTGCTTTCCTATCAGTTTGTTGAACACTTTGAATGAAATGGTTACACAAATTCCAGTAATTAATTCAGGGAATAAATGCTACTTGGTTCTATTTCGGAGACTCCCTGAGACATATTACTCTATGCCTCCATCCACTTATCCATCAGTAAGTTGAATGTGGCTTAGTTAATAATGCACTTTAAGATACTCAAATGAAAAATGTGAAATAAATGCATTAAAATAGTCACTAACAACTAACATTAATTGATATACAACATGTTTCTGTCTATAGGAAAAATGCGCCTTTGTCACTATAATATTGAGCATAATAACAGCAGTGGCTGGAACAATTTATTATTCTCTGGAGTTTGCTTTGATTCATTTGCCTCAGAGCCCCTTTCCTCACGACACTAGTGATGTAAGTTCCTTCTACTTTAATATTTTCCTTCCACATTTTATTGTTCTTGTTAAAGTAATAGTCTTTGCTTACAAAGCAGTGAAAATCAGCTAATGCCTATGGAGCTACAGTTTTCACAGACTTAACACATCTCAGTGCTTTGCTGGTTTGTAACCAGAGCACTCCGCACCATGGAAGACTGAATCTTTGATTTTTGACTTCTGTGAGATTGAGGGAGGAGGGGGATATGCTCTAATTAATTGACAGGTCTTGTGAGGCACACACTTGCCACTAAGACCTAAACTGAATTAACAACTCATTTCACCCAAGCTACCCTAGGTCATCAGAAAATTTTAAATAATTTCTCTGGCACCCATTGACCACTATATTTTGCCCATATGTAATGTTATCCCCAGAGGTGTCATAATTCTAACATAGTGGGTAGGTATAGATGGATCTTATTAGTCTAACCTAGCTTTGTAGGGCAGTGCTTTAAATGTTCATCTGTCATCCTCAATCCATTTTCAGTCTCTGTCCCTATTTTGGAAAAATATCAGAAAACGATTCTGTAATACTGAGCATAACAACAGCATTGGCCAGCCTGGCCCTGATGCCAGTTAGCTTATACAATGAAACAAGGATAAAGGGATGTCCTATACAATATTAATAATTGTTTTCCATTTTGGTTCCAGCCTGAAAGATTGGCACGAGCCTATAGAGTGGATGCAGTGGAACTTGGGTTAGCAGCCTTTGAGCCAGGAGTCTCTATTTGGATTTTGTGCCTACTACAGCAAGCAAGGAAGACATTAAGGCAGTAGCTTTCTTTTTCAACAAGCTGTTGCCAATGAATTTGGTTTTTTGTAGATAGTTGAGTTTGCTTTATGGGTTATTCTAGGCCAGTGTCACCATCATATATTACAGAAGGGCCTAAATCAAAACTCCTATTTAAACACCACACATTTAGCTTGATCTTCCTTCCACTGAAGTCAATGACAGAGCTCCCATTGACTTTAATGGGAGCTGAAATGGGACTCTGTACCATGCTCTCTCTTCTATTCTCACTTACGCCCATGCAGTTCTCTTCAGATTGTACAGCTGTGAGCGCAGAATCTGACCCTACATATTTTAGCTCTGATCCTCAATTGAAGCTGATGGAGCTATGATCATATGTACCAGCTGAGGACCTGACCTTTTTATATATATAGACCTGTGCTAACTCTAATCCACTTCAATCCCATTCAATCCCAGGATTTAACAAGGCCACAAAACTAATGCAAATAGCAGACCTTTGGCTGGTGAGAATCACCTAACTAGTACATCTCTTTTAGCTGATACCATTCAACAGCTACTCATCCATGCAGGTTGTGCATACAAATAAATATAATGGAAAATTAATATTCTCTAATCTAAATCCTCCCAGATATCTTTTCTGTAATTACCCCATCTCACCATTTTTGACCTTCTTATATAAAGACCTTAATCTAACTGACTGCTGTGGTCTTTGGATCACGGTATACTCTGTGACTGAAAGAGGGGGATGGAGTATACTTATTAACCACTCTGTCACAGTCCCTCGTGTTAGACCTATTGAATGGATGTGAATAAAAATCATGTGAGATCTTACATTGGTCTGATAAACTATGTACTTCAGGATACATGGAAAGGTTTGCACATCTCTCGTCTGTCCAGCCAATGCTTGTGGACTATCCTGGAATCAGCTTATGAAGATCTAAAGCCAAGCCTTCAAGAACGATTTCTACAAGCGTGTGATTCCTAATAGTGCTTTTCAATAGAATAGTCACTTTAATCTTTTCATTGCCAACAAACCAAAAAATTGTATTCTCTAAGTTAAGCATGATCATCTTCAAGGGCAGGACATACAACAAGCTAGATTATTTATATTAAAAGTTTAAATTTACCTCTAAATCCTTGCTATATGCCATGGTAGAGGAACTGGATGATAAATGAATACCCAGAGCCACGATGGAAATCATTTAAATGGATAAATGTGAACACATGATCTTTGGTTCCAAAGACTTTAGATTTTGCCCAATAGAGCCTAAAATAATGTAGCGACTTGGAGTGAAATGTACACTGCCTTTTCATAAATATTTACATTAAAGAAGTTGTTACTGGGCCTCCTGGAGACAAGCAGCACTTCCTTTATCAAGTGCCATGACTGAGGCCTGGTCTAGACTGTAAACTTACATCAGTATAATAGCATCGCTCATGGGTGTGAAAAATCCATGCCTTGGGCCCAGAGCAATGTAATAATACAGACCTAACCCCCAGCGTAGACCCCTGCACGATGTGAACAAGTGAGCTTCCTTCTCTCATCATCACAGGTACTGCCTCTTACAGAGGTGGATTAACTACCCTGATAGGAAAAATTCTTCCATCTGTGTAGTAGAGACTTCACTGAAGCAATACAGCAGGGCAGGGGTAGTGTCAAGGTCAAGCCCATGTACAGTGGAAAACTGATACAAAAAATCCAAATATTTGCTATATATGTTTTCTTAGCAGCATGTTACTCTTATATAAGTTTGGCACTGTATGGTGGTTTACAAACCATTATCAATGAACAGCTTCCCCCACCAATTTAACTTCATCTTAAACGATTAAAACAGAAATTACTTTAAAATGCTAATTCATCTTTCCTTACTTACGTTGTTTAGTTTTTGCATTCCACTGAGTTACAATCAGTCTCCCACACCCAAGAACTTGTGGGGAGGGAAAGGTTGTCATCTAGACACAGCCTTCATAGCTCCAGCAGCCTATATCTAATCCTCAGTGTGATGCAGTGAACAGGCCCTGGTGGGAGCTGGGGATCAAGAGACTCAGGGGAAGATTCATCCCTGTACTGGTGTAAACATTGGCACAGGGAACTAGGGAAGAGAGGTGGCTCACACCTCCACTGTTCAGGAGCTATTAGGCAGGGGGATATTTCAAGCCCAGGCCAGCACATATTTGGTGCCCTGCAGGCATGAAAAAGTAACAAAGTGCAAGCCACCCTGGCACATATCCTGTCCCCTTTCCTCCAGCATCCCTGCTGCACCAGTGGCAAACTTCTGTGCCTGGGCTTACCCTGCTCCTCCACTTGGACCCCTGGTTTCTATTCTTGGCTCCACCAATGACCTGTTTCTGACCTTCAACAAGTCACTCCATCTCTCTCTGCCTCAATTTCTTCCTATGTCAAATGACGATAATGGCACTTGTGCTCCTTTGTAAAGTTCCAGGAGGTAGTGAATGAAAAATGCTATATAATAACTAAGCATTACAATGAACTTGCTTTGCTGGTGTCGCTTGCCTTTAAAATATATAGCAGATGAAAAAAATAGAAGAAACTGAGAGGAGCTGAGGTACAAGGAACTGGTAACTATTATCTGCAGACCAAATGGGCCCTGATCCTCTCCGGTGCCAAGCCTAATGCACGGAGGGTCCTACCTAGACACTACATAGGAGGGCTCGCACTGACAGGGCTTCAGCCTGGCCTGTGACACTTTTTCTGCAGGGTCAAAATGGAAAGAAAAAAAAAAAGTCCCGTGGCCCTTTTAAAGACCAACACGTTTATTTATCGCATAAACTTTCATGGGCACAATCCCAATTTGTAGTGTCAGTTTCCCCCTACTGGCTGCTGCTTCCTTATGCACGAGGTCAATGCTTTGATCTTCTCTGCTGCATCCACCCCCGCCCGCAGGCAGCTGAGTTTTCCCTTAAACCATCTTTTTTTTTTTAAATGCAAGCCCTTTAGGCCGCTGTCCCGCTTGCAAGTTTAGCTCAGCAGGGCCGGTCTCACCCGGGAGGAGCAGCCCCTTTGCTGGGGGCCCTCTCCCTTAGCGCGCACTGGAGAAGGAGGGGGCGCTGCCCGGGATTAGCCCGGCCCAGCCGCCCAGAGGAAGTCCCTGCTTTGCCTGCAGCGGCGGGTGCAGCAGGGATGGGAAGCAGCAAGTCAAGTGAAACTGCAACGATCAGCGAAGGGTGAAGGCGCTGGTCGGTGCAGGGGGTCAGGCTGCTGCTGCTGGGCTCCGTCCCTCCCCTTCCCGCGGGCCGCCCAAGCCAGTGCCCCCATGTCTAAACGGCGGGGAGCGCGGGAGAGGGCCGAGGCGGCCCCCGCCGAGAGGCGCAGCCACGAGCGGCACAGCAGACACCGCGAGCCCCCGGCAGGCAGCAGCGGCGGCGGCAGGAAGCAGGAGCGGCACGCGCAGAAGAGGAAGAGGCGGGAGGCGCAGCAGATCCAGCAAATCCAGCACCTGGAGTCCTTGTAAGGGGGTCGGGGGAAAGCAGGCGGTGCCACGGCACAAGCTCTGGCTTAGTGGGTTAGTGAGCTGCCCGCCAGTGCCCCCACGCGTTGCTGACCCGTCATTGCAGAGATGGGCCCTGCCCAACGGGCTGCTCTCGGTTTTGCAGCTAGCCCCTGCTTCTGTGGCAGGCTGAACCCAAAACGCCCATCACCCTAGTCTCTGGGTGCCTCCTGTTGGTGTGCAGAGGGAGAATAACACTCTGCAGAACTTGGACTCAGGAGAGAGGGCACTGGAAATCCCAGTTGGAATGTAGGGGTGGCATTTGTTGTTGGCTGATGTCTTCATTTTATAAATGAAAATTACACAGGGGGTTGCAAGACCCAGAATTATGGGAATGGGACTATTTTGTTGTGTCATGTGCTACTGGAGCCTTTCTAAATGTAGCTGATGATTGTGTGATTAGTGTGGCACTTCAGAAGTTTGATCTGGGTTTTTTAGAGGCAATGGGCCATGCTCTCTCCCTCTGCATGAAAATGCCATCCAATGTGTTGCAAAGGCAATGTTCATATGCTCTCAAATCCTAGCTGGAAGTAACCCCATGCTCAGCCTCGTACACTGTACTAAGGGCTGGCCCAAGCATTTTTGGTGCCATAAATGAACTATGACTTTGGCACCCCCCTCACCCACATTAGATCTCTAGGGAAAAATGAGAACATATTAATATATATTTTTAAATAGAGAAAAAAAATCACTTCCATCTAATTTGGTGCCCCTTAAATCTTGGCACTCTAGGCAACTGCCTAGTTCGTGTATATGAATGGGCCGGGCTGGCCTGTACTGGTTACCTTTGTTCCGGACAGGAATAATCAGTGTATGAAGCTAAAGCAGGAGCTTTATTTACAAAATCTGATAGGAGCTATCCCAGAACATGCCTTTAATGTGCCCCTCTTTTTGAGGCATGTCACTCAACCTAGTTCCAAAGTTTCCGAAATTCCGCACAAATCTGTGCCCCTTCACTTTTATTGTTTGAAGTTATATGCATTAGAAATGCTGAGTCATGAAACTGATGCTGTAGAGTTCTCTACATGGAGGAATCAGTCCCACAGTTTTTTTAACTTCCCTGCATGAATAATATTTGTGTGGCTTCATTTTGGCCTCTTGTCACACTGCGTGTCTTACATTTGGGTCTTGGCTACCCTGTAGCACAGTCTCTCTGGGCTCTTTGGGGCCAGACTGTCAGGGAATCTGAAACAGAGTGGAAAACAGTGTTTCACCTGCTGTGCACATGTCTTCTGGAGGGTGGGCTCCTGGGTGCATTGATCTTCCAAAACATGGCCCATTTTGCCTAGAAATAGGTCCAGGATTTGTTGTTTCTGAGACCATTTTACAGAAGGCAGCCAATCTGTCCATTATCTACATACCTATCCATATGAAGGTAGGTAAAAAAAATTTCCATCATCCAGTGTTGTTTTTTTTAAAGTCTCCTGTTCCCAACTCCTTCCCTGAGTGTGTATTTGTCTTGTTTATTTTTAAAGTGATATTTCAAAGAAAGTGTGGGACCTGGAGTTTGGCAGCAAATCATGGTCACCATGATCCTTTTGGTGTGAATGAAAAAATCTACAATGTAAAAGGCTTAAAATGTGCTGACTGATTCCTCTGATGCTGTAAAATGAGTGTGTGCCTTTGTTTATGAACAGGGGGTTGAATAGGGTGCAAATGGGCTACACTTGTAATTTAATTTTAATTCCTTCATAGTGGGAGTAGAGATTTCCTGTTGTGATTTACTCTGGACAGCCCTCAAAGTGTTGCTCTTGTTAGGAAAATGATCAAATGATATCTTGGCATTTAACACTTGTGTGTGCAATTTCTTCATTGGTGTCTTCCAAGTCATACCTGCCCCTTATATGGACAAAAAGAAGTTTCTCTTTCTACTGTCAACACTGCTGAGCAAACATGGTTGTGGTACAGCCTCCTGAGCCATCAAAAAAACTGTCATTGACGCTCTGTCTTCAAATTAGTTATTGGTTTGATGTTGCAAGTAATAGAGAGACAGTGTGGTTGTCCTTTACTAGGTTGAGCTTGTAGCACTAGCAGTAAGAAAAGTCTTGGTTTGACATTGTTGAGCATCTTTATGACTCAATGTTGAAAATAAATAGGGAACAGCAAGATCTAATTTTCCTTACAATTGCTAGACTGTCTGGCAGCTAGGGCTCAATTGGATGCATGAAGCATTGCTGTGAAGCAGGATAATGAAGCTGTCCTTCCAAGCAAAAATGCAAAACAAAAACATATTTGCAAATTTGAATGCATTGTGTTACTTGTAGAAGGCTATTATTTTTTTCAGCTATTTAGAAACACAACCACCATCACTTTGCTCTTCATCCTTGTAGTGCACTGTGGCTACTGCACTTCTTAAGGTCTGTAATTAAATGAAGTGTTAGGCTAAGCATGTTTAATTATATGAAAATTTCAATTTTATAGCATTGAATGGCTTTGTTTTGTCCATTTATTTGTCTGATGCAAAGTTGTAGAAAATAATGTTAATACAACTATATTTTTATTGTTTTCCAGCTATGAGAAACCTCCTCCAGGGTTAATTAAGGTTAGTAAGTCATAATAAATATTTGGTATTTAAAAGAAACTTAAACACTGGGTGGAATCCTGAGTTCATTAAAGTCAATAGGAGTTTGCCTTTGGCTTTGGGGGACCAGGTTCACTTTGTATGATTCCCTTTTTCCTTGCCATTAACCTCACATTAAATTAGCATATGATCTTTTGTGGAATTCTAGATTCATGGAGTCATAATTTAGTATTTGCAACTTTAACAAACACTGCCACTTATAAAGGCTGTTTGAATCAATACAGTCAATTACAAAGAAGAGAAAATCAA
Organism: Pelusios castaneus; assembly: GCA_007922175.1. NCBI lineage: Eukaryota > Metazoa > Chordata > Testudines > Pelomedusidae > Pelusios > Pelusios castaneus. The sequence continues at coordinate 3,737,660 of ML685756.1, read as the reverse complement.
TAGAAGTTTGAAAAGTATTTCTTTTAATTTAATCAACTACTGGATTCAGTGGAATAGGAGGGACTCAACTGAGCAAGAATATTCAGGCTTCAAGGGAAAAGCTAAGGGTAGCAAAAATAAAAATGAGTTAACAATTAAGATCTAAGAATTAAGGTCTTTTATGACTATATGGGGGAAAGGAATATCAAGAAGAAAGTAAAGTAAGTATCAGTAAATGATGACATGTTATATGCTTTGGTTTTAAAATAAGATAGAGGAAATAGGGTTTTTGTTTAGCTTACCATTTCTATAGGAAGATGAAACAAAGCCAGAAGACTGCATACCTGATGTACCAGGCAATGAACATGCCCGAGAATTCCTGGCTCATGCCCCAACTAAAGGACTCTGGATGCCATTAGGAAAAGAAGTCAAAGTTATGCAATGTAAGTGTGAGAAGCATTCAAATATCATTGGGCCTTTTTTTATATATGTCTTTAGGCAAAAAAATCTCGGAGATAAATAGCCATATATGTAATAGAAAAGATGATTTCCAGATATATTAACTTTATATTGATATAGTAACTGCCTGTAACTTGAAGACTTTTATAGCTTTGCAGGCTATGAATGTAATTGTTTGTTTCTCTTTACTTTTTCCTACTACATAAATATATTTTCTATTAATGTTTTTAATCTGTTGTGAGATGAGTCAAATTCTGTTTGCTTCTGTTTTATTAAAGGTTGGAGATGTAAACGTTATGGACACAGAACAGGAGATAAAGAATGTCCATTCTTTATTAAAGGCAATCAAAAATTGGAACAATTCAGAGTAGTAAGTAAAAATATTGTCATATTGGTTGTATTTTTCATTAATGATGATGGATAATCTTTCAAGTGAAAACCAAGTCTATTAGTGTTATAAAAGATTTTTCACAGTGTCTAGTATCATATCGATGCTGAAAACTGACCGTAATCCTATTTTTAAAGAAAAATCTCTCTCTTCATATACAGATATGATTGAATATATTACTAATTTGCAGAAAATCCAGGAAAATAATGATTTTGCATGTAAATTTTAAGTCTTCAAGAAAGTTTCAATCACTATATTTAATTAATCTTTTCAACATCAGTTATTTCTGTTAAAATATCAATATACCAAAAACTCTGTTAACAGATAATCAAAGTTGAGTTGTTCAGTAACATCAAAAGATTTGGATTACCTCAGCGTCAAATGAGTTTGTAGGCTAAGCCACTTTGCTGCGGTGAGGAGCCAAAAGAAAGTTTGGAAGATGTTCAAAAAGTGAACGAGGCAGAAATTTTAGAAATACCTTATCTGTAAAACGTTCACGTGATTTGTCTTACATTTCACAAAAAATTGTATCCTGGGATGTAGATTTTCAGGAAGAATGTTTTGGTAGAATTACTTAGGGTGGGGAGAGTGGGAATCAAACTTAGGGAAGAAGCTAGCTGCCTAAATAATGGTAGAGGATAACCAAGAAAAAAAATGAAAGATTACTTTTATTTTCATTACCACAGTGCCTAGAAATCCTATTTATAGACCCCCCATTGTGTTTGGTGCTGTACAAACACAGAACTAAAAGAAGGCCCCTGCCTCCAGGAGTTTGGGCAAGAGACAACAGATGATACAATACAGACAGATGGGGAGTACAAGGAAACAAGGCAATATTGTTCAACATGAGAGGCAGTGGTTTCAGCACACCCAGTGTATTAGCTGTGGTCAGGTTGTTTGAGGCATCACAGAAAAAATGGGTTTTGAAGGAGGATCAGGTTCAGTGACAGGAATTCCAGGCCCCAAGGCAGAACAGTCAATGGTCCCCAGCCCCCTCAAAAGGGAGGGCTAACATTTACAACTATGGGTGGCAAGTGAAGTTTCCATTTGGGAGGTTAGCTCCACATCCTACTTCTTCCACCCATATCTCTGCCCATACACTAGTCTGCCCCCCAAGGCCCACCCCCTTCCCGTTCAACCTGCTCGGTTCCCCTCCTCTGTTCCACCCCATCCCCCAGATGGTGAGCAAGAGCCAGGAGGACCGAGTAGGGAAGGGGGTGGAGGGATGCAGCAAACAGTGGAGGTGAGTGGCGAAGGAGAGGAAGTATGCACTCAGCGAGCGACAATGAGATGTTGTGGTGAAGAGGCCAAGCAGAGAAGGGGTGTGGAAGAGAGGAAGGGGGCCGAGTGGGGTCAGGGGAAAAGGAGGGATGCGGCACTGAGCAGGACTGAGCAGCGGTGGGAGCGAGGTCTGAGATGGAAAGGGGGTGGATGGTGGGTGGGACCACTGGGATAGGGAGCTAGCTTCCCCAGTCCTAAGCTTCACCTGCCCCCCATAGACTGGCAATTGCCCCTTTGCTCTCCTCCCACTCACCCCTTCAGCAGGCCTGAAGAGGATAATAAGGAAGTGTTGCAATATTTACAGGGAGTGTTGCATAAGCATGAGAGGTAGCATGAGAGAAAGCATAATCATGTTTGTATGCAAATTTAATAAGTGGGCAGTGGAGGTTAGCATCATGGGCCAACCAGGGATGAGAGCAAACATTTCAATAGTGAATAAGAGATGATAGAGTAGAAGGGAGACTTGAAAGTGAAGGCAAACAACTTATGTTTGACACAATAGAGAGGAAGGAGCCAGTGGATAGATACAAAGAAAGGGATGACGTGGTCAAAGCAACGAGCTAGAAGAATGATCTTTGTGGCAGCTTTCTGAGTGGAGTTACATTGTATTTGTCAAGGACAGAGAAAAGGATCTTGCAGTAATCAAGATGTGACATAAAAAGAGCCTGGACAAGAGTTGTAGCTGTATGGCTGGATTGGAAAGGCCATTTCTTAGAGATGTTATGCAAAAAGAGTCTGCAAAATTTAGATGTTGCAGGATATTAGGACCTAGAGCGATATCTGAGTAGAGGATGATGCCCAGATTACGGTTCAGACTCAAGGCAGGATGACATTGTTTTCCACAGTGATTGAAAAGGGAGGTAGTGGAGAGTGAAGGTTCAAATGTTATAGAGGCATATTTAAGATTATTTCAGTTTAGCAGCACTTCTGATTTATTTATAATCATTTTTATGTCTCATATCATATCGGTTGTAGGAGAGGAGGTCTAGGCAAAGAGAGCCTTGTGCAGTCAGGTACATAGTCTTCCGATTAGATTTGCAGAAACCTTTCCTGGTGCCAAAAATGAGCCCAAGTTCTTCGAAAGGTTTGCAGTGACATCAGTGTACCCTTGTGAATTGAAAGCTTACTGAGTACTAATTGGGACTCTTCCTTTGGAATAAACATTTACTGTTGGGTTGGATATTTTCATAGTAGGAAAGTGTCATGAATACATGTGCCAGTAGTTGTCTCTTTTACTGATTCTGGACTGCCCCCTTTCTCTTTTCAAAGGCACATGAAGACCCCATGTATGATGTAATAAGGGAAAATAAGCGCCATGAAAAGGAAATGAGGTAAGCATATCTCTCTAATAAATTACATTTTAATGTAAGCCTTTAATTTGATATTATGTAGTGAAACTTAGATATTATGGGCAAAAGTCCCCTCATTGTTCAGCTCATCACCTCCAAAATTAATTTTGAATGGCAATGCTTGTATTTTAATAAACAGTTAATGCAGAAGGTATCCTGTCTCCTATTTTAATAATGGGTATTTTACTTGCTGCTCAGAAATTGAAGTGATTTATATTTAATGATTCCTAGAACAGCATGTTCGAAAAGTAGATGTGTTCATTATTGCCCTCATTTTCAAACCTGGAAGGCTCCTAAAACTGTTTTTTACATTTTTAATAAAAGTGGTCCAATTTTCAGAGGTGCTGAGCACTCCTAGCTCCAGTTGACTTCAATACAATTTTTCAGCAATTCTGAACACCAGGCTGATTTCATTTAGGTACCCCAGTAATGATTTAAGAAGCTACCTTTACGTATCCATGTTTGAAAAATGTGGATTTAATTTCTACTAGTAGATTGTAATTCAATAAATAGGGCACCTGCATTTAATTCTCTTTCTTGTTCCTTGCACTGGGAGGCATCTCTGATGAACAGTATCTAATCAACATATGAGCGTAAGAGATACGGTGCAGTGTAGCTGTAGATCACTAGTTGCATGTGTTTAAAAAAAATACACACAGAGTTGAAATGGATGGTGCCAAATAGAAATGATCAAGTAAGTAAGGAGACTTTCCTTGTCTGTCCAGAATCCATCCTAACATGGAATAAGACAGGGGGGGGTTGATAAAAGAGAACCTGCTTTGTATGTCAGCAATACCAGTGACTTCTTCCTCTCAATCATGGTCACAGAATCTCATAATTTATTCACGTCCCCAAATGCCCATGGACGTTGTCTATCTGGTCTGGGACCACACTCTGTCCCTAACAAAGAGAGAGAGAGTGGTATTGCAGAGTGCCGTTTTGCATATACAGCACTCCGCGATGCCACGAGAGTGCTGTAGTATTTTGATATACGGTATGTACGGCCCACTTGAAGTACATTTAAGTCAAATCTGGCCCATCGTAGCAAATGAGTTTGACAACCCCTGTATTAGAGGCTTTTCCTTTATCAACCACAGGATGAGTTTGACAAATGCCTGGCTGAAAACAGGAGCCTGGTATTGGGCTCAGAAAACCATAACATAGAGCAGTGGTTCTCAACCTTTTGCGTGTCATGACATACTTGATGGCATGTCAACTCTACAGAATACACCAGCCCACCTCCTCCAGGCTGAATCCAGCCATCTCTCTGGCTGTCCATGACACACCTGCCACTGTGTGGTGAGATACTGTGTCCCAACACAGTGGTTGAGAACTGCTGACTTATCCTCTGATATACATTGAAAGGAGTGATTTGCCATAGCCAGAGCTCCTCCCCCAAGAGAGTATGATGATCAGTTCTCACAAGTCAATTACATCATTCACTCTTTGGAGTGGATGGAGTATACTGCTGCACACACCCAGAGAGAAAGGATTCTCTTTCACATTCATTTTTGTGCATTTAGGATACAGCAATTGAAGCAATTACTAGAAGACTCTACTTCAGATGAAGAAGGGAGTAGTGCCAGCTCCACTTCCTCAGAATGTAAAGAGAAACACAAGAAGAAGAAGAAGAAAAAGGAGAAAAAGAAAAAGGAAAAAAAGAAAAAAAAAAGAAAGCACAAATCTAAATCAAATGAGAGGTCAGAGTCTGACTGACAGTAGTTACCTCCTATCTGCTTCTTGACCCGGGATTGTGAATTCTACAGAAACATCCAAAAAGTTGAACGAGGAAGCAACAACCAAAAAGGGCTTTGTTATAGTCTGGAGAACATACAAATGGATATCTTATGTCCCATTTGTGCCATTTTTTTCTGCCTCTCTGCAGCGGTGCAGCAAGCAAGGGATAAGCTCAATTATGGCTGTTTAACAAAGAATGATTTTACTTAAAATACTTATGTACTTGTGAAATGTGGGCTAACAATCATCTGATGGCTGATAAAACCTCACCTAAGGGACTGCTAATGGATTTTACCAGAGTACAGCAGAACCCCCAGTGGGGTAATGTTTACACCATAAAACAACTTTTAATTAAACACAGCCTCACTATAATGCAAATTGCAGTTTGTACTGTCATAATGTTGAAACATTTACAGCAAACAATAATAAATGTTGTTTTATCGAATCTGCATGTAATCAGGCTGTACTGTATCATCCTTGCATGCTGAGGTTTGCTTTGATCAGCCTATGACTGGCAAGTCTTTAAAATGTGTGACATAAGGAAAAACATGTCTGTTAATGAAGGGGTTTTACTTTAAAGCCAAAATGTATAGTTAGCAAGGTTTATTTTTATTTATTTGAAGCATAGCTCAATTCTGTAATGTCAACATTATTTTGGGGTCTGAGTCTGGAACATTGACCACCTCTACTCATTAAAGTAATCCTATGAACTACAACATTGGGCTCCAAGTGTGAAAAACTCCTGTTAAACACTAATACCCTTCTTCCCACTAATTTTGCTGACAAAATCTTGCATTTTAATTGCTTAAGGAGTGTTTGAAAGAGGAAAGGTAACAATGTTCTTCTGAGCATCACTCACTTGATCTGTGTTGTATTAGTACATACTTGTTTCTAAAAAAGTTTGGGTAAGTAACTTTAACTGTTTTTGTTTTATATATTCAGTAAAATATTTAATACAGTAATATTTTGTAAATCATTGATGTGGAACTATAAAAAGAATATTCTTGTATCAATATACGGAAGGAGCCCAAAACGCTTTACAAAATGTATACAGATAGTGCTAGAAAAATGTAGCAAAGCAGCAGCAGCCTGCAAGAAGAATGTTTGGTCAAGGACATGAAGACAAACACCTACTTTTACAAAAAGGTCCATAGGGTCTTCACTAACCTCTCAGAGCAGACAGGATGGAAAAGATCTGTACAACAGTAAATCATCATACCAACTATATCTCCCTCTGCAAGATATACGGCTAAACTAATCTCACTGTGATGTGAACCTTTGATTGCAGGGAGTCTAGGTGTTTAAAAGTAACCTGCAAGGAAAAAGAGGGTTTTGTCCCATGGACTTTTTAGAACTGCTTTATGACAATGAAAGCAGCTATAAAAAGTTTATCAGAAATGTCAAAGCTGTTTTTTCTCTGTTTTGGATGAGGTCTCGGATACAGAACTGGATTTTTCCTTCACAAGAAAGGAAAAAGAAGGTGTGTTAAAAATCTGATCTTAGGGCTTGCCTACACGAGCACCGTAATCCGCATTAAAAATCATTACCGCGCGTTAATAAGCAAACTGTACAGACGTGAAATGGTTTTCCTGCGCACTAAGCGCTTTCGTGCTCCGCATTCCAACCACCACTCCGCCGAGAGTGGTAACAGCTGTTCCGGATCATCTGCTGCACGTTTCTGCTCGTCAGTACTGTCTCTGCGCATTGGTTGGAGTCCGGAACTGTCCCAGCATTCCCAAGTCGTCCTGTCTGTACTTCCCTTCACCATCTCTATGACAGTGACGAAACAGTCCCCATCTACAGGTGACTCCCGGGATTTACAAACATTTAGTTACTTTAACTTTAGTTACTTTCACTTCCTCTGGCAGGGAGCTCAAAACATAATGAGCAACCATCCGAGATGTATTCAGCATGTGGAGGGCGAGAGTGGAGACCAGAGCAGGATCCATTCTAACGCAGATTTTGTTTCTATCCACTGGCGCGCTCCGTGCAAACTATTGAAAACAGGCACGAGTTGCTATTGGCAACAAGGAAGATGCTAGGGAAACGCAATGCAGCATGGGAAACATCCGGTTTACCCATGGTGCTTTGTGCTCCTTTCCTTCATCACATGATTGCAAGCAAGTACACAGGGAAATTGGAACGCTGGGATACGTGCCCAGAATTCAGAGCGCTAGTGCGCATTGCAGCGAGGAATCCTGTGACCTCTCAAGGAGCGACGTGTGTACAAGGTAAAGCGCAATAAAATCCACGTGCTTCTTACAGCGCAGTTCAGAAACTGCACTGTAATCTGATCGTGTAGGCATAGCCTTAGACAAGGCAGTTGTAGCTTTAGCATATTAATGGGTCAATTTACCCTGAATAGAAACCATGTGGTAAAGCTACCACAGCCTTGTTTGTGGCAAGTGTGAAATCATAATGTTGAGTTCAGTGATGCCTGGATTTCACTCTAATAGTTTAGTACAGGTTAAAAAATATATATATGAAGTCTCCTACTGTCAACTTGGCATGAAAGCTATCTGAGCCTACAATGAAAAGGTAATGGCAAACTTTTATAACAAAATACTTTTTCCTTCCTGCATAATTTTCAGGCATTGGAATTAATCATTTAAACAACCAGAATAAATATTGAGATGGGAAGTACAGGGAGTAGGAGAAGTCAGCTTATAAACATACTATTAACTTTCCAGTTACTCACAGAAGAAACAGGATAGAAAAGCCCTACTTAGAACAAGAGACCTCTCTTTTTCCCCTGCTAGACTTTTATATCAACAGAAGCAAAGGAAATAAAAAAGGAACAAACCTATTTTTTTCCTCCTTTACAAGACCTTTTCCAAAGCTAAAGCGTAGACCATGTAGTAACTTTAGCACAATTGTGCATAAACCTCTATAAAATCCCCACAGTATAACTTCAGAGAATTATTCTAAAACACAGATAATCTAAAGTGAATATTCCAAAAGCAACTACAGGGTATTTTCTCTTCTAGGATTTATGAACAATTTGTCTATATGGAAAAGTTTTATTAGTGACTGTCACTAGTGCAGGAATGTCACAGGGTTTTATCCAGCTGTCAGTTACCCTACAGATTCTTCAGCAGGAGCCTTAGAAGTTGGAACAGCCTGAGATTTGGCTTGATGGATCTCCTTTGCAGTGCAGATATAAAGACTTGACACCAGAGCAGCCTGGTTGCTTGCAGCCTAGTTGAGTGAAGGTGGGGATAAGAAGCCTCAAATACTACAAACAGCAAACTGAATGGGCAGTGATAGATAGCAAAAAAATATATAGTCGTGTTCTAAATGCAAGTTAGAATATTCTCATGCTACAGCATTATGAAACACTTAATGGAAAAGTAGCTCACTGATAAAATAAAATAGGAGTCAAGAGGTTTCTAATGTGATTTCCCTGAGAGTTGTCAACCTACTGACATTTACAGTTTTAATCAGTGACCTGGAATATATCATTACTGATAAAGTTTATAGCGGATACAGAGGTAAATAATGAGGATGAGTGACTACTACAGAATGCTGTGAATCAAATGTGTTTTAATATAGCCCTATGAAAGCTTTATCAATAGGAAGAGACTATAGTCAATATTTATAAAGATAGGGAACTGTAGTCTCAAAAACAGTCACCCAGATAAGGATATAATGAACTTCCACAGTGATTATGACAAGCTAAACAGGCAGCAGACAACATTACTGTTGCCATGCCTGGGCTATAACATCCACAGTTCAAAAACACTGAAAATTTGGAGAGGGCTGAGCCTTGGTTTACACTTACCCAGAAATTTGGCAGCAGTTGATGGAATTTACACAAGCTATACAGAGTAACTTGCTTAAGTCCCACCAACTTCATAATTCCTTTTCTGTGTGGCATCTTCACTGCGCTGTACTGAGCATTCCCATCAATGCAGCACTATGCCACTTGAGGGGGTGGCTGGGGCATGGGGAGGGGAGGGAAAAGAGAAGTGATCTGACAGTGGCAAGTTTGAAGGAGGAGAAAGTTCAATTAAGTGTTAAATTGAGCAACTGGTATCTACCCATGAGTAACCATTGACTTAAGGCACTTAACACCTTGGTAATTACATTTCATTTAACAAATAAAGCTTTTAACTGTTTTCTTGCCTCCACTGCATGTAGATTCCGGTTTGTTCTGTTATTTACAAGTGCTAGAATTATGAAACATTCACATGACTAAAGCTATGTTTCTTTAAGGCCTGGTAGGAACTTCAAAGAGTTATGAGTCATTGTAAGAAATTTCTTAGGTGTGATTATATAGCTTTTTTTTTTCGTAGGGAACTCTTCTGGCACTAGCAGAGAGCTCTACAGAAAATAAAGATCCCCAGAATAGGTATATTTATGTTCTAAGCTACTTAAAATTGAGTGAGGTCAGAGGTGATTTTCGCATTGAAAAATGGTTGATTAATAGCCAACTAGCATAACAAAGCAGCTCCAGGAATCTATGCTGTGGAAGAATTTTGTGTTATGCAATACACCTCTTTCCTTAAGAGATCAATAGTCAGCATGCAAAGATTATATTTATCAATAGTTCTTACATTTTCTTCCTTTAATTGAAGCAGCTTTAATATGGCCTTTTCACCCCAAAATTAAGGAACACTTAAAATCAATGAATTAAGTGGAAGGAATTGTATAATATCAACATTCACAAGATTTCTACCATTTAAAGCCACCATTGGAATAAGATTAGGTGATTGTACCCTACCCACCCTCTGACAAAGGATTTAGTTAGCAATACGTAGCTTTTAAAAATGGAGTCAAATTCCAAAGGGGTAGCCGTGTTAGTCTATTGTAGAAAGACAACAGAGTCCTGTGGCACTTTTAAAGACTAACAGATTTATTTATCGCATGTTGGAATCTCAGGGGTCTGTTCTTCAATGCCAGAAAGATTTTTTTCCCCCTTCAGCTGTCCTGCAGTGTACAGTATCTTGCATAGTCTGTTGAAGTCCCCAAAAGTAAAATCCACCATAGCAATAGTTATAAGCCTATATTTGAGTTACTGCCTAAAATGGCAATATAGATAAGGCTATACAAACAGGCTCTTCACCTGATTATCTGCCATCTCCATGCTTACAAGGTCAACACAGTGACTTAAGTTAGACATGCCAAACTGGTTAGATATCTAGCTGAATCATATCTAGATCTCCCTCTACAGCTTTCTGAAGGGCAGCCAGTGTCTACTTTGTGCCAATTTGTATTCTAAACCATTGCAATTTTGGCCCGTTCTGAGCCATTTAAATTGAAGTTTCTGCTGCCTCTCTCCAATGCATCTCTGCTCAGCTTCAAGAACCTACTGCTTCTTGTATATTTTGAAGTGCCCCCAGAAGTTGTTCTATTCTTATACACACTGTTAAAGACAGTACAGTGAGAGGTATTTTAAACATGCAAGGAAGCCACTTGGAGTACTTGTGTAGTGACATGGCATTTTATAAGCATGCCAGGGTAAGTAGTTTTTAGGATAAAAAGAGAATTTAAGTATTAAAGTGATATTAGATTCAAGTCAGGTGTGCCTGAATTCAGCATTAAGTATACCGTTTGTATAAGACCAGTGAGCAGAGACAGAGACAATGACATATCTGCAAAAGTTGTCCCTTAAAAGCCAAGTGCTGGCAATCACCTGAGTGTTTAAACTACACATGTTCTCTGGATAGACAGCTAAAATTTCCACATTGTCAAGCTATTATATAAAGCAGCAAGTGGATACAGGTACAGTTTTTTTTTTTTCTTCCCACTGCATTTAAATTTGGCTCAGGAACTGGAAAAAAAGCTGAATTCTGAAAAGTTGTTTTGTCATTAATATTCTCACCGAGGACTAATCCCAACTAGTTTTCCTACAGGAGAGGGGACTTCAGTGAAAGCCATGGCTGACTCCTGAAAGAGTACTAGGACAATCATCCCCACTATTTTATTCTCTGAAGGTAGCCAAGTTTAGTTACCTGAAGCCTTGACCTCTGGAAAAACAGCACTGATACTAGATTATGCAAACAAGCTTTATGGTTAGCACAGTGTTTATAACAAGGTGGTCAGAATATAGGGCAGTAAGTGCAGTTCCCTAGGTGTTTACCAGTACAGACAAGCCATTCCCATCTTATATTTTGTGCTTCTGTATTCAGGAAAGAAAACCCACACATCAGTGCAGTTCTGTTAACTTTATTGCTTTTAAGCAATAGATGAGTGCTATTCACAATTTAGATTGGTTTATTTTGAGTGTTCCTTTTATTCAATATATTTTAGAGAGTGTACTCAGTCTTACACAGTGTTACTTTTTACCCTTTAACTGTGTATATTAGCTTACAAAAGGTATTTATAGAAAAAAATCTAGTTATGGACTCATTTTAAAGATAGAGACCTGTAACTTCAGTACATTTGTGTTCTTCCCCCAGCATTTCCAATAATAAGATTTCCCCCCAGCATTTCCAATATTCAGATTATCTTCTTTTGTAGAGAGACGTCTTTGCTCCACACCCTGGGGGGGGGGGAGAAAAAAGATTTAGTTTTTACACATATGCACTTTCCCTTCACTGATCTTTGAAGGGAAGTCTTCCTTTAAAACAGGCAACTAGCAAGCCAGCCATACCATTGCAGAAAGTAAACTGGAAGATTGAGACATACTCAAGTCCCATCAGCTCTGCAATACAGATAACTGGAGATTGTTATTATGGAAGACCTGTTTCCCCTTCATACTATTCCATACATATGAACAGTCTTCTTCCTCCATTAGGTCAAGCAACTATGCTTTCCCCCACCAAACATCCCATAGGAGACCCCTACATCTTTGGGCTAGCTTCCAAAAGCCACAGATCTCTACTCAATGCTTTTATAGAGTCAGAGCATACTATTTTAAAACTAAAGTCTTTGGAATTAAAACGTACCAATCTAACTGTTCAATCATTTGAGTTTGTTATCTCTCTCCCATCATCCATCTGCATTGTCTTTTTTACAAGATAAAAGTCCCTGCTCCAGATCCTTTTAGTCCTCAAAAAAAAAAAAAAACCAATAAAAAATTATTTTAAAATTTATTATCCAATTTCCTATCTTTTTTTTTTTTTTTTAAATGAAAATTTAGTTTAAGGACAGAAAAAAGGCTTTGCAGAGGACTGATGGGGTCAAAAAGTTGGTTTATGGCCAAAGCTTGTGTGTAATATCTAAATGTACTCAAATTTTGAATGCAGATAATCCAAGAAATTAAAAAGGAGCAGAAGATTAGAATTACTGCTACAGTATATCTAGTGTTTATGGCATGCAGTAGTATGCTAACCTTTGTGTGCACTGGGTTTAGTCATTTCCCACACTTCAATGTCTTCTGCCTCACATCTTGTGTCTCTGCGTTTGTAAGGGGGCTTGCCTATCCTTTTCCTCTTTGCTTTAGCCAAAGGCAGATTACCTGAAAGACCAAGTGAAAGTAGTATTACTTTTTCAAGCAATTCAAAATATTTTAGTTTTACCAAGACAGGTTATTTTTACTCTTTCCCTTTATTTCAAGAAAAAAAGCAGCTTTCCCCTCTCCATACACTCTTCTGCCACTGTACAGCTATCACCAACATTCTCTAAAAGTATCTACATAGGTTAACCTGAGGTGTAGCTGCAGAGTTCACTTGTCAAGAGAGTAAAACCACTGCTGAGGGTGCAGAGAAGAGTCATGTCTAGCTAAGCCAGGTTTACAGAGCGTCTAATACTACAATATATTTCTACATAATTATGTCAGTGTAATTGATAAAAGGCATCATTTCTTCCCACATTAAAGTTAACTGATGTAGCTTTAAAAAAGTCTGTCCACCCAACTCTATATTATCTACATATATGCACACAGTGGTCTAATACAACACCCCCCCAGAACAGTCAGATTTATAGATGATCTGTAGAGCCCTGCCTGGATACAAAATTTGTATCTGCATCCAAACCACAAATGACCAAGGATCTAGAGGGGATAACCACAGTTTTGCAGGGCTCTACTGATCCGAGCACAAGCATAGAGCAGTAAGAACCACCAACCCATATGTTTCGCCTTCAAAGCCATAGTTAAAAATCCCATCAAATAGCAAAGTATTCAGCCAAAACCAGTTTCTTTTGAGTATCTGAGGGAAGCGGAACCGAGGTGTGACAGGAAATCAGTTGTACCTTGCTCTTTGCTTTTGGTTGGGGGTGACAGTCTACCACGTATCAGGCTGGCAAACTTGGGTTTAGCACCACTTCTAATCCAGTATTCCTCTGGTGTTATCCCCATGTTTTCCTTTATTAGTCTTCCTAATTAAAACATGAAGATATTTTAATACCCATAAACATCTACTGTAAGCAACATCATACTAGTTTTGTTACAGTTGACTTACAAGGCAAAACGTGTCCACCACTGAAGCCAGTATCTGAGATCAATTGCCTCCTAGAAGAATGGTTTTATATAGAATCTATTGTTGGTAACTAGCTACCAATTCATAGCATTTTGTTATGTTGTTCATTAGACAACATGCTTGTCTGTCATATACCTTTATGTATTATCAAGTTTGATATTGTGACAGGTGTGTAAAACTACACATGGAAACAATTACCGCACAAGTCTACTAGACTATCACAGCCATTTGGAAGCAGGCAAGGGCAGAGCTACTGTAATGAACACTTACCACTAGCTAGTTACAGTCTCAGGAGCTCTGATATACAAAGTTGACATCACTTGTCTTTGTTTCCAAATAAAGGAAATATTCTCTCCCAAACCCAGAAGAGTTTAAAATAATATTCAGTATAAAGTTTTGCTAAAGTATGCCTAGAACTATTTCATTTTCTTCAACAAGTTAGATTAAAAGGAAGCAGCAGTTTACTTGAAGTTTCAATATTTTGGTCCCTTCCCCTCTCCTCCCCCCCCTTCATAACAGAAGGTATAGCTAAACCAAACCTAAGCTGCATTGAAAACCCATGTGCCTGGGTACAGCAGCAGTCACTCAAATCTGGCCTATCATCCTGCAACGGTAGTCACACCAGAGGAGCAGCTGGGCCAAATTTGAGGGGCAGCACTCTGTTTTCAGTGGCCTCTACTTTCTTGCCATGAATATAGCAAATGTTTTATTATTATCAATACAGCAAAGTGTGTTATTAGCTGTTACCATGAGTTTTTTTTAATAAAAAGAGAGTTCCCCCACTGTACCTAAGCCTATTTTGTAACATGGGGTACGGTATCCAGTGTTCTCACAAATTTGAGAGATCAGTTTTCAAGATGCCATTTGGCACTGGCAAACAAAAGTGACTGTCACTAAACTCTTAGCTTATTAAATGAACCAATGTGTTATCCAAGTAAAGAAGATTAAAATTGGGCATCAAGCCATAGCATAATTTACTAGCTGACATCACTTACAAGCACAATGTTGGATTTAAATGGGAAAAAAGGAGTTCCACCTGTCTACTAATGGTAAAGATTTCACATTTAGATTTAGCCAACAAGTTTGCTGATTATGCACAAGGCAAAAATAGGTTTACTATGGTTCCTTACCTAAAGGCTAGAAATGCTACAATTCTTTAGGTCACATATGAAAGCTCCAGCATTTTTGCTCTTAAACTCCCCAGTTTTAGGGAATATAGTTAGCAGTTAGAATTAGAGTCAACACATGCTGCAAAGCATTCTAAACTATGATCCAACACCCCTGTTATCCAGGGTTTTTTTGTGGTGGTACTCAGGAGTACCTGCACCTCTTTTTCACAGCGATGTAGCCCAAGCTCCTGCTGTTGTAACCCATATGCCTGAAAAGGCTATCTCTGAGAGACCTGCTGAGGGTGGGTTACTATTGTTGGGCAGATTAGTGACCCACAACTGGAAACAACTGGAAACTTCCAGTAGCAGGGAGTGGTAGCAATTTGAGCATGCTCCACAGTGTACCCTGCTGGTGTGATCAGTCAGATGACTGGAGAGCAGCAGCCTGAGCAGACAGCAGGCAGGAGCTGCCTTGAAAGGAGACCATGTGCTCAGTGTTCTGGAGAGGAGCTGAGCCAGGAGTGAACAATATGTTTTCTCCATGTAAAGGAGTCATTTGCACCAGACCTTGCAGACATGCATATGGGACTGAGGGCTGGTTGCAGAGAAGAAGAGAAAGCCTGCATGTAATGCTACAGAGGATCCCAGCAAAGAAAGAAGAGGACAGCTATTTCTTGCCATGCAAGCTTCCACACTGGAACAGAGACTGTAGCTGAGAGTTGGGTGAACTCCACACAGACTTTGGGACTCTTGGGTATCTTTCATGCAGGGGATTGTTCTTGGTTAATTGTAGTTTGTTTTCTTAGGATAAGGTTCATTTAGTTAGTAGTTAATAAAGTTCATTGTTATGTTTAATGTAGTAGTATTTTAATGTGGGGTGGTAACTCTGAGCAATCTTTGCTGAGAGTCCCGTACAGACTGGATCCTGGGTCTCCAGCTGCTTTCCCCATAGGGATTGGGATTGATTTCTGTGGGGCACTGGAGAAGGGCAACTAAATGAATTTAGCCCACCCGAAGGTTACACTGTCACCACTGGTGGCTCTAGGACGAGTACCAGCACCTTTTTAAAACAAGCCAAAACAACCACCCCCACCACCACCACAAAAAAAAAACAAAAAACCACACGCTGCTGTTATCCCAATCACATTCACTCACCTCTTGAAGGCTTCTGTGATGTTCTCTTGTGGTCAGATCCCTCTTGTTTTGCTGTAAGCCTCTTTTTTCCATAGTACCCACAATCACTGCATACAACCTTATCCTGTTCCTTCTCTCTTGATTTATAAGCCAGATCGGTGGTTTCGCAGAACCCACTGGGCATTTTCATTTTCTCCTGAAGAGGCCAGGTAATCAACTGAGCTGGCATGACATTTTTAGGTGGTTTCCAAAGCACCCTCTGGCCAATCTGTCGGTAGAAACTGCCTTTACCAGGAGTCAAGGTTCCATATGGAGTGGCTTCTTGAAAGAAGTATTCAACTTCATCCAAATCATCATCCTCAACTTCACTACTCTCTTCCTCTGTCACCAAGTACTCTTCCGAGTCTTCAGCCTCGGACAGAGACACACTTTTAACAGCTTTCTTCTTGAGGGAATAGATTTTCTTCTGACTAGAAGATCTAGGGACAACTCCAATCGTTCTACCTCTGCTGGCCAGCTCTTTAATCTTCATCTTTGAACAGCTTTTGAAGTTCTGGCTATTGACACCATTGATCTGCTCCCTTCCTACCATTTCATCTTCATTAAGGGAACCACCACTTCTAATTCTCTCTTTCTCTGAGTTCTCTGGGTTGTTTTGGGAAGTGTACATGCTCTTTTGAAGCACATAGTCAGGGAAAAAATAGGACACTGGTATTTTATCAATTGATGATCCTTCATCTTTAGAAGACAATTCATCAGAAGACGGACCAAGTACACTTTGATGTTTCCTTTGTGGTAAACACATATCATAGTTGTAGTTCACATCCATGTCATCTACACGAGCTAGCCAGCTGTCAGAAGGAACATACTTCTCAACTGATTCATCACACCATAAGCTTTTATCCAATGTTATCTGACTTTCATTGATTGTACTATGGCTCCGATTTAGCCTTTTCTGCTGTAGATTTGAGTCATTTGTTACTTCCATGCTGGATGGAAATAAACCAGCTTGCTGGACAAGGTTGGACTCCTCCTCAGAAGCCTTTGAAGCAGAAGATCTTTTCAGACTAGATCTTTTAGACTGCATGGTCTGCCTTGCTACTACCTGATCATTACTAGCAGTTCTGGCCAGCTCAGCAGTTTGCATTGCCCTGGCTTCACCTAGAGGAGATTTTGCTCTTTGGCTTGCATTTCCCTGGCTTCCTTCATCCAGTTTTACTTCACTATTGTGGACCTCTTTTTCCTGCCCATCTTCACCACTCTGCTTCAAAGGGAGAGCAGTTTTCCGCTCATCTGAATAAGAAGCACAAGACACCAATTCTTCCCCTTCACGAGGGCTATATATTACCCCTTCACAAGAGCTAACAGAAAACAAGTCACGTTGCACAATATTCTCTGGGACTGGTTTACCACTTGCTACATCATACAAAGGAATGGTTTCCTTAAAGGATTTCCATAGCTGAATTGCAGGCGATCCATTTCCGTACTCTATCCTTACCTCTTCTTTCTCAAAAGCATAGCTTCCTGAAGTAATGTTTCTATACTGTGCAGAGCTTGAAGAGCCCTTATTATGAAATTCTCTTTCTGGCACAAGAGAAGAGCCAGATGAATCTTGTTTCACTGAAGTACTTTCAGTTTCTGTACCAATACCAGAAGAAACAGAGGCCATATTTCCTGCATCACAGCCTTTCGTTTCTGTACGGAGATCCTGATGCTTTTTCGGTTTGTTTTCAGGCTGTCTAGGATCAGTCTGTGTTTCTTTGGTCTCTGTTCTTTTCCCAGGGCTACTATAATGTCTAAACCGTGTTGCATGATAAAACATAGGGGAAGGTGGGGGAACATTAAAATAAGGTCTTCTGTTAACTCTCGTGTGCACGGGATGCTGTGGAACAAAATATCCAGGGTACTCATGTAGTGCAATAGAATAAAATGGAAGGTAAGGATTGCCACCTCTGAAACCTGGAGATATTCAAGAGGAAGAAGAGAGACACATGCATTAATCCATATAACAGCACAACCTTCTTAAATAAGAGCTGAAAATCATCAGAATCCATCAGGTGCATAGGAACTGCTACACCAGCCCAAACCAGTGGTATATATCTAGTTAAATATCCCACCTCCAATACAGACCAACACCAAATATCTAAGAAGAAAGTGCAAGAACCTCACAGGTTAACAATTACAGGGTAACATACCTATAGGCGACGTCTTCCTAATTAGTTTGGTATATGCCCTGAAGTATGAGTGTTATCTACTAAGGTACCTTCAATTATAATCCCTTTTAGAGTTGTCCTTTACTACAGCTAGAAATCCACTTAAAATATGCATTTTAAAAGGTATCCAGCATTTATTGGGAAATAGTATGTACTCTTAATATGTATTTATGAGCATTTTAATAAGAGTGCATGATGTTGACTAGAAGTTTGGTTTTGAAACTGCAATCTCATATTAGCCAAGACTAATCAGAAAGCCATCAATACCAATAAAAGTTACATTGGTCTGCCTCCTATGGAGCCAGATTATATTCACATATTACTGGAAACAAGATTTGCATAGCTTTACTGCCTTGGGTATTTAGCTGAGTTTCAGGCATAACAGTATCAGCTTTCTCTGTGCCCTGCTATTACAGCAGAGTATTAGAAGTCACCCAGTTTTCAGAAATTTCCCTATAGTTTTCCTCACTCACTCCCCCTCCCCCTTTTGTCATTGTCTTAAGGCAACAGGGGGTTGGAGGATTTTGCTGTTCAATTAAATATTTGCAGTTTCTCTTGAACCCCAAGTTGTCTCAGCAGCAGCTATACAATAGTAGTCCCAAACACCAACTAGTGAGAATGCACATTATATGATGCCAAATCAGAAGTACGATGTCAAAGCAATAGTTATTTTTTGCTAAACATTCCTGACTATGCTCAAGTGACCTTTCCTCCACTTAACTCCAGACACCCCAGGCTTTTACCATGAAGCCTCTCAAGAGGCAGCACAATGGGAGGAGCGTCCCAAACACAAAACTGGTTGGAGATTAGAAGTTGACTGACAGTTTCTATTTCAGCACTTCCTGAAGAACTTTGGACAAATAAATCTGTTCATCAGTGCTCATTTTCTACACACAATAAATAAGACACTTGCCACCTAAGGGTGCTCATTCAATATTCATTACATTTTCAAAGATAGCACGATCTTTAAGTTCAGTTCTGAGTTATATCAAGTTTTCTATCTTGACTGAAATTAGCCAAACTGATTATACTCAAAATGCCTAAATAGGCAAATAGCATAGTAGTGATCTCCATTATAAATGGGCTCTCCTATTAACACCAGTTGCTGAAACTGCCTGCTTCGGTTTACTAAACGCTTCCCAATAAAAATGTACTCTTCTTGTCCAGGTCATTTGGTGTTACCCCACTCGTGAATGAGACAGACATCAAAATGCAGTTTATAATGTAGCTGAACAAATAGACAAGGAAAGCAGGGTCATAAGAGAGACAGACACCTTCAGTTTAAACACTTATTCTAGCCTCCATGATATTAGGATGAAATACAAAGAAGTTACATAACAGGTGAAAGGATATTTGAATTTCCTTCCCTCCGGCAGCACTCCCAAAGGCATGTTTTCCTCAAATGGCTCTACTTTGCCTTACCTGGTGCAGGTACACAGTATGGATTGTACACATGACTGAGGTACCATGGATTTGGAAAAGGTTGTTGAGTTGTTGGCTGTGCATAAAAAAAGGGTCTTGTGTTGTTTGTAGAATACGGCCCACTTTCTGAAGCTGGAGCAGCGTTCATTTTTTAACCTTAAAGGCAACAAGGGATCAGGGTTATCCACTTTAAGACTGCCAAGTCACATGACAGATCACACTTCTAAACAAGTCACAGTATTGCAGGGAGACAGACAGACTGAAGGGGCCAAATAAAAACAAAAATGTCCCCCCACACTAGTGCAACTGACTGTGTCCTGAGGATTTTCACCTGCATTCATTTCTAATCCCTTTAGGAGAGAAGATATGAAGGCCACCTTAGTATCTAGCAATAGATAAGTTGATGTTGCTGTGAAACCAAGAAGCTCAGCATCCAGCAGTCATTTGTCTCACTAAACAGCCACTACCACATGACAAAAAACAGGACAGTGTTTATGCACATTACTCAATATATCCAAGAAATAAGCATTAGCCATTCTTCTCAAGATTTAGTTAAAAAATAAGGAAACTTTTTTGGTGAACAAAGATAAGCCTTGTTATAAATCATATATCAGCAGGCAGCTCTGAAACAACCTTCACAAGAAGCACTCTACTATCCACAATTAATTGGCAGGGGCAGGGATTAGAAAGTATAACAATTGACTTTAGCTAGTATGAAGAGAGGCAGACATTTTGATAGAGAGACTTCAAAAAAACCCACTAACAATACAACTTGAACCAACAACCTGTTACAAACTGGTAGACAGCTCAGTCTTCACAAGGAAGAAAAGCACTCAAGGACTGCAGAGTCCTCTTTCCTCCAGATTCCAGCTAGAGCACAGTCTCAATACAGATTAACTAACAACCATAAAGCTACATGAGCCCCTTACTGCACCTACTCTTCTAGATCAGGCACCCAAAAGACTAATTTGACCTTTAAAGAAAACAAGCCCTACAAAGATACACTAGTCCACCCCCACCAAAGTCCTCCCAAAATTAAGGTCCATGCTGCTGCTTACAGCCCAGCAAGAGACTAACCCCACTCTCCCCTCACCTTGTTTATTGAACACAACTACCACGGTCCACTCCCTTCACCACCTGTGGCTCATTTAGCAGCCATCCAAGGGACCTTTTCCATCAATCAGTGGGTGTGGTATTTAATGGAAGGGGCAGGAAAGTAGCAACTACCACAGTCCTTGGGCAGAAGATTCACAATGCCAATACCCCAATTCTGTAAACGCTTCCATGAGGTTTATATTCAATATGTATAAGAATTAGGATCTAACTGATGTAGGTTGCAGGTAAAAGCAAGATATAATCAACACTACATTTAAAGTGATAATTCAAAACAATCTTTTAAAAAAAATCCTAACAAAGCATTAAAAAAAAGTTCATGTCAAATTTTATTTATTGATTCCTTTTGTCACTGTTAATACTAATAGAAGTAAAAGACTAATAGTCTTATGTCAACATAGGGAACTGGACAACTGACATTCACACCCCACCAACTCAAGCAGGGAGGAGTGTCCACACCCAACAAAATATACTCCACTACTTGAAATGTATGAAAATTAAAGATAAAAAAATGACTAGAGTACACATTGAGTCACCAGTATCTAAAAAATGTGGGCCTTTTAACTGTCACTTTACTACTTGAAATAAAATCTTAATGAAACAGAGCATCATTAGACTATAATTTTTTTTTGGCAGGGATAGAAAAGAGAGAAACCTGTGATGTGAGAAGGGGACAGACAGACTCACATGAGAATAGAGGGATGTGATGTATAGACTTTCTATATTTCAGGGTTTATCTACACTCGCACTTATGGCAATAAATATTTTGTTTAGGGTTGTGAAATCCCCCCCCCCACTGAGCATCATATGTTTTGACTGGCATAAGCACAAGCACAGCTATGTTATGTAGGCAGGAGAGAGTTCTAACAACATAATAAAACCACCCAAATGAACAATGGTAGCTATGCAGCTTAGAGCTCATCTGCTGACATAGCTCTGGCTACACTGGAGCTCATGCCCTAAAATGTATGTTGCTTAGCAAGATTTTTTTTTTTTACATCCCTGACCAAGAAAAAGTTTTGCCAGCATAAGCATGAGTGTAGACAAGCCTCCTCCCTAATTTCACTTGTCTCCTTACACTACTTTGATCCACTTTACCCTAGAGATGCCCCAATCATAGAATGAGCTCTGCATGGCAAAAAGATTTATGATCTCATCAGTTCTCTCCCTTTTTGCAGTGTTGCTATGCCTTTTGATTTGATCACAGCTCTCAGATTGGTTTTCAAAGCCCCAACTCCTGGAGTCCTGTGACTCCCCAGCTGGAGGCGAGAATCTGAGTTCCGCCCTCTTAGCCTTACACGGCTACAGTGAGCGCTGTCTGCCGGCAGGGGGCGCCTTCTGCTCTCCTCTACTCTGCCCGCCTCTTCTTCCCCCGCCCCCCACGTCGCCGGCCGGTTTGATTTGGGCGCAGGCGCACTCGTCCTTTCTTATGACCTCTCCTCTCTCCCAGCAACCCTCGCGCTGAGCTACTCGGAAATCCCCCGCTCGCCACTGTCGGATTGCGTATGTCAAAGGAGCGTGGGTCGCCTACGCCCCAGCGGCCTGCCCAGCTGGCGCGGACGAGAGAAACAGCGCCTGCGCGAAAGGGACGTGAGGAAGCTCCAGGTGTTCTTACGCGCATGCGCGCGAGGAACGGAAGTGCGCGACGACGGAGGGCGGGACAGCAGGGCACTATTGGGCAGGGGAGCGCGCGCGCGTCACGCGGCGGGGGCGCGCGCCGCCAATCTTAACGGACGTTGAAGGGAGGTAAGAACAAATGCGCGCGCGCGTCGCAACCGCCTCCCTCTGCCGCCGAGGTTTGACACCGGATCCGTTGCCCAGCGGTGCTGAGGCCGCTGAAGAGGAAGCGGTGGCTGGAGGTTTGTCCGAGTACAGGGAAGAGGGACGCGGCGGCGGTTGCGTTTGTTTCTCCCACGGGAGGGGAGGAAGGAGGCGGGGACTGAGGCAGACTTGCAGACCCTCGTCTCGCCGCCGGGCCCGCTCTGGTGCTGGGCTGCGTCCGCTCCGCCTCGGCCTGTGTAGTGCGAGAGGCCTCCGGGCTCCGCCCCCATCTCTTCCCGGGCCGCCCGGCCTCCTGGGTCCCTGCCTGGGGTGCGGGTGCTGGGCAGGCGATGCTCCCCGCTCGAGAGGCCCCACCGTCGTTGCCGTGTCGGCTCCGCGCGGCCTGCGGCTGGGTGCGGCCCCGGGAGTCGCGGTGTGTCTTCGCCCGGCGCTGCGCCCAGGGACACGGGATCGGGTCCTCGGGGACCCTTCCTTATCCTTAGTGGAGATGTTCGTTCACATCGCACCGGCCACGCGGTGCCTGCCTAATAACCCAGCCTCGTAATGGGCCGGCCAACCGATTGCAGTGCATTTTATTTCCATTCCCCGCCGGCGGGGCAGGGCAGGGGGCTTTGGTTTTAGGCTCTTCCGGCTGCAGAACTGTGAGAGGAGCCTTGGGGAAGAAGGGCGCTTGGAGGAAATGGTGTTGCTGCATTCTTGTGCCACTGCTCCTGGGGCAGATATTAATTGCATCGAGTTGGATCTATGCACAGTACCTGACTTCTAGGCTCCTTACATATTTAAGGGTGCGATGACTTAGTAGTCTTCAGCTTCACCTGGACTTCTGTGGATCTGTGTCTGATATAATTTACAATGTCCCTTTTTGGTGTGCCTGCAAAACTTAAACACATATTATGCCTAGCACAAGATGTAGAATAGTTTTGATGTTTTCCATCATGTGCAAATTATTTCCCCATATTAAACATTTTGTTTCTGATTTTTTTTTTCCTTTCAGTGTACAAGAAAATGATTGGACACATGCAGTAGCTGCTTGGGTGGTGGGAGGGAAACCTGAAACTTGATTATAATTTATATAGCACTACATCTGTCTCTTTCTAATTTTTGTATTTTTATAAGGTGACTTGCAAAGCCAACAAGGATTGATCTCTTTTCCACCCCCCCCCCTTATGATATAATGAAAGCTCAAAAGATTTATTTTTAAAATTTCACTTGTACCCTTTACTTCAGAAATCTGCTTGGGGAGGCTCCACTGGAGAGCAAGTAGGGTTATACCTAGACAAACTTAATTAAGGTTGAGAGTATAAGGATAAAGATCCTTACAAGAATGTTGTAATTGAGGAGTTGTGAGATCATAATTAAAAAGTCATGAAACTTATAATGAAAGTTAATGTCAAATACTCGAGTTTATTGATAAATTCTATATAAAGTATTAAAATTACCTTATCTTGACAAGTCATATAACCTGATCTGGGCATAAAAGGCATGCTTACGGAGACATGTTAGCTCTTGTCTAATTATACCCTGGTAATTGTTTGACTGGTGGATACAAGGTTTATTTCTGCAAGGTGCTGAGTACTGCCATGAGCACATTACGGAAAGGGCCACTAAATAAATAGCAGACTTCACTCCCCTAAAGACAGTTCTTTTATTTGCTTTTATTATTGTGGAGGAAGCCAGCCTGAGTTGGTGCAGTTGCTGTAAAATTTAAGAGATATTTGTTCTTGTGTTCTAAGGGTGTTTATGGATGAGTAAAATACAGTTTTCAGGCTTCTAACTTTTTCAGAACATCACTGAGGACAAAGTTTAAGATTATCATACTACATTTTTATATTCAAATTTTTGGATTCCTTGTCTCACAGCTGTACTATTTTGGATAGTTCCAGAAGTTAAGATGTATGATAGCAAGTCTGGAGTTGGAAACTTCATCTAGCCAAGAAAAGAGATGGGTTGTTAATATGCCATTTAAAGAAGAGAGAAGTTCACTTTCGGACTGCTAGACCTCACTAAGGACAGCCCTGACTCAGTGGTGTCAGTGGTCAGTGAACTGATGAGAAGTTCCAAGGCAGGCTGGATCTTTCCACTGGATAAAAATAACCTCCCCACTCCTTCTTTTGGGGCTGGGGAGTCTTTTCTTGATGTAATCTTTGTGGGCTGTCACCGAGCTGTCAGTTTTCTCCTGTATTCATGTTTGTGAAGATATACTTCCTCTAATAAATTTCCCCAAGGAGAAAAAGACAGCAAAGAAAACTGGCAACCAATTTATAGAGCCCTGCTTGAATACAAAAATGTGGCTCCGATCCGCATCCGCTCAATGTCAGTCTGTATCTGATCTGCATGCCATGTTTTATGTGTATCTGTAACCACATCCGCCACGGAGCTTGGGTTCACAGTCAGCATTTTAGTCTTTGATTGGCTCATTCCCCATCGGTCCTGCCCACTTCTTCCTTTTCTTGTTTGCGGTTTGCATGCTGTGCTGTCAGTCATATTTCCTTGGCCACCAGTGAAAACTCTGATTGACAACATGGCACTGCAAACAAGAAAAGGAAGAAGTGGACAGGGAAGGCATGGGGAATGAGCCAATCAAAGGCCAACATGCTGACTGACTGACAGTGATCTGTGGTCTCCAAGCCCCCAGTCTGCTGTGACTGAGACTGATTAGCTGGCAGACCACAATCAGAGCTGAGCTGGGATTGGCTGGAGCACTTCTTCGTTCCTCTGTGTGTTGCTAACGGATCATAACAGCAGCTGCAAGAATTAATCATAAAAATAGAATCCGCAACCTCCGGCCAATCCGCAACAATGGGGTTGCGGATATCTGCACCTGCATCCGCAGATACGGATACCTGCGGATTTGAAGTGGACACCTGCAGATCTGCAGGGCTCTACCAATTTGTAGTGTTTAGTCATGTCTTACAAGTGGTGTGTACATGTTTCAGACAGTGGCTTACTTGGTGGTTTCACAGCTCTGTCAGAAGGCTCTCCTCCTCAAAGTATTAAGCTTTTTATATGAAGCTTAGTCCCATGTTAGAGACTTGTCTGAAATTAAAAGCCACCCCTTTCAAACAAGACACTAGAAAATGAGACAAAGTCCACTATTAGGTCTTTAGAACTCCATGACCTTCTCTTTCGCTATCAAAATCTACGTGGTGTCTTCAGGTTTCAGGACTCGGTTCTACATGAACTGATGCAGTAACATTATTAGAACAGGCAGAAGAAAATAGCTAAGATGTGAGACTGCTTCATCAATCACCTGTTTCTTATTCAGTACTGAGGTTGGATATTTGACATCTTGCCCAAGAGTCCAGAGCTAGTTGTAACTTCTGCTTCTTCCTCTGTTCCACTTTTCTTGTGGAGATCACTTGGCAGAGTTGATTGATTTCACTAATCAATTTTAATCTTATTTAGAATTTGTATTTTTCAAGTATTTTCCTTGAGAGAGTCATTCTTGTTGGTTGGTATAACTATATTAAAACCTGTTGATTTGCAACTAAATATAGCCTGTATACCATAATTGGTTTACTTTTTGAACTAGAGGGATAAATATCTAAACATTCTTATTTAAGCAGTTAGGTAACTCAGCATTTATTCACATAGTTCTTAATTTTGTTAGAAAATGGTGAATGACACACTTATTTTCCAGATGGGTTTTTGCTCTTTTGTGAGATGCATATGGATGAAAATTGGAATTCTATTAAAAAAGCACATTTGAAAGTGTTTAGTTTATATCAAATGTGCTTGATAATAACAAAAATTAGTTGATCAAATACATGTTTTACTTTTAAAATTGATTTATTATTAAGCAGAGAAAGTATTGTAGTTAGTGAATTGACTATTTCTGTTCACCCTGGATCAGAGTTTGAGATATCTAGATACTGGAAGATATTGATAAGTGCTTTTTAAAATCTCATTATATGCCCATGGGCATCTTTAAGGCACCTAGATACTTTTGAAAATCTGGGTCTCCATGTTTTTCAAGTTATTAGAATTACTAGATCTCATCCTATCCCACTTGGTTTTAATTCATATGTTGGAAGCAGGAAAACAAGCTTTCCTGTTCTTTCAACTCCCAATCTATAACTCAACTTTATCTGAACTTGTCCAAACAAAGAAAATATTTTCTCCGCACCTGTTAACAAAACTGAAACAAAAAGTAATAACTTCAAATACTTTTCTGTTCAACACAGCACTTGATCCATTATAAAGATTGAAAATAACAAGAGACTTAATGCCGTACATGAGTGTGACGTTTACAAAGCTTGAGTTGATCCCAAAAGTTTAATTTCTTCCCCTCATTAGGTATATAATTAAAAAAGCAGCATCCTTTAACTCATTAAAGTTTGATAGCTTATTGATGCAATAAATATTTAATTTCAATTGTTTTAATAAACAAACTTCCAAATTAAGCAGTTTTTAAAAGAAAAATATATAAGATTTTGTAAATGGAAAAAATCACTTTTTTTATTCTTCCTGCCCTTGGTCAGTTTTGTTGCAGCTTGATGTGGAATTGCTGTGAATCAGTGAGTAACTGAGATCATTTTGTTTGAGTATGTTATCCAGTTGCATTCCAGCCTCTCAACTCTTCTGCACCAATGCCTCTTTAGCTCTTGCTTCGGCAAATCATCTGTCCGATGCCTAGGGGCAGCCCAAAAACAGAGGCGCCCTAGGTGAGCAGCAGTGAAGGCCTCACCCCCACCCCCCTGGCTGAAGGACTGCTGCCGCCACTTCTGGTGGTGTTGCAGAGCACACTGGGCTCCCCAGCCAAAAAACCATCACGGCTACTTTCCACAGCACGCAAAAGACCCCCTCTGCTGAAAAAAGCTGCTGCTGCCGTTGCTTTCAGCATCGGGTTAGTGGGAGGGGGTCTGGGACAAGGATGGGGACAGCAGTCCTGGAAATGTCAGTGCCACTGGCTCTTTTTTAGGCACTAGAGAGAGTTTGCCTCCCTGGCTGTTAGGCAGCAGGGGCAAAATTCTGAGTGCCCTGGCGACCAGGATTTGTTGAGCCCTGCTTTAGTTAGTCCTGTCAAGAGAACAGACTCAGACCAGAGAAAGGCTCTTCACTAAAGGAGTTGGACCGTTCAGGTGTCAAGTAGGACATAATGGAAATCTTATTCACTGTATGTCTACTGAAAAAAGATAATTTTTGTCCCATTGTGTCCCTCCAAAAATAGCCATGTTTTTCAGAAAGATCACATTCTACATATTATAATGCTAGCTGCCATTTTCCATGCCAATTTCTCCTTCAAACTTAAGGTGTCTATTTCTGTGGAACTTTTGGAACAATTTATAGAAAATATTTTTTGTTCTAGGAAATGACCACTATCTGTCTTTTTGGTCTTTGTTACACCAGTAAATATTTGTC
This sequence comes from Pelusios castaneus, assembly GCA_007922175.1. Taxonomy (NCBI): domain Eukaryota; kingdom Metazoa; phylum Chordata; order Testudines; family Pelomedusidae; genus Pelusios; species Pelusios castaneus. The sequence goes on along the minus strand of ML685756.1, from coordinate 3,709,970 downwards.
AGCTGTCTGACTGTGTCCACTGCCCCTCTAAAGGCCTTCATGCATAGAAAGGCAGTGTATTTTAGTGATTAGGGCACTGGACTGGAACTCAAGAAATCTGGGTTTTATTTTGGATTTGCTTTTGTCACTGGCCAGCTCGGTGACCTTGAGCAGGTTGCTACAACTGTTTTTTGTTTTTGTTTTTTCCAATTTTCCTTCTGTAAAATGGATAATGAGTACTACTAAGGAAAAGTTATAAAAATCCTATAAATATAATAATGAATATGAAGTCTTAATAAATACGATAACCATGCTTGTCCTGACTTATGCAAAGCATCTCTTTTATATATGCTATTCTGGTTTTTCCACTCTCAAAGGCACTTTCAGGAACTCTTGGTGAGTTGCCTCCTGAAGAATTCTGAGGTTGTGTGATCCCACCAGAGGACAGTGAGACTCATGGCCTCTTCCACAGATGTAACAAGATTATCTGAGTGTGAAATTGCCAGCAACAGCAGCAAAATTCAGGCCAGATGCAGACACCATGAGAGCTGAGTACTTCAATTTCATGGCTCTTTGGTAGGGACTCTCAGTGTTGAAGGGTGTTAATTTCAGACTGACCATCTGCTCTAAATAGGGGACCCCAACTCTGAGCTGACATTTCATAGGTGGTTCACAGTCTTCATATAAATGTTCTGCCACTGATCTGTAAAGTGCCTTCAGATTTTTTCTGCCATTGATCAAGGTCATGTTCAAGTGTTCCAGCTACTTGTAGTTCTTAGTCTTCCAGCTTCATCCTGTCTTCTTTCAAGGTTCATCAGTCTGCCATTTTATCTTCTGCCATTGAATAGGTCTGGGTTTCGGGCATTCCCTGTCCACTAGACCTTTCAGAAATCTTACTACTAGGCATACAACCAATTCCTTCATGAAATCATAACCTAGTGATGTCAAAGCTAAGTCTTTCGTGTTCTTAGTCACAATTTTTTGTGCTTGTTGAAGATATTTTTAATTAAAATATATTGGAATAGAGAGTTGTGTGATTTTAATGACTGATTTGTTTCACCATGGTCAATGGGGATGGAAAAAGTTGTCCTCTGTTCTCGTTCAAATCTGTAACAGGGGTGGTACTGAAGTTTCACCTGAATCAGACTGTTTGTCAGTGTTGTTCTCAAAACTTTATTCTTTACCAAGGTTTTAACCAGGCTCTAGACACTAGATGTCAGGAAGGCTTTGAGTTATTTGGATAGAACTAAGGCATTTAGGAAATAACAATGAACTTGACATGAAAAGCCTTTGGCTTAAGTGACCTAGCACCCTACTATGCTTTTATATATGTTGTTGTGGCTTCCACATTTAATTTCACTGGTAACTTGGTTTGTATTATGTCAGCAGTTTATGTTAAAGTCTAGAGCATTACAGGAAATAGTGTAGCAATTCTTACCCTTCTCTGTCTCCTATCCCCACAATATAAAAACATTGCCATACCCTGCTCCAGTACTTGAGTAACTGATTTGCAAACTAAACAGCCTTAAGTTCATTCACAGAAATATGTTCATTCTGTCATTTTCTATTTTTAACCTATTAATGATATTATCAAAAGCTAAAAGTATGTCATTGTCTACGCTACGTGTCACTTCCAGCAGCATGTTGTATACATACCTGGTGTCTCATCCTCCCCTACAGTATGGCTGTGAATAGCAGTTTAGACAATGAGGCTTGGCTTAGGTGAGTAAAGACATATCTGAAGCATGTGGGTATGTATTTGAGTATGCATCCTACACATATCTCTGTTTCCCGAAGTCCTGCGTATTGTCCTATTGCCAGCTCTCTACTGCTAGAGTCTCTCCCCGCTGCAGGGAAGCACTCTGGGAGCAGTAAGAGGTCCAGCCTTTCCTAGCTGCCTTCAGCCTGTCAGAGCCTTTTCATCACAGCAGTAAAAGGCTCCAGCAGCATGGAGCTAAGGAAATCTTTCCCTGCTGCCTACCTTCTGCCAGAGCCTTTCACTGATGTGTAACTACACACTATAGTGTGGGTGCAGTGTGCTTTTCATTGCAGCCCACTTTTCATGTGCGACTAGTGGTGTGCAGTACAAACACAGCCTTAGTGTGTTACATAACTGAAGAAAGTATCATAGTAAAGTGATACTTAACAGGTAATCAAATAATTTTTTCAGCACCTAATAGCTAAAAAGACTACATCTGCTTGCCAAGATAAAAATCCTGTACCACCATGTCCTGTACAGTTGTATGTTATCTGTTCTGTGTGAAGTTTAAATTGTCTTTTTGACTGTCTTTTTAAACGCTTTTGGCAATCTGTTCTTCAAGCAAAATATATTACTATGTTTCTTACTTGTACTTCCTTTTTCTTTCAGGCTTCCTTCCACTTCTGTTCTCATATAAATGTTCATATCAATACAAGTAAAGATGCATTGTGTCTATTTCCTCTTTCCATTCTCTTTTCACCCTTCCTAACTTCCCTATACTATTGTTTACTGTTTTCTTTCCATTTCTTGTAAAATATTTGGACAATGGAAAATTTCCAATATTTTCTATAATTTTGTTTGACTTTAGACAAAAATGTCAAACCTTTTGTCTAGCTATATTTTGTTTTTCACTGCTCCCCAAATCTTTTTCTTATTTTAATCCAATTTCTTATCTGTGCATATGTTGCACTTGATCAAGGTGAATAAACATTACACCAAATAATTTTATATTTACATGGCTAATAGAATATCAAATAACTTTTCTAAGACGTTTCAAGCTTAAATGCTCATCTCTGTAAGAAAGGCAAATCTGGAGTTTTATTTAAAACTATTACTGTGAGAACAACACTAACTCAGACACAAAATTGAGGATAAGCAAATAGTTTAATGCTATATTTGCAAGCAACGCCACCTTTCTATAAACCTCAAGAAAGCCTGACTGACGCAAATTCAACTATTTTCCATAAGGGTTTGCAGTTTCAAGTCAGTGGGACTCATTCTAAGTCTGATATTTTTGAAAATCCCCCCATGCCTAAACATGTGCTTGGGGACTAAAAATTAGGCTTCTGATTTTGGCATATGTATATCAAGTTCATGACAGGTTGCTGAAAATCTACACATTTTTTTGAAGCACATCTTTTTGAAGTGACAAAGACCATTCAGTTTTATGGTATCAGAAATCTTTCAGTAAAAATACTGTTTTAGCTGTTGATGCACCCTGCTTAATTTAACATCAGTAGGACTGTTCATGTCATTTAAGTGTTTGCAGCATCAGGACCATATGTCTTCATATTTTGTTTGTCTGTACAAGTTTTGAAAGATTTTAATAAAACTTACCAGCAGTTGCATTTAAAAAGCAAAAAATAAAACAAAACCCAGCACTTAACAATGTAGACCACTAATACATTTGAAGCACAAATTTTCAAGTTCTGCAAAGCCACAGTTTCAACAAATCAAGTGGCTTGAATTGCTCCACCCTGAATGTTTTCAGATTCCAAAACTTTGATTTTTATCACTTGCTGAATGCAATTTAGAACTGTTGACAGTGATACCAAAAGTTGTCACTTGAGCAGGGTGGATTGATTTAAATCTAGGCAGTTTAAATCAGCAGGCTGGAAATCTCAATTTAAATAATTAATTTTAATTTTGTTTAATGTTTGTACTTTTTAGTAATTTCCTTAAACAGAGGCTGGTTCTTATTGGTTGGTAACCACTAAAATGTGTTGATTTACAGCTAAGTGATTTACACTAAATTTGGTGCTGCTTTTTTGTTAACTAGGATACACTGCATTTATACATACTTAGTTCAACTATATAAAAACTTAAAACTACATTCATTCAGAATCTTAATTTGTACATTTTAAAATTCATAAGAAAATAGGTAAAAGATGCATTTCTTATTCACTAATTTTTCTCCTTGTGCCAAAATTAAAATTCAAGTAATGCACAAAAGATTATTTAAATGGTATTTTATTAGTTAAATAAAACTACATTAAATGTGCTGTATGCAAGAAAAAATTATTAAAATGTTTTGCATTTAAAAACTGACTTATTAAACAAAGTATCATCTGTAGTTACTGAATTCAACCAATGATTTTTAGTCAGCCTCTCCATGATTTTAGAACTAGTAGATCTCATCCTTTCACACCTAGTTTTTATTATAAATTGGAAAAGGGAAACAAGTTTTTCTCGGCTTCTTAACTTTGAATGAACTAGTCATTGAACTGAACTAGTTGAAGAAACTGTAAATGTTCTCTGTGTATCTACAGAGAGAAAGCTACTGCTATCAAAAATTGGTTTAGCACTTCAACAGACTTGTGTTCCAGGGGCTAAGCCAGTGACTTCTGCCAGTTCAGTTGTTTGATTTTTCTTTAAAACTTAGCAGCAGACAATTACGAGTTAATATTATGCTTATTTAATTTAAATTATTTAAATAGATTACTTAAACTTAAGCCTTAACATAAGTTGTTATAATTTTAAATGTATATTCTTAAAATAAATCTGTATTTAAATTTTTAAAAAAATCAAATTTTGTTTTAAAAAAAATTGTACCCACCCTGTCCTGAAGATGTATCTAGCATTGTTTCTTAGTTTTTTGTAATGGCCATCACCATAGCATCTGAGCACTTGGTTATTCATCCAAACTTTTTATGCTCAGATCTTAAAACAATAGCATTTAATTAAACTTAATATTGGAGATGAATATATGCAACCAGTGCTTTTCATTTTCACTGTTCTACCTCAAAACTGCACAAATCTTCTACAATTTTAGGATTAGAAGGTAATTTGGAAGGCTTATACTAATGGTATTTAGGTGATCTTAATGGTACAATTACATCCTTTATGTAAAATGGAGTCTTAACTTAGTACTTACAGGCTCTTTAATATGAGACCTTCTTTAATAGCATTCGTCTGGCTTCTTAACTGAAGTGATTCTTCCACACTTAATTAGAAGTATTTTGTCTTGAAATATCCTAGGTTTAAGAATTGTGGTGGAAACTCTGCAAGTCTTGCAAGTTGTACAGGACCTGCAAATTATGCAGGAATGGACTGCAGTCAGTTTTCTGCCATTGACCATTTGCATATCATGTAGCTTTCCTTCTTCCAAAGTAGAGCCGTCTGCATCTCCGTGTGGTTCCTTGCCTTCCATGCTATTATGCCTGTTCATATATGGACTAGAAAGTCTAAGGATGGGCTGCTGCTCACAATTTATAATGTGCAACAATTATGTACACTATATATTTTTAAAAAAGGTTAATATTTAATTTCCCACAGTGGGTTGTATTAATGCTTGTGTGATTGCAACAGAACCAAAATTGCAACACCTTTTCCCTCATGTAGTGAAGGACTCTTCTTCAAACCTAGCAAGATAAGTCAAGTGCAAAGTTAGGTGAAGCCGTTTTGGATATATGTAGTGACCCAAACAACAATTAGAAAAAGTGAACAAGTGTATTTTTAACTCGTTTATCCCAAGTATTATTTGTCTTATAGTAGATTCTTTTTCTGAAAAGATTAGATGTGACATGCAAACCATGCAGACAAGTTTGGTTGAAGTTGGGTTGTGATATGGGAAATATGACTAGTGATAATAGGAAAGTAGTTTTCTAACTATGGAAAGGCTAGCATTTCTAATGTTAAAATATTGGTGGTAATTATTTTAAAGCACATAATGTTGACAAAAGTTTTTTGTTATTGCTGGGATGGAATAAAAATCCTAAATTTATAGTTGGTAGTTTTCTTTACCATTAACTGGAGCAAATAAAGGAATTCCACCATTTAAAAAAAATTAATGTAAGGTATGGAGAAAGGAATACAATTATAGATATGCAATATTGCCTGGTGATCCATAACTTTTCCTCTGACTTTTGTTTTTAACTTTTCACCTATTAAAGTTTTATTGACCTGAGTTTTTTTCCACTGTTCTATTTCATAGATCTAGGATTCTTAATTTGAAGAAAAAAAAGTACAAGCTATTCTGCCTTTCTCTATCTTTATTTGTAATCTTTAGTTATTTTTGCACGTATTTGTGTCTTTCTAGAAATGTGTGTGGTATTTAAAATTGTATTTCAAATAACTTGCACTCAAGGTGGTCATTTTAGGCAAGAGAACTATGAAAGGAGAAAATGCTTTAAAAAAGTACTAACCTGTGAACCAATTTTATTTTCTTGCTTGCAGCCACTGATCATGAGATGTTTCCACGAAATCTACCTCAGACCTCACTTTTGCTCATTAATGTGCTGCATCATTACAAATCTCAGCAGGAGCTCTGCAAACGCCTTTGAAAAAGTCTCAGCAGGACAGATTGTGACACCAGATCAGTGCGTGATGACCTAGTAGTAGGTTGAAGTCTGAAACATTCTTGATTACAGCAGTGCAAGATAATATTGCCCAATGTATCAGTATAATTTCTAAATGCTTCAAACATCTCCTGCAGTTTCTTCTTTGTTACTCCAGAAACATTCATTTGACCTTTCTCCTGCAGAAAGATACTTGCTTCTCTAATCTGGTCCTGGAAATATTAATGGAATACAGTCATGTCTACCCAGGACGAAAGGCAGATCAATACTGAATATGCTGTGTCCTTGCTGGAGCAGTTAAAACTGTTCTATGAACAGCAATTACTAACTGACATAGTGTTGATTGTTGAGGGCACTGAATTCTCTTGCCATAAGATGGTTCTTGCAACATGCAGCTCTTATTTCAGGTAAGTGTTCATTCAAATCATGATCCATTCTTTCAGTTAAAGACACACTGTACTGTTTTGTAAACCACGCTAGACATACATAGTTAAAAATGAACATGAAGCACAGCAATTTGAAGATCATGTTAGTGTTGGAAATCTGAAGTGAATAATAGAGCTCTGAAATATTAATATTATTTCAAATAATAGTAACATTGAAAGGTTAAAGTAGGGTTTTCCAACATTTTATGACTTATTCCAGCCAAGGGACACTGCATCACCATCCAGCATTTGGAGAAAGGAAATAATTCTTGTGATCAACAGCCCTTTTCTAGGGTTAGTTCTGGTTATGCAGTGCAGTTCATTTCCTGTCTTTGGCATGTGAAACAGCTTTTTCCAGATAAGCTAGACTTTTAGTACATTTTGCCCTTTCTATTGACATGGTTCTAAAATAGATAGGCGAAGGTGAATAGGAATTCCTCACTGAGAGGAGGCAATCCCCTCGTTACCTCTCCCAACATGCTGCTTGCTCTCTGTTACACTCCTTGAACAAGTATCTTCTGCTTATCCTTTTAAATGCAGGGATTTCTGAGGAAGCTTACAACTTCATGTTTTGAGTTCAGTGATAAAAATAGGCACTGCAGAAGCCAGAACCTCTGCTTTGGGTTTCAAAGAGGATCGATGGCAGATTAAGCATTGTCATAATTCTGAGATTCTTACTGTGCCAGTGCTATCCATTTCTCTTCTGAAGTGCTAGTGGAGTTTTAAATCCAGTAATAGATTTCCTGACGGTCCTGTTTTAAAATGTGCGTTTGGTAGTTCTCATGCTATTCTTGTGAATTTCTCCATACCAAGTTTTAGAAAGAACTAACCTGTGCTGGGGTTTTGTAGCCAGGCTTAGTCATGCTATTGGTGCCATTGAATCTGTTTTCTGGTTTAGGACATGGAAGCCTTGAAACTAGAGTCTGGATCTAACAAGTTGTTAATGACCATGGGATCTTCTATATATCACTAGTTCCCAACTGGTGGTCACAACCATCCTTCTTTACTTTATAGCTAGCTAGATAAAATTGTTTTCCCAATCTTTTTCCACTTGTAACATGGCTTCACAGGACTGTTGAAAACCACTGAAGATGGTAGTGATCACCAGAGATGTGATTCAGGAGTACTTAGTGACTTCTTCCCTCCTTCTGGGGAGTCAGAGGCAGTCTTGGTAAGTGGTGAAGTATTTGGCTCTTTCAGATATGCAGCCTTGACATGGTTCAATTTTGGCTAATATTTCCTAATAAAATGGGAATATCAGATCCTAAACTTACTTCTCTAAGGGAGTGACTTCCATCCACTTCCTCTGCAACCCCTATTGCTCAGCTAGTTGACACTTCTTAAGAGGGCAAAGTTGGGGGTGTGGGTTCTGTCAACTAGAACAAAATAAGTGATGTTTTTTTAAGAGATCATGAAAAAGACTTTAATCTTAATTGAAATTAAGATTAAATCTTGAATAATTTACAACCCCCTCTATCTTGAAAAATAAGTTTACTATCTAGAGCAGGGGTCCTCAAACTACGGCCCGCGGGCCGGATATGGCCCGCCAAGGTTATTTACCCGGCCCCCGCCCCTGCTGCGGCCTGCCCCATGCGTCTGGGGCAGCGGGGTGGCCGCGGCCAGGGCAGGCTGCTGGTCTCCCACCCACCGGCCGCCTCGACTTCTCGGCCCAGAGCCGACCCCGCCCCGCTCTGCCGACACGGGGCCAGGATCGGTCTCCGTTGCCGGGGTCTGTCTGCCCTGCCGGGGCCGCGTACGGTCCCCGCCGGTGCTCCCTCCCAGCTGTGCAGGCTGCGGCCGGGCTGGGGAGATTCAAATCTCCCGCCCTGAGCATGCGCAGATACAGCCGGCCGTCCCTGTAGTTCCCAGCCTCCGGCCAGGTAAGGGGGCTGGAGGGAGGCCTGGAGAGGGGTGGGTGGGGGACGACGACAAGGAGACGGGCCGGGTTAGAGGGGTGGGGATGGGGACAAGGAGACGGGCCGGGTTAGAGGGGTGGGGGTGGGGACAAGGAGACGGGCCGGGTTAGAGGGGTGGGGGTGGGGACAAGGAGACGGGCCGGGTTAGAGGGGTGGGGACGGGGACAAGGAGACGGGCCGGGTTAGAGGGGTGGGGACGGGGACAAGGAGGCTGGTGGGGGCTGGGGAGGGGTGGAGGACAGTGTTCCCTTTAAGCTGCATGGGTGCATGGCCGTGCAGCGGCCCTCACAACCCCCACGCAGCACGGAGGGACCCCCCGTGCAGGCCGGCAGCCCCCACCGCCCCCTCCAGACCCCCTGGGCTGCTTCCTTTCTCTTCCCTGCCTTCCTTTCTCTTCTTTCTCTTCCTCTCCTTCCTTTCCTTTTTTTCTTTTTCTCTTCTTTGTCTTCCTCTTCCCTGCCTTCCTTTCTCTTCTTTCTTTTTCTTCCTTTCCTTTTTTTCTTTTTCTCTTCTTTGTCTTCCTCTTCCCTGCCTTTCTTTCTCTTCCTCTTCCTTTCCTTTTTTCTTTTTCTCTTTTGTCTTCCTTCCTTCCTGCTCTTTCTGTCTTTGCTTCCTTCCTTTCTTTTTTTCTTTCTCCTCCTTCCTTCTTTTTTCTTTCTCCCTTCTTTTTTAAAACTTTTTAAAAATTAATTTTAAATAAAAACCTTTCTTAAAATTAAATTTCAATTCAAAATTCATTCCAATTAAATTAATTAAACACAATTAATTAATTCTATTTACAATCACTTTATCTTCAATTAATGCCTATAATTTCTGTCTTGTGAGTTTTCCCCAAAAATTTATTCTGAAAAAGTTTTTCACACGGCTTGAAAATTTTGCACACAAGCCACCAAACCTAGAGGGAACATTGGCTACTAGTTGCGTACACAACAGCAGGCTAACATCGGTCAGTCCCACACTCTGGGCCTGGCCGGAGCCCACAGCACCAACAAAAAGTGTGTGGATGCATTACTGCCTGCCACCCAGTACCCAGAAACACAGGCCAGCAGCAGACGTGATAGCTACGCGTTCACGTTTTTTTTCTAACTGTAATACGGCCCCCCAACAGTCTGAGGGACCGTGAACTGGCCCCCTGTTTTAAAAGTTTGAGGACCCCTGATCTAGAGTGAAATTTACTGATTGCTGTCTCCTTAAGCCACTTCCCTGACAATTTAAAGGGGTAAATGTGTACATTTTAAGTGTAATATACCACCTATCTTGTCTTCCATATACACTTTCCTTTTAGGCTTTTCATAGCTTTTTTCCCCCTTTCCCATGGAGTAACTCTTCATGAGGTAACTTTAGTGTCTTTTTTTTTTTTTCCTGAATTGTTGTCTTATTAGTTTCATTCTTTAGTTTATGCTCCCTTCAGTTTTTTTACGTAAATTTTTTTTATACGGTGCTTCTTTTTGTTTTTTTAAAAAAAGGGTGCTGGTATTCAGCAAGTCTGGCCCCAAGCCTGGTTGGGGATGCAGGGCTGGGCTGCTGCAGCAGTGGCAGCCTGATCTGGCCCCGGCTGGGCCCAGGTCCTGAGACGTTTTTGGGGCCAGTGATGCCCCAGGTCAACATCAGTGTAATAAAAAAAAGGTGCCAGTACTCCATACCCGTGTGTACTGTCTCCAAAAAAGCACTGGTTTTACACATGCAGAATATATAATACTTTTGTTTTATAACTTGTGATCTTTCTTTTCCTTGTCACACACAGAATTCAAAAAGCATAGTCACCTAAAATACAAGGATTAAGTTTTCTATAAAAAATTAGTGATGGGGGGAGCCCTACTGCCCAGAAACTGCATGTTTGAGAAACTTTTTTTTCTTCCCCGTAGTAAAGCTACTGGAAAAGGAAATTATAACCAAAGTACTGTCTTTGAATCTTGCTTATGAACTCAGTTTCTGGTTGGTTAGATACTTGAATCCCTCTGGCTGCTGGAAGATTGGGGGTGAAGTGGGGAGGGAAAGGGGAGGGGAACTCATCGCACCCCAGCCGTTGCTTCCTGGCAATGGGGAAGAAAGGCAACTCTGATACTGAACAGTTTTTGATTGGCAGATTTAGGACTACCATATTGGGTTGCATTTTGGTTTATTTTGTAGTTTCCTAGCAACCGTAAAGTAGACATTTAACTTTTGAGAAGAGCTTGGATTCTACAGAAGCTGGTGCTCATCTGTTTCTGTCTCTGCCTGCTACTAATAAGTGTGCATTTCAAATTCTGGTGAGGATTTCTCTGTCATAGGAGCTGTAACAGATGACATAGTTAAATGGCAAAAAGTCTAGATTTACAGGCTGTTTCATTGTGTGGCTTTTCTTCAATATGGAAACAAATTGATTGCCAGTAGTGTCCTCTTGGGGAGAGAACTGCAATGGAGATGAAACTTATCTTTTAACATGCAACAATTGATGAGTTAAGTTTGCAATGTTCAGTACCAAATGCATAATATTATTCTGGTGTGGCAGTGATATTTTCAAAAAGATAGTTCTTTCACCCTGCTTTTTCTGTGTGTACCTTCTCGCCTCTTAAAAGAAAAAAAAAAGTTCAGTATGACTTTAGTAACTGGTATCTCCTGAATCACTACATGAATAATACTTCTTTGTTTTCAGATGGTATTTGTAACTGGTTCCAGAGTTCGAACAGTTCTAGAAATAAAAAGCCCTTAAATTTGGTCAGACATGAATTGTGTATGGCTAGTAATCACAAGGTGCCAGTGTTGGAAACTATCAAAGCTCTCTCAAAGAATTAGATTATTAGAGTATGCAGTCAGACCGCTTTCTAAGAGTGCTTGTTTTGTATACCAATGTTCGTTAGCAGGAACATATGGGTGACCTTTTATTATGTTGCTCCTTAGTGACTGTTGCTGTTATGGAGAGTGTTGCCTGACCAAACGTGTATAAAGAGTTAATGGTGTTTTGGAAGGAGTGGGACAGCCGCCTTGTGCAGGAAGGAGTAGGGAGGGAGGTGAGGGACAGGAATATTGGGTTTGGCAGGAAAGCCATTGGTCAGCAAAATGGCTGCGCAGCCTTGGCTGTTGGGAACAGGATGAGAATTCTGTTGCGAGCAGCTTTATGCTCCACCCTAGTGAGGGATGAATGGCTGGGGAGGGCACCATGCACAGCTTGCGATGGGAAGGAGTGGCTTTTTAGCACAAACTGGAAAACAGAAGGGGTGGGAAGGAGACAGGTCAGTGCCCTGTGGAGGGGAGCTGGCAGCTGAGATGGAGGGGACAGTTTTGTGAATGGGGAGGGTCCCTAATACTTCCCCCTGCAAAATAGCAACCCCCCACTTCTCGCTGCCTGAAAGCCAGTTGCTGAGGAAGGGAGGAGGAAATCTTCCAGCTGTGCCTCTGCTGCTGCCCTGGCTCCAGCTTCCCTCCTCTTCCCCCAACTCCAGACCTTCCCTACTACGCAGGCATTGTCAGGCAGGGCAACTGGATGGGGCTGTGGGCCCTGGAACTGTGCTAAAGGGCCAGTGTTGGGAAGGGAGTGGAAAAGGTGCAGTTTGGGGGAGCAATGCTGCTACATGACCCTTCCAGTCTCTGCCCCTGGATGTGACAACATGGCATCACAAATGTTGCTCTTATGCAGTGGCTATGTTGGTGTTACCTAGTGGACTACTCAAAGCATAAGCAGTGTTCCAAGGGGAAATATTGCTCGTAAGCGCTGGTTGCCCTTGCAAGGGTATTGGTGCAAACAAGCTTCTGCTGTATTAGAATGGGAGCTCTGGCACTGGGCATGGAGGGGAATGAGCTGGTGTTGACTTGTTTTAGTTTTCTTGGTTTTCATTTTAAAGTCTGTTAAATCAAGTCTTTGTAATGCAAAGCTAAGGTTGATGTCAACACTGAAGATAGGAAACATTCATGTTCAAGTTTTCAATACTGTCCTTAAACCTAAACTTCGCATAAGCAGAATTATAACCTTCCATCGTAAACATTGTTTAATAAAAGAGAATTCTTGAGTTCTTGTCTCATCTTGCCAGTGCTTACAATAACAAAGCATAGCATTTGTGATGTTTACAACCCATCAGAATTAAATAAGGCAAGTAATATGAGTGGTATGTATTACATAGGTAAAGGACAATGTAAAATCATCCTCTTTTAATAATTACATTACACTTTATAAAAGCTTTAAAGTGACCTTCCAGCCTTAGGAAGGGAGTAGCATGCAGATTTCTGGGGAGAAGAGGAAAAGGAAAGAAAAAAACAAGTGACAGAATAAACATAAGCCAGGCTTCTGAATCTGAAATAAGTGCACTATGTTTAACAAATGGTAAATCAGCATTAAAACTTATTTAGAAGGCAGTTGTATCCTTTTTGTTGACCCAAGTACCTCTCTATGCCAGTGGTTTTCAAACTTTTTCTTTTGGGACCCAGTAGAAAAAAATTATTTATGCCTGTGACCCAACAACTTCATCTTTCAGCAGTGCATTCCAGTCTTTTGGCGGCAGCAGCAGGGGTGCTGTGACCCATGACCTAAGGGTCTCTGACCCAGTACTGGATCCCGACCCATTGTTTGAAAACCACTGCTCTATGCCCCTGGCCTAACATAAGTTCTTATGTGTGCTACATGAACTGCAAGAGACTGAGCCGTATAAGTTTCTTTAAAAAAAACAGAATCAGAACCATATACTTTTTTCAGGAAGCACTTTATGCATTTGTTTCTCGCAGCTTCTGCTGGAGGATCCTTTTGTTGGTGTAAAATATAACTCCATTTTTGGCAAAGTTTGTAGCCTTGTCACTTCAATCCTCTCATGTCTTAAAATGATATGATAGCTTACATAAATATTTAGTACTATATTTTCATGTATAGAGTATGCTGAAATTACTAATTTAATTGGAAAAACTTCATTAACATTCATCTTAAAGGTTGGGTGATCTAAGGTAAGTAATATAATTTGTAAATGGAAAATTACATTAGGAATTTTTAGTTTGAATGAAATTAGAGAATTTTAGGTGTCTTTCTTAATGTAGTGGGAGTGGCTAAATAACTAAAAGCAGTTATTTAAGATTACACTATATGTCCCTGTCAGTCTTAATGTGATATTTTTCTCTTCAGAGCCATGTTCATGAGTGGGCTGAGTGAAAGTAAGCAAACACATGTACATCTGAGGAATGTGGATGCAGCCACTTTAAAAATTATAATAACTTATGCATACACGGGTAACATGGCAATAAGTGACAACACGGTAGAACAGCTTTATGAAACTGCTTGCTTCTTACAGGTAGGAACATCCTGTATATTTTGAGTAAAGATGCATGGTAACTGCTCAATCTCTGTACCAAAATATATGGTTCTTATTTTCAGTTAAATTCGCAGCTTCTGTCTCCTATTGTTAAAAAGATAATGGTAATTTTAAAAATTCTTTTTATCAAGTTTGTTCAAATTAGTATGGGCAGCCGTTACCAGAATAATATTCCCACAGTCAACCTATTTTTATGGTGTCTGAAGAGGTGGAATTAAAAACAATTTCTAGCATTTTACTTTTGTAAGAAGTAAAATACACAGGCAGCTTGCATGTCAAGTAAACATGGCAGTGTTTAAAAAAATCAATTTGTGTAGTCAAATTTCATGTCACTTTCTGGGTTGAATGATGAGTTCTTGGTTCAAAAACATGCTGTGACTAGCAGTGTTAGTAGACTCATAGACTCTAAGGTCAGAAGGGACCAATATGATCATCTAGTCTGACCTCCTGCAAAATGCAGGCCACAAAACCTCATCCACCTACTCCTATAATAACCCTCTAGCTTATGACTGAGTTATTAAAGTCCTCAAATCCATGATTTAAAGACTAAAATACAGAGAATCAACCAGCAAGTGAGCCATGCCCAATGCTAGAGAGGAAGGCAAAAAAAACGCAGCGCCCAAGCCAATCTGCCCTGGGGGAAAATTCGTTCCCAACTCCAAATATGGTGATCAGTTAAACCCTGAGCATGTGGGCAAGTCTCACCAGCCAGTCAAGAAAAAATTCTCTGTAATAACTCAGAACCCACCCCATCTAATGTCCCTTCCCAGGTATTTTTTGTATGTTTTATAACTTGTTGGTTGGCAAAAGAATAAATCTTTGTCTACTTTAACTGATCTCATTTTCTCTTTGCATTACAGGTAGAAGATGTTTTAAAGCGATGTCGAGAATATTTAATTAAAAAAATAAATGCAGAGAACTGTGTGCGGTTATTAAGTTTTGCTGATCTCTTCAGCTGTGAAGAGTTAAAACAAAGTGCTAAGAGAATGGTAGAGCACAAGTTCACTGCTGTGTACCACCAGGATGCTTTCATGCAACTGTCACATGATCTACTGGTAGATATTTTAAGCAGTGACAATTTAAATGTGGAAAAAGAGGAAACAGTTCGTGAAGCTGCTATGTTATGGTTGGAATACAACACAGAATCACGTTCACAGTACTTGTCCTCTGTTCTTAGCCAAATTAGAATTGATGCACTTTCAGAAGTAACACAGAGAGCCTGGTTTCAAGGATTGCCGCCAAATGATAAATCAGTGGTGGTGCAAGGATTATATAAATCTATGCCCAAATTTTTCAAACCAAGACTTGGTATGACTAAAGAGGAGATGATGATATTCATTGAAGCTGCTGCTGAAAACCCTGGTAGTCTTTACTCTTCTGTCTGTTACAGCCCCCAGGCAGAAAAAGTTTACAAGCTTTGCAACCCTCCTGCCGACTTACACAAGGTTGGAACACTTGTAACTCCTGATAATGATATCTATATAGCAGGTGGGCAAGTTCCTCTGAAAAACATGAAAACCAACCACAGTAAAACTAGCAAACTTCAGGCTGCCTTCAGAACTGTGAATTGCTTTTACTGGTTTGATGCACAGCAAAACACTTGGTTTCCCAAGACCCCAATGCTGTTTGTTCGTATAAAGCCATCCCTGGTCTGCTGTGAAGGATACATCTATGCAATTGGAGGAGATAGCGTAGGTGGAGAACTCAACAGAAGAACTGTGGAAAGATATGATACAGAGAAAGATGAGTGGACCATGGTAAGCCCATTGCCTTGTGCATGGCAGTGGAGTACGGCTGTAGCGGTTCACAACTGCATTTATGTAATGGCACACAACTTGATGTATTGTTATTTTCCCAGGTCAGATGCTTGGGTAGAAATGGCTATGAGACAAACTAGTAGATGCTTTGCTTCAGCTGCTGCTTATGGTGACAAAATATTCTATATTGGAGGATTGCATATTGGCAGCAATTCTGGTATAAGACTCCCAGCGAGCACTGTAGATGGGTCTTCCGTAACTGTGGAGGTTTATGACGTGAATAAAAATGAATGGAGAATGGCAGCTAATATCCCTGCCAAGCGGTATTCTGACCCTTGCGTTAGAGCTGTTGTAATCTCAAATTCTTTATGCGTCTTTATACGAGAAACCCACATGAATGAGAGAGCCAAGTATGCCACCTACCAATATGATCTGGAACTCGATCGGTGGTCTCTACGACAGCATATATCAGAACGTGTGCTCTGGGACTTGGGAAAAGACTTCCGATGCACTGTAGGAAAGCTGTATCCATCTTGCCTTGAAGAGTCCCCATGGAAACCACCAACATATCTCTTTTCACCAGATGGGACTGATGAGTTTGAGCTGGATGGGGAGATGGTTACCCTGCCACCTGTATAGCTCTGAAATTAGGAACTGGACACCTGCTTTTGGGCTCAGTTACTTTGAAATAGAAACTTTAATGAAAGAGCAGAGATGGAAATAGAAACATTAAACCTGTCTTTCATAATTGTATTTTTATGCCCTACTTAACATTTGCAGTCATTCAATATGAATCAGTGACTTTTATAAGCAGATATGCTTCCATAATCTGAAATACTATCTGATAATCTAGAGAAACCTATATGTATATCATGAGCTTAAGCATCTGACTACTGTCTGAAGAATTAATTTCTAGTCCTATGAAGTCCTTCAGTTCAAGAAAATTCTCAAAAGCAGTTATTGTTGCTAGGATGGTATGTCACAATTGTTTTGAAAATATCTTCCAGTTATATTTGAACTACTTCTGAATATTCTACTTTAGTGCTGGTTATCTAATTTTCAGTGTGGCCTAAGTAATGGAATGTGCTGCACTTAACACCAATATCCTTGTTGGTATAGTAATGCCATTTAAAAGAAAAATAAACAAATCCCATGGATCTACCTGTGGTAGGAAGGGTGGATCTTCCATTGTATGGTACCATGCAGGGCGAAATGACTGCAGGTTCAGTCAAGGTGTATTATGAGGTGCATGTATTCTATTTTCACTAACTTATACCTGTCTGTTTAGAATACAGGTCTTCCAAGCAGCTGGTGGTTTACCAGATGTGGACTAAGATTGCTGGGCTTGCAATAGGAATTGCCAGCCACTCATAGTGCGGGTCTGTGTGGAGCTTTAATCAATAAATGTCTCCACATTCTGTATTACAGTAACATTGGCTCATGTATATTACTTCCTGCTGCTGATGTATTTTTCCAATGTAAAACAAAGTTTTAGTGTGGATTAACCAGGTCTTTATTTTTTGTTAATTTAATAACAAGCATTACTGTAGTGTGATTGTGTATAGATATCCCGTAGCTATCAGGTTTTTTTTGACTTTTTGGGGGGGAGTGAATTGTTCAGGAATATTCTGTACGCTGTGTGCAGGAGAGCAGATGACTAGTGCTGCTCTGGCATTAATCCCAGGAACCACTAGGAGTAGCGGGGCGCCGCCAATCTAACATGGACACAGGTGCTTCATGACAACCGTACTAGCATGTTCAGCTGCATCATGTTCTGGCACTGTATTTTGAATGACATTAATTTATTAAAAAAGACTGAATCTACGTGAGTGTTGGTGTGCTTTGTGGTAGGAAAGAGTATAGCTAAGAATTTCTTTGCTCTCAGCAGTTGGCTTGGTGACAGGAAGGTAGCTTGTTTAAGGGCAGTTGAATCATGAGACATAAAAGTTTGAGAGCTGTACTTGCTCACTGAAACTTGCGGAAGTTCAGCTTGACGTATTTGACATCAGTAAATTCACATCTACTTGCACCAAATTTCCCTCTTACATTATATGGCAAAGGTCTGTGGCACAGTCTCCATAAAATGCTAAATTAGAAGTTCAGTTGTCAGGGACAGACCCTACGTCTTCATAAATAGAATTAGAAGTAAAGGTATAAATTTCAAGAAATGTATGTGTCCTAATAGCAGCAGTCCCATTAGGAAGATCAAATTGGAAAGGTTTTATTCTTAACATTGCCTTGCCATGTAAATGTTACATTTTTGGCATAGTAAAGTAACTCTTGACTCTCCAGCCATTTATAGGACAAGATATGCTTCTTAAAATGGTGGTGGTAAAATTCAAATTGGTACCGGACGTCTGTGGTTACAACTTTGTCATCTTGTGGCTCAAGATCATGCTGTTGAAGATGGCATTTACATGCATACTTCAGATTGGGGACTTACAAATATTTACACTATGCCTTTAATTTGCTGTTAGGATAACTTTACCCCCCACAAACCAGTATTCATGAGCAGCTTCCGAGTACCAGACTGGTGTGGACTGCAGAAAATTATCTTGTTTGCAAGACATTATCATGTGGGAAAACATATCTGTGAAGGTCTTGTCCCTAAATAATGTGGTCAAATACATACCAGCTACTAGACCACTTACTGTGGAGGTGGCGTAGCAGCTCTGTAGTTCAGATTGCATTGAGATTTTCACTTGAATTCGGGATTTGAATAGTTTTCGGGCTAAAATGGAGACATTTTAACCTCCCCTCACCCCGATTTTGAAACGTACTCCTTGTACCTAGTGTATCATAATTACCCCAAATGTGTGTACATCAATTTGCCATAAGTTTGCTCTAATGGAGGTTGACAGAACATTTTGCTGGCTCTTTCATTCTCCAGTATTGTCTCGACTGCATCGCTGCTCTGCACCCAGCTTGCTGAACCAGGGAGGTAGGCTGAGCATCAGGAAAAGGGGCAGGCCTTGTAGACATTGTGAGGCTGACTCCGTAAACCAAAGATGTTCACAAGCGGGGGGGTATTTGCAGTAAGTTTTACCTCACTTACTCAGGGCTGTTGCAGGGAAAGAAATGGCTTTCAAGATACGCAAGTCATCTGGCTTTTCTCAGCCCCACCACTCTAGTATCACCCTATGGAAAGCATTAGTTTGAGCAGTAAATTGGTAAGTATGAGCATATGACTTTATTCACATTAGTATTGTACAAAAGGTGCTCTTCTACAAAAGATTCTTCCTCAAATGGTACATTGTAGGATTTTCCAAAGCATACATTGAAAACTACAGTGCACCATCTTGTGTTCAGAAAATAGGCATTTCTCCCTATTTTATCTGTCCTACATGTCAAGCTTCTGTCTCAACTCTGAATTCAGGACTTTTAGATGGTCCTTAAACAGTTTATGATGATCATGTTTTATTTAACCGTGATTTTTTAACTTCAAGTTTCTTATTGCCTTATTTAACATCTTACTAATACGAGAATAACAACCCGATTCAATGTTGCCAAAACATTCTAACAAGGATTTTCTTCTACCTGCTGTTCTGGTCTGTGGTTTTGAACTAGTGTAAACTTGACACTCAGGATACTGTTTTAATGTGGGTCAGTTGTAATTTTCCTTGAAATAAGGACTTTTATAATACAGCAGTGAAGACCATTGTTATGTATGTCATTTCAGCTCATGTGGTGGTGGGAAGGCACGATTGATTCTTCTCAGAATGAAGCAATGCAAGTTACCTGCCTGCAGAGGTGACATTTGGCTATTGGGGGGCCCCTTATAGGCCCCTTGTGGGGGCTCCCATCTGTGGCCCTGGTTCCCTACCACCTGGCTCCCCACCACCCTGGGCTCCCTAGCTGCTGGCACCAGCTCCCTGCCATCAGTCCTGGCCCCAGGGGCCAGCTCCTCCTGCTGCTGCTGACTGAGGCAGATGTGGCTTTTGGGGGTAGGCAAAGCAGGCGATGGGGCCCCTTATTTCTTGGGGCCCTAAGCATGTGCCTGCTTTGCCTACCCCAAAAGCCACCTCAGCCTACTTGTACCCAAAACACAGAGAATGGGCTGCTTTTTAAAGACATGGTGATTCTGGATTATACATTTAAAAGACAACTTTTTTAGTCAACTTTAGCCTTTTATTTTCATCCTGTCTTTAAGCTAATCACAAAACACGGCGCTCAGTAATAACTTAGAATTTCCTGCAGTCATATCCAGCCCTTTTCCTAATGCAATCCAGGAGGAATAGCTGGAGTGCTACAGAAGGGAGGTTCTCAGTATGCCATCTATTACTGGTGCCAGAGGTTTCCTGAAGAGCTTCTCCAACACAATCTTGAATGTTAACTTTTTAGTCTCATGGAAGAAACTGATCTGGGATCTTACTGAGAATATTAATGTAGGGCTCATCTAACCGTAAAAGAGGTACTGCTTTAATTAGTGTAGATGAAGTTCTGTTGGTATAAAAATACTTACGTTGTATAGTTTATTCCTGTTTGGGAAGGGGAATAAGCTATACAAACATTCTTAGACCAATAAAAGCCTTGTTTTTAAAATATCACCTTCCTTGCAAAAAGTTACACTGGAAAAATGTAATTGCAGACCAGACTTGGGGTCCTGCTGCCTAAACTGCTTCCCCTGCATAAGCCCTGCAACTGTTCCACAGTTCTGATCTGCTGCAGTTGCAACAGTTGTCTTCAGTTGCTCTGCTCGATGGGCATTC
Source organism: Pelusios castaneus (assembly GCA_007922175.1). NCBI lineage: Eukaryota > Metazoa > Chordata > Testudines > Pelomedusidae > Pelusios > Pelusios castaneus. The sequence goes on along the minus strand of ML685756.1, from coordinate 3,689,638 downwards.
AGCTGTAAACCCTTATATTTTTTGACAACAGTTCACTATACTCCGGACAGCTGCCCTGATAGCAAAAGTGTTGAGCCCTAATGAAAAAAGACTGGCTCACTGAAATCCTTCAACAAAGGGTGGAGTGCCTCACTCCGGAGGCTGTGTGGACAGGCCACAGTGGACCCTGCTGGTGTGGAAGGTGAATGGCTGATCTAGTAGCAGCCTACCTACCTGAAGCCATGACATCCAGGAGCATAAGCGTGCCCAGGTAGAGGAGAAATCCCTCACAGCCTGCTTGAGGGTAAGTCTCCCAAACCACAGAGCTCTTGAGTTCCACACAAAAACAAGCATCCCTTTCAGCAAGTGGCAGTTCATGTTGCCCATGAGCAAGTAGGGTTTTAACCAGATTTTTTAACCCCTTCTCCTTTCTTTTTCCTCTCCCCCCACTGCAGTGTTTGAGATTTTTCTCCTCAGAAGCTCTTAGTGTTATAGCCAGCTCTCTGCACCCTGCAGCATGTCTGGGCTTGAAGAGAAGCCCACTACTCCTCAGGCTGCAGAAGAATGGGATTAGTCTGTCTTTTTTCCAGTGCATAAACTCCTGCTCTGCCTGTCTCAATAGGCTCCACCCTAAAGCGTAAGGAGCACTTCTGTTAGTCTGTGATGGAACAGAGGCAGATGAGAACTCCATTCCCCATGCAGCTGCACCATCATGGGATTGCGTGGAGGTAAGTGAGAAATTCCTTCTCGTGTTCTAATTCTGTTTTACTGGGTAAAGCCCTGAATGGTCATAAGTCTTCCCTAAAGTGCTTACAGGGATGCTAGCCAGCCTTGAGGAACAGGCAAGCTCATGGTACTATCTTTGTCTAGTCCTCCTACCCCCCATTAAGTTGTTTGTACCAGTATCTCTCCTCGGCTAAGGGGTCCCAAGATCAGGATGAGAAGCATGGTCTCTCTCTCTCCTGTAAACAGATTGTAAAGTGTACCACATACCACCCCAAAGCCTAATGTGTGTATATATATAAAAAAGTAACTTTTAATAGCCACAGGTATAGCTCCACCAGTGAGACAGTCACCCCTGCAGAAGGGGGCTTCTTTCCAAAACATCCTACAGAATAAGAAGTGAGGACATTCTACACACATTTCAAAGCCTCAGTTGTAGGCATGGAGACTAAAAGTTTTTCCTGTGCTTAATAAATGGATTTAGGGATAAGTCCTTTGTTTGGAATGAGATGTCAGTTGTTGTATTATAGTCAAAACCTCATGGAGATTTGTGAAGAGCAATGGCTCCTAACAGTAGCTATCCGTCATCCTAAACCGATACTTTGGGCAGCCAGATTTACAGGTAAGAAGCTGCTACAGGAAACAAGAATTAGTAACTGAGAAAGCAGAGGCCTCACCCCTCACTCTAAAAGCTTGCATAGTAACAGCTAGTGGATTAACACACAGACTACTCAAGAAATGATTATTTCCTGAGCAGAAGCTCCCTACACAACCTAGATATATTTTCTTCCAACAAAATCTTCACTGTGACTGACAAAACAAGCATTTGTGTATGAGAATTCTTGTACACCATTCTTCCTTTTGAGCTACCCTCTTTACCCAGTGTCTTAAGAAATGGCTATTAGTAGTCATAGGAAGGCTCAGTTCTCTGTCATGACTGGGTTTGTTTCGCGAAATTGGCCAGTCACTGGAACAGATTTCTAGCCACCAGTGTTCAAGAACTGTCTGAACCCAATACAGAGAACAAATCACCTACGGGTCAAAGAAGGCATGGATCTGGACCCAGTCTTACCACCATGGTAAAGATTTGGGATCATATGGCTTTCTGCATCTATGTGATACAGTTTACCAGTCTACAGCTGTGCACCATCCAACTCAGTTTATCTGCGAAGCAAACCTCACATAAATATGGAGGTGACAGTCCTGAAAGAATAAGTCAGTAAAGCAGGCGTTGTGCTAGAAAGACCCACTTCAGATATGCAAGGCAATACCCCTCACCTCTGTCAACCAAGTTTCTGGTGACAAGTGCTTCCACCCAAGGTTGGGGAGCTCATTCAGAGCGCCTACAGAGTTGAGGCAAGTAATATCTGCAAGAAGTGTTCTGGAATTCAGAGTTGTCTGTCTGGCGTGCAAAGCTTTCCTTCCTTTGCTCCAAAGATCCACTGCCCAAATCCTGACAGATAACACTACAGCCATTTACTGTCTCAACAGATTGAGGAGCAAGGTCATCTCCGCTCTGGCGTTAGGCCGTTCGACTTTGGACTTGCTGTATTTCTCATCAAACTATGCCAGTGTGAGCCATTCAGAATTCTCTAGTAGAGCAGACTCTTTCCTTTTCTCTTGGACAACTGGATAGATTGTCTACATTTTCACTGATCCCACTGGTCTAGAGAATCCTGAGTACATGGAACAGAGGCTTAATGATCAGCATAGGCCAGACAGGTCTACTACTTGCACGTTAGGAGCAGCCCCAGCTTATGTGCTTTGCCTAGCAATCGCAGAATTGTGACCAGGTGCTTATAGCCTGGATGTTGAAGGGTTAACTGCCACAGAAAGGAGCTGCTCAGTTGATGATCAGATCATTCTGATACACAGAATTCCTATCTCAAAAATTCAGCTAGACCAATTGATTATAAAGTGGAAGAAGTTTTCTGTTATGAATCCTGACAAAATGTGCTTCCCCATTTCTGGTATTTTGGTCTATTAGTTGACTCTAAAATGATTGGGATGTTCCAAGAGCTTAGTGAGTGCACATTTTAGCAGCTATATCTGCATGTTACCTTCCTATTTAGGGCCATATACCATATTCTCACCCTAGAATTGCTAAATTCCTTAGCAGTCTCATACATGGATTTCCTTCCAGTGGGCGGGCCCCTGCTTGTCTAAGTCCTCAATAGTGTGTTAACATGTGTAATGAGCCCTTAAGAATTTGTTCTTATCAACTGTCCATGAAGACTGCTTGCCTAATAATCCTAACTTGAGCTTGGAGAATAGGGGAAATTCAGCCCCTCATGGCTGGTCTGCCTTCTACAGTGTTCAATACAGATAAAGCAACATTTAGGACTCTCCAAGGTTTCTGAACAACATTGTTTTGGAATTCCGTTTGGATCAATTTATTCACTTCCCCATCTCAAATTAAGGTGAAGCTAAACTTCACCCTTGATGTGATGGAGGCACTACTGTATTATTTTTCTAGGACAAGGTCTTCTGGGAACTCCCCTAAATTTTTCATGACCTTTTACAGACTGAGGTTAGATGTACATGTTCTGGAATTACCCCAATTTTGCACTCCTCTAATGCCTTTCACATCACATGTGAATTATCCTACCATCCCTCTGTAAGTATCATCATTCCTCTTTTGTATAAGGGGAAACTGAGGCACAAAACCTGATCTGCCCAAGATCAGAAAGGAGGTAAGTGGCAAAATCACAGGGCTGTAACCAGGGTCAGGCAAACAGGGCAGAAAAATGATGAAAAATTAGTAGGGGATGCGAATATGCTTGCTCACCCAGATGCTAAAATGGCTAACTAGACCTCTGTCTTCATTAGGCTATGTCCTAATAGATAAAGAGGAAGTGATCACAAAATTAAAAATTCATGGTTTAGGTACAAGTCGTCATGAGTTGATCCTATTTACAAAGGGCAAGCCGAATAAAACCCAGACCAGCAATAAATATATTTGGTGCTTTCTTAGGGCTTTTTTCTCAAACCTAAAAACCACTTATGAGCAAAACAGCTGTGAAGAACAATTTAATTAGAAAAATGTGAAAGATCAGTTTAAGAACACCTTACTGGATGACCATAAAGCCAAGAAAGGGTATACAGGTTAAAAAGTCACCCTGGTTTAGAGAGGAAGTGAAGGCGGCTGTGAAAAATAAAGCTATGAAAGTAAAATATTAATAAATAGAAGAAAGGGGAAGCTGATAGCAATGAATATAAATCCTGCTTGTTAACATCTGTCCCAGTGAATAGGAAGCACCAGGGTAGTTACACTTCAGCTATGCCCCTCCTACTCTGTCAGTAATGTGCCTCTCCTATCCTAGCTCGGAGCTGTGCTAAACAGCTCTCTGCTGGGAGGCGTTCCCACACCATAAAAACTCTTCTGGCAAAACCAGGTTACCGCTTTGCCTCTAGCAAAGAGAGTGCAAGTTTTATAGTGAAAGCAATTTCCCTGGCTCCTGGTTAATAACAAGCCAGTGTCCACAGGCTAGGGAGGAGACCAGAGCTTAATTGACTGAGTTTTGAAATGGGAGCGTAATGACTAGGTTCAAATTAGCCAGCATTACTTTTTCATCCTGGTGAACTGAAATGAGATTCTCTACAGCAGGCTAGGGTCAGTCCAGCTCCCACTGATCCCACAGCTCTTTTCAAACATATCAGCTAAAGTAAGTATCTTCCTCTTTCACAGGCTGTCTTGTTCTCATTGCAGTGACTGAAGTATATATTTTTAAAACCTCCCACACATGGAAGCCACCTCTTTTATCTACAAATCAAGAGGAGGATGAGATCTGGGGGGAAAGGAAAACAAAAAAAGGGCTTTAGACTGTTTTGTTTTTCCAATGCAATTATAAAGCCGGTGTCCAAGTCTCAAAAGAGCACAACGTGATTCTCTATCAGCAAAGGAGCAGGGCTATGTGATGGAAAGTGCAAGTGGAAACCCAAGTGACACCCACGTCACAGCAATAATTAATATCTGGCATTTCCCACGGCAGTGTTCTGCAAATGGTGCAAAGTACAGCAGAAGCACTGATAGCAACTTGGATTTACTGGATTGTGTGCAAATCAGGGAATCGGGTCTGCCTTCCAGTCCTAATTCCAGCAGCAAGTCATTCTGCCTGGTCGATCTCTCCATAAAATTGAGATGATGCTACTCTTTTTGGGGGGAAGTACCTTGGCTGGGATGCACAAAAGCCTCAATGCTGTGTGTCACAGCACCGAGAACATCACTGGAACACATCATGATCCCACAACGCTGAATTGGGCACAACCTAGGCTCCATGACGTACCAAAGAATGCCATCCTCAAAAGCCATCACTGCTGCTCCCCGCCTAAGTTAGACAATAGGAGAGGCTGACAGCAGTCATGTGTTAAGTAAGCCCTGCCCCTTTTTCAGAGGTAGGCACCTTTATCAATTTAGCAATCCCCAAACAGGAACCTACTCCCTGGAATCAGACTGATCAGGCACCTAGTTTGCAGATCCTACCCTGGGAGAGCTAGAAAATGCAATCTGAGGTCAGGTCTACACTGGCCACAGGTTTTGGTGGCAGTCGAAGGGAGATATGTAAGCTACGTAAAATAACTTGTGTATCTCCCTTTGAGTCCCTAATGCCTACTTACCATGGTGTCTCCATGGCACTGAGTCAAAGGGAAATGCCATCCCATCGATTCACCGCTACTCTTCTTGAGGGGGTGGACTTACAGCCTTGACTTCTAGATCGAGTCTTCATTTACCACTCAATCGAACTGGAAAGATCAAAATGATAGGGGCAAATTTGCCCCTGTCAGTGTACATGAGGCCTGAACAGCTAAGAGTTGTGAGTTGTAATGCTTTGAATTAATGCTTCAGAACAATTTAACTTAGCTCATTATGTCTGCACTCAGATCACCCTGAGGATGCCCTCACAGCCCTATTGCTTGGCAGATTTGAAAGTCACCTGGCCCAAACACTAATAAATTCACAAGTGGGCACAACCCTGGGTTCGCAGGAAGAAGGACTGGATGGACTAACTGGTCTTTTTGCTCTCCAGCAGCTGAGAGTTCCCAATATTGCCAAATGAATCCACCACTGTCCAATGGGAGAGGAGAGAGGACTGGTGTGTAAAGGACGTCGCCCTAGTGCAGACTTGTTTATTAAGATGCATGGATGCTGCAGGAGTAGGCAAGGGGGCTGAACAGAGTGGGGATTGGCCTGGGATTCAGGAGTGGTGAGCTCACTTCCTGGCTCCACCATTGACCCACCCTGTAATTTTAGGTTTAAATTCTGTGCCTCAGTTTTCTCATCTGGAATTACACTTACAGGAGGGTGTAAAGTGCTTTGAGATGGGTGTGATGTAAGGGCTAAGTCTTTATAGCAGTCAAAGGCAGGAGTGGTGCCCTGAAGAGCTAACAAAAATCAGCCTAAATCGGAAGCACAATAAAGACAGTGATCACTAATGGAGGAGGAAGAGGACAGCAAGAGGCTGACACACAGGGAACAAACCATGCTTGTTGCCTTTGCTCCTTGCAGCAGTTAGTCTGGGTGTGCTTAACAGGTTAATTCACAGCAGTCCTGCACCTTTTAACTAGGGTGCACCCAGGCAGCATTTCCCCTTATATCAGAGACTCACAAAGTATAAATACTTGTGTATTTAAGTCTACTTAGCATGTCTACACTCAAAAATTAAGTCAACTCAAAGGGAACCCTGCCAAATTGACTTAGTGTCCACACTGGATACCTAAATCGACTTGTAGGTGCTAGGTAGACCTGGGCCTGGTCCACGGTGGCAGGGGGCTCAGCATTTGCCCCATTGTACCTGGGTACAATGGGGGCTGAGCAGAACAGGGCCACTGGAAGGGCATAGGAGCAGGGTGGGCAGGGCTCTGTCCTGCCCTGTGTGGGGGGGCACGCCAGGCTCTGCCTGTGCCAGCCACCCTGGTAGGGGGGAGCCCTGAAGCCCTTTAAGGTGACAAAGTTGATTTAGGGCTAATCCGCGTCTACACTGGCTAAGTCGACTTAATAAAGTCGACTTAGCTAGTAAAGTCGACTTTAAATGATGTTTAATAAAGTCGACTAATTTTCCTTAAGTCGACTTAAGGAAAATGTAGTGTAGATGCAGATTAAATTAAGTCGACTTAAGCAAGCTTAAATCGACTTAATTTGTAAGTGTAGATGCACCTAAACAGCCCTGTGCTGATTAAAATTTAACATACGAATCCCACAGACTCTGGGGTTTTCAAAGCCAAACCATAAAGCCTTGCTGCTTTTAACCTCACTTGAGGACATGCAGGTTTCAGTACACTCCCTGCCTGTGACCCCTCTGCTCTAACCCCTGCACTTCCCTCTTCCCCCCCCCCCCACCTTCCTTCCCCTTGTAGGCCTAGCCCTCCAACCCCAGGCACTTGATGCAGCAGAACAGCTAGGAACCAATAGAGTGTAGCCTTCCCTCCTTCTGCTCTTTCCACGAGCCAGGGCATTCAGAGCTGCCTAGGGAGAGCCTGCTCCGGCTGGGAGTACTGGACTAGCACTCCTGCATGGAGGGGTGGCTTGGAGCACCCTGTGCTCTATCTAGATGCTGCTGAGTCCGGTCCTACGTGAGGGAAGGGGCTGACACCGACCCTGTGTGTCTACCCCTTTCTGCACCTCTGTGCCCTGGGAGATGGCCATACTGGCCATGTCCTAGTTATAGTCCTGAATAAAGAACTCGCCTGTGTTGGCTGCAACACTTCTTGAGTTAGGAAATTGTCATCAATAACATTTAGAAATGCCAAGGCTGTTGAGTAATGGTAGCGTGAAACCTCCAGTAGATGTCATTTATAATGCCCTGTGATCTCTCAGCCTCTTTTTCCTACACATAATAGATAGCTGTATATGAAGGCAGTCTTCCTGCTCCCTAATGTGATTTGGTGGGCTACAGCAGACACCACCTCCACCTTGTGCTTTATCTATTAGGACATTGATTCATAAGCATTCAAGGTAATCTTTTCTCTGAGTTTTCAGGGACTGAGAAGCAGATAAGGACCTTTGGCAGAGCCTACCCTCTTCCCTCCTACAGACTTGATCTTTCCTAAGTAAGTTATAACCATCAATTTGTTGGGTTTTTTTTAAACATGTGACTCATCCCACTAGATCAGTAATGCCACCTAGTTCAACTGAACTATTTCAGTTTCTCATTTGTTACCCAGACCTTTAGCAGTAGGGTATTAGCAACCCAGTAATTTCTTCTTTGTCCTTTGGTTTCTTGATTAATTTTGTCTTCAACATCTTGAGTCTGTGCTGAGTGCTCATACCTTCCCCCCTTTTTTGACCCTCCCCTTTTGCTATTTCTTTATCCCCACCCTGACTATGTTAGCCTCCCTCAGACTGGCCCCTCTTCCACTGAGATGGGGAATCACCCAACAAGTACAGCCCTCTCTCCCCATGGAAGGTGGACCAAGGTTAGAGAAAACTAAACCCCTCCGCCTTACCCCACTTACCCAGCCACTGATTCACTTCTGGAATCTTCTGCCTTCTGTCTTCTTTTGGTCAATGGATAGGAAGAATCTCAGAGAAGACTGTGTGGATGTGTTAAATCTAATATCTTATTAAGCTTCAGTCTAACATCAGAACACTGATCACGTTATAATCGCTCTGTCAAAAGTACTTGTATATATCAAAACAAGTTTCACCAAGCCCGCTATGTATCTCCTGAAAACTTCATTATATCTGCCAAAAACTATCTATTCGTTTCTATGGGGAGCACTTCCCAGTTCTTAATTCTTTTTTAAGCTTCAACCTGTTGCATGTTTCTTGGCCAAGTATAATAAAGGAGAGGCTTTTAACGTGTCCCCAGATACAAAAAAATCACTTATTTTCTGTAATTGCCAGGCTTTACAGTCTAAAGCAAGTTGAATTTATCCTCAAAAGAGAATTAGGGCAGTAAAATCTACTTGGTCTTGTAAAGAGAAGGGGAAGATGTGTGGGCTCAATTCAAACAGTCTTAGCAAGGAGTCAAGTCAGACATAAGATGTCTCTTAGATACCGTGTGCTTATCACAGGCACTGCAGTAATTGGAGATCAAAAATATTTTGCAGGATGTAACAGACTGTGCTTCACAGCAATTCTTCGCTTCAAGTCACTGTCAGACATGCATGAATTGTAACAGTGTCATGTGATACTCACCACCTAAAACCAAACCCAGCAACTTCCCAAGTGTCATTCGCACTTCTTAATGTAGAACAAAGCTATGACTATTCAAAGAAGAATCAAATGAGCTTGTTCCTTTAAAATGGGAAACATTTAAGATTGTTAGCAGGATATGGTATTCCTAGTACACATATAAAACCTTATCAGTCAGTTGCAGATCCGATCAAATAGGATATGCTTAGCCATGGGTACTGTATGCATGGCTCACTTTCCCCTAAATCAGCTGAAGAACGTAAGTCAGATTTTTTCCAGCACTAAACAGATGCAGCCAAACATTATCTAAACACCACAGCAGTTGCAAAACACAAACTAGAATTATATTCCTCAGCTGTAAAAGAGGAATGCCGGCAATTCTAGGAGTAATTGCTCACACTGGTGAGATGACTAAGCAAAGCCTTGAAACCAGGTACTGATGGGTTCTAATCCCAGCTCTGCACATTCTCAGCAAGTTCCCCTAGATCAGTGATCCCCAAACCGGGGAGTGTGCTCCTTTGTGGGGGAAAGGGGCATGAGGCAGGAGTGGAGTCCATGCCAGCCCCCATGGGAGGAAGGGAAGGAGTGCCACTCAGCTTCCCCCCCCGCCCAGCCCAGATCTGTCTTCATTCCCTCTCTGTCCCTACGCCAGTTCCACTTCTAGCCCCAGCCCCTCCCCGATCTCCACTTTAGCCCCAGCTCCGCCGTTGGCCCATGCACCAAGTGTGCAGTAATGGAGGTAGGGCAAGGACTGATCCCATTACTGGTAAGGTGGAGAGTGACAGGAAAGATTTGCACACCACTGCCCTAGATACACAATGACAATATTACTCAATGATCCCACAGGGGCACTGAAATTTAACATTTACATGATGTTTTAAAAACCAACGGACGTGCAAGTATGGATATGGGGGTGGGTGGGTGCAGAGGTGATTTCATCTGGGGTTTAAGGTGAACTTTGCCTGGAGTGAGCTAAAGCCCAACGTTAACAGCAGCACAACTGGAGATTTACTTTTGGATATTCGCCAAGAATTACTTCCGCCTTCCATCTTCAACCACTTTTTTTGCCATTACTGGCACAGCTGAGGGCAGAGCAGCACATTAAAGTTTAGAAGACAGCTGCTTTGCCCCAGTTTACTTTAGGCACATTAGAATTCTAAATATGTACAAAAGTCGTAGTGAGGGAGGCTCAGATGGTCCGAAAAGATCAGAAGGCACAATGTTAAGTGCATTGATTAGCCTCTTCCCCTTCCCAATGTGTCCCTACCCAATTTAACAAAATCAGATAAAAACAGAAAGTCCATGAAATGCCAGCTGCGATATAATGGAGTGTATACATTAAGACTAATTTTGGGGGAAGATTTAGTTTCATATAAGGGTCTATACACTAAATGTGAATGAAAGCATCTTTATTTTTCTGTAGCAACCTGATTTCTGGTCCTGAAGCTTTTTTCCAAATGAAAAAAGTTAAATAGGAAGCGAAAAATACAATTTTAATACAACTTGAAGTCTGAACATGTCCTTTGATTAATTGTTCTCATGCTAGACTTGCTGTAAGAAGAAACTATTTCCTTGGTAATCTGTAGACTCAGACAAAAAGATTTAACAGAAGACCTCTATTACTGTGAAAGACACCCAATAATTATACCTGAACTATAAGTACTTGTGCTTTCATAAATACAAGTGAAAATATATTGAAGCAGAGCATAAACAGAACAATTTTATTTTCTATCAATTTTTAGAAGAAAATATGCAATGGAATGCAAATTTCAACACAGTATACGATTAGGCAATGATCTGATTTTAAAATATTCAGAGGTAAAGGACTTGACAAAATGTCTCAAATTACAAGATCTAAAATAGCAGCAAAGAATATTAAACTGTTTTATGATCATGTCACGCATAGTAACTGGTTGATACTACAATACACATTACGCTACCCCAATAAAGAGATCAGATTTAAAATGACAATTGTTCAGTATCTTTGAATTCGTAAAACAAGTTGCAGAATGTTTCTTTAAAAAACTACTTCCTCTGTCTTATAACAAATGGAACAAAACATTCAAACTGGAGAGTCATTTTAGACCTCTGTTCCATATCAGTATTAAAAAATCCCAGCGCTTTATCATGTCTCTTTATCATGAAGGGACTCTGTGAAAATGTGAACTATTATGAATTGTGGTGGAATACTGAAATTTTTCTGGCCTGAAATGGATAGGTGCACACTTTCATTATTTCACATTTTTGAAATGTAGAGAAATACATGCAAGAGATCAAAGTTATAAATATACTGTAAGAACAAGCTATTACCCTGTCATTTACACAATTTAAATATATATTTTCTTCCATATAGTCAGTAAAAAGGTAGACAAATACAAAGTCAACAGAGTTTTACAAAATATCAGACTGATGCATGCATATCTTTCGGTTTTGGAAGCTGTTATTTAAGGGAGTTATTATTTTCTTCCCCTTTCTAATGGAAACTAATCACTTAACAAAACTTTCTATATTTGAGAATGGCTTCAGGATTTACCTTGATTTGAATCTTTAGAATGTTTAAGGAAATTAAAAAAATCAACAACAAAAAAGACACCCCAAACGTTATATAAAGCAAATGATTGGGAAGATTATTATTGCTGTCACTCGCAACCTTGCGCATTTTACAAGAAATTTAAACTGCTCAATGCTGTCTCATAGGTGGAGTCTGAATACTTTATTTGGGGGATAAGGGGTGTGGCAGGGCTCCCATGGAGAGGAGCAGGACCCCTATATGTCTCCCCCCCCTTTGGCAGCAGCATGGGAGAGAGTTTGCAGGCCCATTTCCCACTCTCCCCCACTCTCTCCGCCGAGGTGCTGGGTGTGGTGTCAGTGGCATACTAAGGTGCATACCCCTAAGGCTATATTGGGGATATGGCATACTAGGGGGCCTCAAAGGAGGAGCCGCCTCCTGCTGACATTCCAGCCCCTTATTGAGCCCAGCAGGAGGTGGAGGGGCTGGTTCAGCACAGCTACTGGGGATGTCAGTGGGGGTGCGGTTCCTCCTCCGAGGGCCTGCCAGGTGCCCTCTCCGTATGCCACTGTGCCTTGGGCTGGGGAGCAGGTTCCCAGCCGGGCGGGGGCTCTGCCACTCCGGGAAGCAGTGGTGTACCGAGGGGGCCCTGAGGAAGGCCCGGCCAGCGCTCCTCCCCCCGGTATGCCACTGGTAACAGGCAGAGAAAGTCTGGTGTGGAGCAGCACCAAGCAGTGCGTAGGGCAGGGGTCAAAAGAAATCATCTTAAGTTTGGGGTGGAGGGAATTTTCCCCCTCTCCCAAACTCTGCCCATGTGAGCTCTGCATTAATATGGCATTTTTATTAGACTGTATATAGTTACAGTTACTTTACATCTCTTCAGCAGAAAGCTCTTGACAAGACATAATACTTTCAGTGTCTCGTGGAAACTTGGGGAAAAAACCCACTAGCTCACAAATAGATAAAACAAGTACTCACATTTCAAAAAGTCACACTGAACTATCCTATAGCCTCAAAACTGCAAAAACAATCTCTTGCTAAGTGGTTGGTTTAATGGACTGTAAACTACATTTTCACAAATCTGCCTCATTATTGTACTATAAGAATAACCAGTAAAATATTGATTTTTCACTGTTTCACCAATTTCAGAGTTGAATGGCTTAAGATCAATCATTGAATTACAGACAACTATGAATATACCAACTATTAATTTCACTAAATGACTTATCTGTAAGTATGTATTAGTTCTTCCAGTAAAACAGCTTTCTCAGCAGACAGTAAAAGCTTTTAAACAGGCTTGATATATTTATTTCCAAACAACACACAAAATCACAACCAGATACAGTATATGGGTGTTGAGTTATCAAATACCAGCTTTTCATTTTTTAAAACTGGATTTACACCTTTACTTTTACAATTAAATACTGCCACAGATAATTTTGCTGCTAGTAATCTTCATTTTTAGGCTGAAACCAGAAGTTTTTATTTAAGCAAAATACCAAGTTTAAATTTCAATGGTACTTAAAACACTGTACAAGGTGAAATGAGTGAAATACATGGGAAGATTGAGTCTAAAATATTGACGAAAATGTAGTAAAATTTAAGATGATCTAATGTTAGGTGTGTTATGTTACGATATCAAGTGATTGTGAAAAAAGGTGATGAACATTTGTGTCCAACCGGAATTTCGTTAAGTCATTGGTACTCAGCCATGTCTCTTTAGGGCTTTGTCTGTGGTTCATATGGAATCTGTAGGTTTTATCAGATGGACAGCTCCCCATAGGTTTTGGCACATCCAAAAGCATAAATAGATGCTCAAGCATCCAGGAAGTGGGGAGAGAGGGAAAACGTTGAGATGAATCACGAACAGCCACCAAATTGTGTGGAGTGACAGCCAGATGCACTGTTAAAATGGGGGTTATGTCTGAATTAAACAATGTTATGGCTCAGTCATCACAGGAAGTGTCTTTACAGGTGCACTCTGGCCCAGAAACCAGACAATGAAGAAACAGCTCTCCAGTTCTTCAAGAAGGGGCATCACTTCATTAGTCTCTTTGGACTGGTTTTCTGTTCATACTGGGGATTTAAGGTATGTAAGTAAATTAGGAAGGTAGGAATGTAGTTTTGGAGTTTAAGATTTACTAGAGTGGGTGCTGCTTAACCATTTTCAATTTAATAAGGCTTAAAGACGTATCTGTTTGTATGTTAATTTTGGTGGTTGCTTGCTGAGAAGTAATTCAGGTGGCTAGTCACAGAGTACACGTTAATGATCACTTCACCTACATCCACTGCAATAAATCAGACTGAAATACTGCACAAATTGCTGGAAGGAAGCTCATGTGGAAAAAGTATTTTAAAAATGTATACATAGTTTCTTCCTATTTGTGAGCATTGTTCACCCTAGAGAAGAAATTAAGTCTGTCAGGTTTATACTGTGAATCAACTTCTGATGGACAGAAGAAAATACTCCTGATGAATGAAGCCTATACCCCCTACCCCCATAAATCTGGCAGCTGGGGGAGAGGACCTGTCCTGAACGAAGAGTGCCGTTGACAGCAGGACCTACTACACAGCGGTACATGGCAGGTGACTGCTGCTGCAGAAGATATCTTCTGAATGAACACAGCATAAAGACTTCAAGCAGTTCTCAGATATTCTGAGTCCCTGTGCTTGGGGAAGGGAAGAGAGCAGCATGGAGTCCAGGGGAAGAAAACTGAAGGAGGCATGGCAGAGACAGAGAAGGATATTAAAAATAATAAGAAGAGGGACCTTCTTCTACACTTTGTACCCATAAATCCTAGCTACTCGCCAACTTCTTAGCCTAAACTGCACTAGAATGCCTACGTCTTCACAGGTGCTCAAGTGTAGAGGCCACAGGCTGCCTTCCCTATAACAAAAAATTCAACCACCAGAAAGATAAGCTAACACTATCAATATTGTTTACTGCTTCACAAATAGCTCCCAATAGCAAATTGCTATTTTCTAATCTGCATGCTGAACTAGGAACTCTAGAATCACTAATTGGGAACCAAGAAAAGATTTTTTGATTACACACCTAAACTAACTTTACCAGAGGTTTGCACATGCATTCAGTATGTCTTAGTCTCTATGAAGTGTCTATTAAGGGAAGACTGAATAATGGAAAAAAAAGCAAGAGGGCACATGGAGCTGAATAATAGACAAATATTGCAGCAGAAGTTACTGAACAAAATTTATATATACAATCTGAAAGCCACAATGCCTACACATCTCTTTCAGTAGAAGGGAGATGTTTGCGGGTGTGACTGAAGCAGTAAAAAACCAAGCTGCACAGCTTTCTAGAGACATTATATGCTTTGCTTTTCAAATGAAACAATTCATGGAACTGCAAGATTTTAGTTTTATCCATGGCTCTTCCAATTGTAATTTACCTTTAAAAAATTGATACCGACTTAAAAAAAAAAAAAAGTCCCGTATAGTATTTTAGACTGCTATAAGGGGAACAGTAAAGTTAAAAATAAAATTACAACAATAATACTGGAACAAAAAAGTTGGTGTAAAAGTAATTAGTAGATGAAAGTGTGATTTTTCAATAGCTTTCAAACACAGTTATTAATTTTGATTTCTTATGTAAAACACTGCATAAGGAGTAGTAGATACTCTCTTCATTTGACTGCCGAAAATGAAAGGTGAAGAGCTACTGGACGTTGCAACCAAATCAGCCCTAGTTACAGAACTACAAGAGATATGGATGTCAAATGTAACTCTGGGGGATATCCTAGCTCCTGGAAGAGAATGGCAAAACCCCCATTGACCTTTGCGGTGTCATGATTTCACCCTATGAGGATCTCTTCATTATTTAATGTGGGCATTTTTGTTACTTTAATTCAGAAAACACAAATCTGAAAGTATGTTGATAGACATCGGCTTGAGGTTCTAGCAGGCATATATCACTGAAAGAAATAGCAAAGGTTCAGATTTGAAGAACAAGAAATGCCCTAGTTTTAGGATAGCTACCAATATGGATTACAGAGTGTATACAAAAACTGCAGGAATGTGTCACAACAAATAGTATAAATGTCTAGATTATTTTAGTGTTGTGACTGAGTTGCTTCAATTATTCTTACAATGTAGGTGTGTCTTTCCTAATGCAAAATTAGGTATGTGAAATGGATATTCCTTGACTAAATGTAAGAATCATCTACCTGGCCAATTTTTACTCAAAAGGGTCTTCATGATCTGTCTTGTAACAAAACAAAAATCAAGAGTTTATAAACTACATTGTTAATTTCAGTTTTTAATTTTAATGCAGTATGTACATATGTACGCACAAACTGCATTTATAAATAATTTCTGCTTTCAGAGAATCAATTATTTTCTGGACATTTTCCCTAAAAAATTATGTAAAGAAATCTCTCCAACTGCAATTTCCCTTATGTCGTAGGGTAAGTTTGGTGGCAATACTATTCAGTGGTAGGAAAAGAGTTTATAGTCATCTGCTTTATGAAATGAGTGAGGACAATATCAAAAAGAAACTGATTGCACAATTGTCTCACAAGTCTTCAAGTACCAAGATGAAAGTTAAATACAGATTAATACAATAAATGTATATGATGAGGGAAAAAGAAAAAGTCATAAATAAAAAACAGTCTCAATGTACACCCGTGTTGAATTTAGTTTGGAACTGAAAACAAGCTTAATTAAGAAGGACTTCAGTCTGGCTTGCATTGTTAATTTCACAGGCATGCCCTCAGATCCAACCTAAAATGTGAATTGGTATTATTATACTGCTTTTTTCTAACAAACATTCGAACAAAGTTTGACTATTTGACTTGTAAAATACAGCTAATTTACACAGACATCTTCACCATCCAAAATGTACAAATCTGAATTCAAACCTATCATTTTGCTTGCAACAAACCCTGTTTGCTAGAGTATAAGGGCTCAGACTCAAACAAAAGTAGTCATTTTAAAAACACAACTGATGTATTGTGAAAGAGCCATTCTTCATGCTCTGTTTGGAGACATTCAAACTTCTAGTAAAACCAAAGGGTAACCATTCCATTTTTGTCGGTAAACAAACACACGGAACATTCTGGTCCTCTACAACTAAGGCGGCTCCATACGTCATTTTGAAGAAGTCTTTGTATAGCTGAGAGAAAATGACACAATCAAAATATACAACAGCATAGTGCAAAGCCGGTACGCAAACACTACTTTTGGTCCCCGAGGCCTTGTGTTGACTGAGTAAAAGTGGAAAGCCATGAAGACATGGCTGATTTTGCACTTGTGAAAGCCCCTCCTACTGACTGACCTGCATCACAAACAAAACAAAATGAACAAACAAGAGAAAAAAGTTACTCGTGTAAGTGTAATACATTTTTTCTAGACAGCAGACACCGCATAACACATTCTTTGCGTATAAAACACACCATGGAATGATTATAAACATCAGTGGTTTAATCTGTGACTTCAAATACAAATGCTCAGATATTCCCAAAGAATTTGAAGTTGGCATTTTAGAAGAAAAGGTTTATGCTAACCACCAATAATTAAAGTCTTTAGATGGCCTCTTCAGCCAAAAGACTTTCAGGGCCCAAGCTCATCTCAGAATAGCAGTAGCACAGGCTTCAAGAGAGGAAGAGGGGGCAGCGAGATCACTTCCATTTTGAATAATTTGTTCAAAAATTTTGGCAAAGCCATAAAGGAGCAACCATTTGCAAGGCTTCTTAACTGGTGGCCTTATGTCCTCTCTCACCATTTGATGAGGTCATGCTGGACATTCAAAATAGCATGGGCTTGATCTAAGGTCCATTGAAGTCAATGGGAGCCTCTTTACTGACTTCATTGGCCTTTGGATCAGACCCTGTCAGAGAAACACAGTGAGAACAGTTTCTAATTGCCGGAGGAGTATGCCTTAATAGTTTAAGCGCTTAATGAAAATCTAGAATCTTTCATCTGAAACTTTAAAAAACAGACATGTCTTCTGTGGGCAAAGCCTGGCTTTTAAACAGAAGTTCACTCTGGTGTCCTTAGCTAAACCTTCCATTGTGCAGTATGATGTGTCCCTATTATAAAACTATCTGCCAGCCTTCCCCCCTGCCCTTATCCTCCCAGTCAGAAGTGGCTGTATTTCTCTGGTAGGTAGATGTATCTGTAAAGCCCATTAGGATAAAACACACTATAGAAATGTAATACACTATTAGTAAATAAATATGCCATATCATGCCTGCAGTGTCTACATTGCTGCATATATTCCAACTTAATTGTGGACAGATTTCTTACCTACGGCTTTTCCTGTCTGCACAACATTCCGGCTGGTATTGACCATGGCATTTCCAATTTTCTTGCCACGTTCACTGTTCTGGACAGAGCTAAGCAAGAGAAATATTCGAAGAGCATTGGTCAACTTGACTCTCTACTTATTCAAAGTTGCAAAACTTAGTCTAAAATATCAATTAAGTATAATCAAGTTTATAAGATTCAGATCCATCTCCTCATACCACCACAGACTAGTTACACATATCAAGGTATGTCAGGCATGGTGGAGAAAGAAAGGGGAGAATAGATTCTGCCAGTGAACCAGGAATTAAAGGTTAGTCATTATTGGAACGTGCTGTGCTTTTTGGTGTAAGACTTAAAGACGTTTGCGCCAAGTGTTTCTTTGTAGGTTACAAGACAAAATTTTACTACATCTACATTTAGGTACCTTTGAAACTTTTATCCTTAGTCTATAATCTTTGTTAAAAAGCATGTGGCTGGTGGGCTGGTTCTGAATGTTTGTCATCACTTTGTCCATTCAGAAAAGCTATTAATTTTACTTTGTACTTCTATACATGAGAATCAATTTTTTGATCAAGGATTCCTTTCATCTCATGCTTTTTCAAGCAAGTAAGGGAGAATTATATTACTGTCAATGAAAAAAAGCAACTAGTTTCTATTCATTTTAAATGACAACAGTTATACTATAAAACCAAATGGGAAGATTTTACAACACTCATAAAAATGTCAGTGTCCTCACCCACTCCATATATATGGGAACACATAAATCAACACTTTAAGCAACACAGCTATACTAACACAAGCTCTACTCTGTTCCACTTCATACATTTCCAGGTAAGATGTCAAATTTTCATTGTTGGTGAATAAAAGATAAACAGCAGATCCTTTTCAGGTACCAGTTTGGGCTGGATTTGCAAAGTCTAGTTTTGAAAAGGTGAGCATTTTTGATGGGATTGCCACTTATGGAGAATAAATATATTGTTGAAAGAATATTTTTCATTAGAATCATACTTTAAGAACTATTGATCCCCTTAAATTCAGTTTAGAGTTTCACGAAGTGTAGGTGATGGACTCAAATAAAACAGGGATGCCAATGGCTTGGAGATAAGTTTTTTTTTTTTTTTTTTTAAATAACTCATTTCTAATCCCCAAGTCACTGGCTAGAACAAGGTCCACATTTAAGGTGCTATCAACTGTCATTAATTAATTATTATTATTATTATTATTACTACTACTACTACTACTACTACTACTACTACTACTACTACAGGGGTCCGGTCTGTGAGGCTTCAGTAATTTTGAGGTCATTTAGTGTCAAGCCCTGCACTGGCTGGAGTGGAGCAGCAGACCCCCCTGGGTTCCCTGCTGGCTGGCTCCTTGCCAACCAGGTGCTCAGCCAGAGCAAAGCAGCAGCTCCAAGCTCCACTCCGAAGCAGCAGGCCCCACCAGTCCCAAGCTGGCCAAGCACCCAGCTGAAGTGGAGCAGCCCCAGCCAGCTGACTCGTACCTGCCTCCATTACACTCAGTCCATGAGGGACAGGAAAAGGCGGATCCAAACAGGGCATATGGTGATGGCTGTGCAAAGGAAGGCTTTGTTTCTTACTCAGGTAAGAGTAATTTATTATTCATTATTATTATTTATCTAATTTAGTGTTGTTGTTATTATTATCATTATACGGGGTTATGTTTATAGGAGATTTGATGACTGAGGTGAGGGGGCAGATTCAATTATTAGAAATATAGATAGTTGGGTTTGTGATGACTGGGAAAACCATTGCCTACTGGGAGCGAAAGTTGCATATTTCATGGGAGATCTAGACAGCCTTTGGTAGAATGCTGAGAAGGAGTTGGTGGTCATGGTACATGTAGATATTGAAGATATTGAAGACATAGAAAAAGGTAGGGGAGAGGTCCTGGAGGACAATTTTAGGCTACTAGGTAAGAGATTAAAGTCAGCATCTCCATGGAAGCATTCTCTGAAATGTTTCCAATTGCATGCACGGGACCAAGAAGACAGGCAGAACTGCCGGGTCTCACTGCATGGCTGAAACAAGGGTGGAGGGAGGAGGGTTTAGATTTTATTAGGAACTGGGAATTTTTTAGAAAAGGAGGAACCTATACAGGAAGGATGGGCTCCACGTAAACTAAAATGGAACCAGATTGCTGGAATGTAAAATTAAAAAGGTTGTAGAGGGATTTTCAATAAAGGACAATCTAAAGCGACAGGTATGGAGGAGCATACAGTTGAAGTGGAGACATCCTTTGGGAACGAGCTTATTAAAGCTTATTATTATTCTATATTCTAGTAAAGGGGATAGGAAAGAATTGGTAAAGTACAGGTTGGAGCTAGTGAAACACAGTCCAACATAAAAAAGTCCTATTTACATGTAATACATGAAAGCAAGGAACTGAATAGTGAACAAATGAACAAGTGCTTATACACAAAAGCTAGGAATCTCAATACTATTGTGAGTGAACTAGAATGCCTGGCATTAAATGAGATATTGATTTAATACACACAAAAACCTTGGTGAATGAGGATAGGTACAGAATATCTAGGAATGAGAAAATAGATCACATTGGCAGAAGAGTAACACCACATGTGAAAGAAAACAGAGTAAAAAAAAAGGAAAAAGCTTAAATGAATCAGACTTTATGATAAAATCTCTATGGATAAAAATTCCATGCTTGAACAAGAAGTATAGCAGTAGCAATATACTGCCAACAATCTGACCAGGATGATGACAGTGCCTGTGAAATGCTCAGGGAGATCAGAGAGACTATAAAGGCAGAAAACCCAGAATTAATGGGGGATTTTAACTATCCTCATACTGACTGGGTTTATGTCACCTCAGGAAGGGATGCAGAGATAAAATTTCTAGACACATTAAATGACTACTACTTGGAACAGCTTGTCCCCACAGGAGGAGAAGCAATCTTGATTTAGTTGTAAGTGAAGCACAGGATCTGGTCCCAGAGATGAATTTGGCAGTTAGTAATAGCAACCATAATATAATTAAATTTCACATCCTTCTTTGCATGGGTGTGAGGGAGAGAAATGCCACAACAAACCCACCACAGAGGCATTTAACTTCAAAAGGGGGAACACCACAAAAATGAGGAAACTAGTTAAACAGAAATGAAAAGGAACAGTCACAAGGGTGGAATGCATGCAAACTGCATGAAGACTATTTAAAAATATCATAACGGAGGCTCAGACTAAATGTGTACCCTGAATAATAATTTTTAAAAATCACTAAGAGGACCAAAAGCAGGCCAACATGGTAAACAGCCAAGCAAAAAGAAGTGGTTAGAGGCAAAATGGCATCCTTTAAAAATAGGAAGTCAAATCCTAGTGAAGAAAACAGAAAGGAGAATAAACTCTGATATGTCGAGTGTAAAACTGGGATGCCAATGGAGCATGCAAGGAAGACAGGGCTCCAGTGGTGAAACTAAATGAATTGCTTGCATCAGTGAGGGGTGATTCCCACCCTGAGCCATTCTTTTTCGGTGACAAATCTGAGGAACTGTCCCAGACTGAGGTGTCAATACAGAACGTTGTGAAACAAACTGACCATTTAACCATTTATAAATTACCAGGACTAGATGGCATTCACCCAAGAGTTCTGACGGCTCTCAGATATGAAACTGCAGAACTACTAATGGTGGTATGAAATCTATTGCCTAAATCGGTGTCTATACCAGATGACTGGAGGGGAGCTAATGTCATGTTTCTTTTTAAAAAGGGCTCCAGAGATAATCCTGGAAATTACAGGCTAGTAACCCTAACTGCAGTATCAAGCAAATTACTTGAAACTAGAACAAAATTATCAGACTCATAGATGAACATGATATGTTGGGGGAAAGTCAACACATCTTTCTTAAAAGGAAACCACTCGACTTAAGCAAAGTGTAGTGTAGACGCAGGGCAAATTAAGTCGACTTAATTTATCAGTGTAGACGCAGCCTAATCTATTGAAATTCTTTAAGGGACTCAGCAAGCATGCTGACAAAGGGTGCTACAGTCAATATCATGTACTTGGACTTTCCGGGTATGTCTATATCACAATGTAAGCCCGTGGTTAGTAGAAATCAAATTAACAGACCCTGAATTTGTTAACCTAGGGACTGAGTGTCTCCATTAATTTTTAATCCCAGGTTAGGAATTGCTGCACTCTTGGTCCCAAACTGGGGCGCCAACATCTATACTGCAGTATGAAGATCCAAGCCCAACCAGCTCTATCCCAGACTTGTTTGCGCCTTCCTAAAACATGGCCACTATAGCCCTTTGTTTGTGGTGCAGTGTGGGAAAACTTGACAGTTCAGAGGACAAAGAAAGTTTATGCTGCAGTGTAAATATACTCTCAGAAAGTCTTTGAAAAAGCCTCCCACCAAAGACTCTTAAGCAACCTAAGCAGTCAGGGATAAGAAGGAAGGTCCTCTCATGAAACAACAGAAGGTTAGAAGATAGGAAACAAAGAGTAGAAATAAATGGTCACTTTTCACAATGAAATGAGGTAAATAGCAGGCTCCTCCAAAGATTTGTACAGGGACATGTAATGTTAAATGTACACATAAATGATCTACAAAAGGGGGTGAACAGTGAGGTGGCAAAATCTGCAGATGCAACAAAATTGCTCAAGATAGTGAGATCCAAAATGGATTGTAAAAAATTACAAAGGGATCTCATTAAACTGCATAACCAGATGAAAAAATGGTAGATGAAATTCAGTGTTGATTTGTGGAAAGTAATGCACACTAGAAAAAATAATCCCAACTAGACATACAAAATGATACTTGTGGCACCTTATAGACTAACAGATATTCCTCGGCATAAACTTTCATGGGCCATAACCCACTTTGTCAGATGTGTGGGTTATAGCCCACGAAAGCGTATGCTGAAGAAAATCTGTTAGTCTATAAGGTGCCACAGGACTCTGTTTTTGCTGTACACAGACTAACACAGCTACCCCTCTGAAAATGATACTTGTTACCACTCAAGAAAGAGATCTTGGAGTCACTGAGAATAGTTCCTGGTAAACATCCACTCGGTGTGCAGCAGCAGTCAAAAAACCTAACCATGTTAGGAACCGTGAGGAAAGGGATAGAATCTGGTAATAGGACAAAATATCATAATGCCACTATATAAAACCATGCAGTTCTGGTCAACTCATTCCAAAAAAGATATATTTAAGTTGGATATCTTTAAGGTTCAGAGAACGGCAATGTAAATTATTACAGTTACAGAACAGCTCCCATATGAGGAGAGATTAAGAAGAATGGGACTGTTTAACTTAAAGAAATGACTAAGGGGGGATATGGCCAGTGGACTTCAAAATCTTGAATGGTAAGGAGAAAGTGAATAGGAAAGTGTTATTTATTGCTTCACATAACTCAAGAATTGGGGGTCACTTGATGAAGTTAATAGGCAGAAGGTTTAAACAAATGAAGGGAAATACTTCTTCAGAAAAAGCACGGTCAATCTGCAAAATTCATTGCCATGGGAGGCTGTAAAAACCAAAACTATAACTGGGTTCAAAAAGAATTAGATAAGTTCATGGAGGATAATCCATCAATTGCTATTATCCAGTATGGTCAGGGATGCACTCCTGTGGTCAAGATACCACTAAATCTCTAACGCACGGCTCAACAAAAGTGGCTCCCAGCTAGGCAACAGCAGTTTAATTTTTGTTGCTAGAGGGTGCTCCTCCATTGCATTTCTGCAGTAGAGCTAGGAGCCAAGCTACAAACCCAGGTCGCCATGGTGACCTGGTTTTGTCAAGCCCTGCTCTAACTGCCAGAAGTTGGCACTGGAAAACAGAAGATGTTTAGAGTGAATTTCCTTATTTTATACACATATAAGCACACAACGACCTCAGAGCTAAGAGAGCTTCCTCTACCAAGGCTCATGCATCAGAACTCATAGTTATCTTACAAGTGCAAGATGGAATTTTGACCTCAGTTATACCTGTAAAACTTCACTGATAATAATAGGGTAGCACAGGTGTAACTGAGGCCAGAATTAGGCTTGGAGAATCTTTCTGTTGATGGATGCAAGAACAGTACTGAACCCAGCTTGATTCTAGAACCGAAAGCTGAAAGCTACAGAAAATGTATATCTACTTTTAAAATGAAAAAGTTGAATCTGGGACATAAACATGGAACACCAAAATATTGACTATATTGTTATTTATATACCAGAAAAAATAATCATAATACTAGAAATGTTTTAAGAGTTTTAATTTACAATTAATAAACATTAATAAGTGGGTTAGCAAGACAAAGTATTGCATTATGGGAAATGCAGCTCTATCAGAGTTTATATTCCTCAGTTACGTACCATTTGTCTTTTAAAAGTATCAAGTATCTATTGTGCTAGGCACTGTACACACATGGAAAGATAATCATATACTGGCAATATTTTTCACTGTCTCAGGTAAATTGTCCATCCTCAGGTGTGGCTAGTTTAGAAAGAGTGCAGCATACAGCTTCATGAACAGGGCCAGTTCCCAAGTCTTTTTAGCTATATATTCTCAGTTTAGCAACAGACGATACAGTGTAAACATTCAAACTAACGTTTTGTTTTGAAATATTAAAGTATTATGTACTTACTGTGATAATCTTAACTTTACATCTGATACGGAGTATTGGCCCTGAAACGGGTGGCTGGAAGGGGAAAAATACAATATTTCAGTTTTGTCATTTTTTCTGTAAAGAAAAAACTGGATGGTTTTATTTGCTGGTTGGTTGGCCTCCACTGCATCAAAGAAAATATCCAGTTACACATGTCCCATTTGTGATTCAGTCCTAGGATTTTGGTAAGTCACCTGCAAGCTGCCATTCACTCATAAACTAAACATATTTCATCTTCTTTTCAAACTTCATAAAAGCTGACAGCTGGGACATTCTTTCTGCTGACAATATGAGGCACAGTGAGAGAAGAGATGTCTCAAATTGCCATGTAGGGCATTATAGATTAAAAAAAAAAAGGGGGGGGGGGGGGACCCACAAACAGCAGTCAATGCAACATATGTAGTACAGGTGTAATTAGTTCTATGCAGGATGGTGCCCTATTCTGTGCTACCTGAAGTCGCTGAGTTGTCTTCAAAGGAAACCCAGACGTATAGAGCATTTGCACAGTCTAATTTTAAAGAGAAAAAGGCTAAAAAACATGGCAAAGTCTACATTTAAAAAGGAAAGAATGCAATCTCTGCACCAACAACACTGCTTTCAGATGATGATCCTGGCTACTACTGATCCTTGGAAATCTAGAAGCAATCAAAAGTCCACAAAACCCGAAGACTGTAAAACTCTAAGGAAAAGTGGATGAAACCTCTCGCACATTCACCCTTCTTCCATAAAGAGGACAGCCAACTCTCTCCAAGTGATTCAGAGACTTCCTACCAGCTTCACCTCTGCTTTTAGGTAAAAGTTTAGCAAGCAGCTTTTCATCTCTGCCCCACAATCTCAGTCAGGTATTAGTAATGAGAGAGATCGTACCATCCTGGTCTGAAGAAAAGGAGGTACCCCAGAATCCTTACAGCAGTGCATTCCCAAATATCTCAGTTTCCTGAAGTTGCCTCATAGAGGCTGTAAAAGAGGAGCAATGAAGGAGAACCTTGTAACATCCCACAAAAAGCTCTCGGATTTCACACAGGAACAGAACAATAAGATCTTTACTCTCCCCCTTATCTTTGAACTTGATTTCTTACCTAGAATTTACCTCTGCAAAAGCAGGATGTTTGTTGCTGTTCCACACTCTGAAGTTGTGTGTATTTTTCCAAGTTGCTACAAAGGCTGTTCCAAAGTCTGACAGTATCTTTTCATTGTCTGATAAATAAAAGACAGAAGGTGAGTGAACCTGTAACAATGCACTGGGGATGTAAAAGAAGAAATAAAAGGGAGGTTCTGAAAGAAAATGAAAATTTTCTCGATTCTTGTCAGAGAACATGGGACTCCAGCTCCATTAACATTAGCAAAGCAACAAACTCATTACTTTGGGGTTTAAAAATGCCACTGCCCAACAGAAAGAATAAAGGAAAAGAAAATGAAGTTCAGATAGTCAAGAAATTAATTGAAAGGCACACCAAGAACTTAGTTCAGATGCAATTTCAATATTTTTTAAAAAAAGCTTCACAAAACCTAATATGAATAAAACTGTATTTTGATTTTTTGATGATATCCAGCTGTTAAATATCCCGATATCATGAACCCAAAATGCACCGTGCCACCAGAAGAGAATCTGAAAGTGTAGATAAAGGGGCTTAGCTCAGTTGCATGGTATTATCCAATAGCAGGGAACAAGTCAAAGGGGTAAGAGAACCACGAAAAACATGATGTCACATGCACTGGTCTGCCCTAACAGCAAAACCTTGCCTTACTGTGCTACATTAAATTCAGTTTTATGCAAATTCAATTTTAGGGTGAGGCTGAGAGTTAATAAAGTATGAATTAATAAAGAACCATCATACAGTACAGCTGTATTATGTTAATGTACCTTTAACAATATCTTTACAAATACAGAAAATCAATCTAGACTACTCAGAAGGGAAAAGCAAAATCTCTCATGGCGTGCGTGAAAAGCATGTTATGCTGCATCAAACAGTCATTTTAAATAAAAATCACATGGCTGGCAGATACAGGGAACACATAGGGGACTTAATATATGTCTATCTGAAGTGAAGCTTGATCCAGTTTTTGCTCAGGAATATAATGGAGTGGACACAGAACTGGCTGACAGGGTGTCAGCTGGGAACAATTAAGAAGGGAAGACAACTAAAGGTGTCAACGGTGGGCAAACAGAACATTTTTCTAAAAGATTTAGAGAGTTAGTTGTTAAAGTTCTGCTTGGGAATAGCTAAAGTCCACAAAGAGACCCTATGTTAGCAGGATGTCTACAAGTACAGATTTCAAATACTTCTTTGTGAGGTGAGTATAAGAGAATTTAGCACAAATACCCAAGAGACGATAACAAAGGGGCAATACAATAGTCTCTAAATCACTGAGAGATAATATAGCGTAAAGCAAGAAATTAATGCAGATGGTCAAGGGATTAAAAAACCTTACAATGGAGATAAAGGAAAAGTATGAGCCAAACAGAAAAGCAATGGAACAACTGGTGTCTGTGCATCCAGCCTCTGCTGTTCATCCTCACCTCAGCCCCTCAAGAAGGTACCAGAATTTACCTGGTTGCAGCATAGCAGCAAGCAGTGCGTGAAGATAGGCACCAAATTGTGCCCTGATCCACTCGTCTCCTCCCTCCCAGCCAGTGCCATCGAGGAAAACATCATCCCTGTTCTCGGTTACATGCTTCACTAAATAGTCTGCAAATCTCAGGTCAGCAGTTGTGAGGTTCAGCATCTTCCTGAGTTCTGGATCATGGATTTGGACAAGGGCTTCCTCTACCTGATTGAAATAATCCCAGGAGAAAACAGTCGAAATAAGACCTTCAGCATACATAACCTGTGCTATTTTTGTCAAATAAGTAATTCATCCCCACCACAACCAAAGATAAGGAGAAACCGATAACCATACAAGAGGGTGATCTGAACTAGCCTGAATTATATACGATACCACAAATGTATTAATGTTTTTGAAAGTTAACAAAAAGCATTTCCTTCTTAATAATTTATGTACAAGTATACAGAATGCTAGTATCATAGGTGTGAGATCCGTTTCCATCTCTGTTGTATTTAAGGACTTGTCTACACTGTGTGAATTTACAGCCCTATAGCTATTTCAAAACAGCTTCTTGTATGGACAGTTTATTCTGGTCAATTCCTCTTGACAGACAAGCTCAGAGACACCATGCCCAAAGAAGTGCAGAATTGGACATATCAGAGAGTTAAAAAAAAAAGTACAGAAAGTCTCAGGGAGCCTAACTGGAAGTTAAGTACAGAAAGTTTCAGGGAACCTAACTGGAAGCTTAGGAATATTTTTGTATATAAAACTCTTTTGACAAAAGCTCATTTAAAAAAAAAAGTATATGTAGGGCTAAAGATGAGTTTATACCATAGAATTGCTTCCAACCAGAATTTTTATCTGGAATAATGCCTATTATTCATTGATAAAAATGCCACGTTCATTCATTCACTTGTTCTTTAACATCATAACCAAAATCTGATGTAACTCCATATTGTAACTAAACCTCCATTTTGAATTGTTTCGTTAATTTTGTACTGCCCAGCCAAAATTGTGCTGAAACTTTGTTTAGATGTGTGAACTTAGTTTGGATGTGTGAATGAAGGGTGGGTGTATGATGGGATCAGTCTCCAACGCCAACTGTCAGCACCACCTTAATGGCTGAAGAACAATGCAGACAAACCCTGCAAATGCAAGAAGAATCCATCCTAGAAAGAAAGGGACAAAAAGCCCCGACAAAAACAAGATCAAAGTCACATCTGCCATTCACTTATGACTCATGGTCATACAGTACCCTGAGGCCGTGTGACACAGCAAGATCCATCCTAAAAGAGGGTGAGACTGCATAGCTTTGGGTAATGTTCTGCATAGCATCCAAGAGCATCTGAGCACAGCTGTGTGCCCAACAGAGACCCCACTCTTCTTTATACCCAGCTTCCTTGGCTAGGTAGCCCCCATGAGCTGCGGACACCAGCCATGAACTCAAGCTACAATCACAAGCAACAATCAGGATTAGTAACTATACCTGACCAATAGCAGAATATCTGTGTGTGGGGTACAGTACTAGATATTAGCAATTAATATAATTGTGTTTTTCTCATAGTAAATGTGGCATATTGCCTTGTCCCCCTGAATAAGATCCTGCTAATTGTTTTCATTTTCTAAGTACAACATATGCAGGTAAATTTTGGGGGGCAGGGACCACCTTTCTGTTGTGTTTGTACTGTGTCTAACAGTGTGGTTCTGGTGCATGACTGGAACTCCTAAGTACCAACATTATACAAATAATAACATATTTATTTAACAACTTCATTAGTAAATAAAGGCGGTGACTCTGATTTATAAGAGACATTCCTAAAAAATAAGTGGTTGATTTAAGCTTAAAACGTTTTAAGAAGAGAATACGTACTTCCACAATTGCATCACTTAGATGCTTCTGCTGACGGAACAGGATGTTGGTGGCTCCTGCAACAAAGCCACGGACTGTTACATCAGAAAGGAGGTGATGCTGTTGCAGCGCCATGTACGGCAAACAAAGGTATCCCTAAGATAAAGGAAATGTCACATGATTAGTAAGAAAAGGGGAAGGCCAAACCCCTCCCTCCTCAACCCATCTTACTGCACACTTACCCATCTCCAAATCCTTCCTAGAGACAGAAACAAGAGAACACAACCCTGGTTATTGCTCTGCACTGTGTTCCTAGCCTCACTGCCTCTGGGATCTACTATTGCGTTGCTACATTAAGCCAACAAACACAAGCAAACCAGGTTTCCCAGAAATGGAGTAGACTTGTTAATGGCCTATGAAGGCTCTCTTTCACTCTTAGGTTACTGGTTGAAATCCAGCTCAAACAGCCTTCTTACGGTAACAAAGCTGACCAGTATGAAATTACTTCAGTGGTCTCAATCCAGTTCTTACATTCTTGGTATTCACAATGAAGAAAATAAGAACTGTCTGGACAAGCAGACTATCCTCTCGTCCATGGCATAGTCTCTTCTGGTAGAAATCAGACACTCTGCCAGGACATTTAGATCCTCTTGCACCGCTCCTATCCATGTTTTCCAGGGACAGACTTTCAGGTTCCCAGGTATCGGTCTGGAACTTTTTGTGAGCATGTGCATGCCTGCTTCAAAAATGTGCAGTTGACTCACTAACAGAAGGGCTACAGGCATACTAGACAAAAGAAGAAGAGTGCATGTATATCATCACGTTGTACATGGCTATTTGAGACATCTGGACGAAAGGAGTACAACTACTCCTTTTCCTCTAGCTTAAACACAGGGATAGCTATTCAGCTGAAAAATACTAACAACTAAAACAGAACCATCTTTGTCAAAGAATAACAGACCTATGTTAAAGTCAACAACCTGGAATATTAGGTTTCCTTAATATTATTTTTTGCAAGTTGCCAATGCAATATCTAATGCCATGACATTTTAATAAACAGACTAGCTGTAACATTTTAGAAATGCTTTGCCATTTCAAATAGAGGACCTGATTCCAAACTCACTATTTTTACAATATGTAACTACTGATTTACACTAGTGAGATGAGCATCTAACTCTATAGTAACGAAAATCCATAGTCTGTTTTTCCTTGTAGTCTTGTGCTCTTTTGTGTTACGAAGGACTTTACCATATCATCACTTAAGACAGTTGATGACATTTTGGCACAATCACATTCCTCCAAATTCAGTATAGTGGGATAAACTTTCTTTCCATAGAATGGAGAAAAACAAACAAAAATTAACTTGTAACTAAATCTATCAAAATTAAGTCACAAATTATACGGCCAGAAGGGACCACTGTGATCATCTAGTCTGACCGCATGCATAACACAGGCCATAGGATTTGCCTAAATTAATCAGAGTATATCTTTTAGAAAAAACATCCTTTTTTTAAATTAAAAATTGCCAGCTCTAAAATGGACTTCAGTTTCATGCTGAATTAAATTGTTGGCTGGAGTAGACAATCCAGAACTTTTGAAGGATGTTCATCACTAGACATTGGCATATTTGAACTTTCAAGTCCTCTCTTCTGATTTCATTAGCTAAACCTGAATAAGAAAGTGCCTTTGCAGGAAGGAAGGTAAATGTTAAAAATTATATTGTCAGCTCCATTATAATTGTTTGGTTTTTAAATGAAAAACTAATCTTAAAATTTGCAGGAAAGATTTTCCCCCCCCCTCCGCTAGTCATTCTGTCCTTTTACCAAAGGGAAAAAACTGCTGCCTTCCCCTTTAAACTGGTATTTCTAATGGAACTGAAGTTAACATGACTTTGCCTTTGGTTGCCTACGGTGTTGTAGCCATGGCCAGGATATTAGAGTGACAAGGTAGATGAGATAATATCTTTCGCTGGTCCAATGTCTATTGGTGAGAGAGACAAGCTTTTGAGCTTACCCAGAGCTCTTCTTCAGGTTGGGTAAATATACTCAAAATGTCACAGCTAAATATAAGATGGAACTGATTGTTTAGCATACATAATTAACACACATTTCAAGGGACTGCACACCGTGAAGAGGTCTGTTAATACCCTTCCATTCACAGGGAGGAAAACAGCTGGCCCAGGCTAGTTCGTGGGTTATATATTGTTATATTAGGCCATAAATCCAGTGTCTTTTGAAGGTGTTGTGAAAGCTTCCATTGAGTATGAGGATTAATAGGTCAGATATAGAGTGATCACTTTGTGAAGTGTTCACCACAGATGTTTTTGTCTTTTATCCTTGTATTATGTACAGAGGATGAAAATATCATCCATATATCTCAGGTATATCATTTGTCTATCACAAAACCAATGATATACCTGAGATACAAGGATGATATTTTTAGCCTTTAGACAGATAATAAGAACGCCCTCTGATTTCCACCATAATTTCAACAACCACCACCTGTCCATTAAACTTGTTTTGGAACACTCCCATATCAGCATCAACTTCCTAGATACCATGGCCAACTTCAGCAATGGAACCCTACAAGTATACACAAAAATCTACAGCTCACCATACCAACCTTCACAAGTCCAGTAACCACCCTAAACACATCAAGAAATCTGTTATCTAGAGCCAAGCACTCAGAGACCACAAAATATTCTTTGAGGAGAAAGTCTGGACTATTCACCATCACACACTCAAAATCGTCTTCACCAAACAAGGACACTCCACCAGAGAAGTAGATCACATCATGGAATGGGCGCCCCAAATACCCCAAGAAAATCTGCTTGAACATAGAAATAAAATTACTCTGACCGCACAACTGTATTACCCCACATTAAAACCTAACCAGGGTATCAAACATCTACTACCCATCTTGATAGAGACCCTATCCTAAAAGAAATCTTGCCTGAATCCTCTCTTTTCATCTTCAGACAATCTCCCAGCCTTTCCAAACTCATCAACAGAAGCAAACTACCCACAGATCAGGACACACCAACTCAAGGCAGCACTAGGCCATCCCAAAATAATGTACACAAAACTTACAAATATATCTCTGCCGCTACAATGATTAATGCATTCAAGATCCAAGGGGGTTACGTATGCCTTTCACAACCAAATGCCACAACAACAGCTATGTGGGTGAAACCAGACCATTATTAAGCTCTTGAATAAACACACACAGGAAAATGATAAAAGACAAAAACCCCACATCACCTGTGGGTGAACATTTTTCACAAAACAATCACTCTACATCTGATATATCTGTCCTTAACCTGCACAACACCTTCAAAAGACAAGCCTGGGAGTTTAAGTTCATAAAACTTTGTTAGACATTAAAAGTCAAGGACTGAATGGAGACATTGGATTTATGGCTTAGTACAACCACCTCCCAGCAGCTGCTTTCCCTCACTACCTTCCTTTCCTCCTGATGACTGGAGGGATTTTAACCGGCCAATTCACCTTGAATGGTCCCTCAAAACCTGTGCTAAACATTGTTTACTTATGCTAAACAATCCATTCTATCTTGTATTTAGCTGTGACACTCTGATCAGATCTACACAGACTTATATCAGATAACTATATCAGCAAGGGGTGTGAAAAACCAACTAATCCCCAATGCAGACAATGCTGTGTTGGTGGGAGAGTTTTTTCTATTATTCTATTTTCTATAACTACTGCCTCTCAGGGAGGTGGATGAACTGCTGACAGGAGAGCTCTCTCTGGTCAGCACAGAGCATCTTCATCACAGAGCTACAGTGATACAGTTGCACCGATACAAGAACTTGGTCCAATAAAATACATTATCTCACCCACCTTGTCTCTTTACATTTGGTTTTCATATAGTAGTTCTTCTGTGTAACTGTATTAGTTGGCATGACTGCAGCTTCAAGTCACTTGTATTGACATGCCCTAAATTTTAACTCTGGGAGATTAAAGGCTGATGTTTTCTGTGGAAGTCCTTGACTGTGTAATTTGCATCTCTAATGGTCCATTAGAGCCAGAGTTTGCTTGGCATAGCACCATGAAAAGAAGGTTACTCACCTCAGTGCAGTAACTGGAGTTTTTCGAGATGAGTGTCCCTGTGGGTGCTCCACTTAAGGTGTTGACACGCCCTCGCGTGGCAGAGCAGAGATTTTTACAGCAGTATTCGTTGGAGCCGTGTGCGTGGTCCGTTGGTCTCACACATTTCTTGTCGCCAGCTGTGAAACACGAGGAGCTCCAACCTCCTCAGTTCCTTCTCTATGTGATAGTTTATATGAAAGAGTCTGAAGTAGAGAGGGGAGGAGGGCAGGTAATGGAGCACCCATGGGGACACTCAGCTCAAAGAACTCCAATTACTGCACCCAGGTAAGTAACCTTCCTTTCTCCTTCGAGAGATGTCCCCATGGGTGCTCCGCTTAAGGTGACCGTTTAGCGGTGTTCTAAATTGGATGGAGGACTTCGGAATCTCTGTTAATCATTGTCGAGAGCACAGATTGCCCGACTGCTGTGACAGACTGTGATGTTTGTTCTAATGCATAGTGTTTGATGAAAGTGTGTTCCAATGCCCAAGTAGCTGCCTTGCAGATATATGAGATTGGTACGTTCTTTTAGAAGGCAGTGGTGGTTGCTACTGCTCTAGTAGAGTGAGATCATATATTTCCTGGTGGAGTAATCCCTGGAAGTTTATAGCATTTGTGAATACATCCAGATATTAATTTGGATATTCTTTGCGATGACATTACTTTTCCTTTACATCTGTCTGTGATTGTAATGAATAGCCTGTTGGTCTGTCTAATCCCTTTTGTTCTTTCCGGGTAAAAGGCTGGTGCTCGACGAACATCTAGTGTGTGTAGAAGAGTTTCGCGAGGATTGGAGTGCGGTTTTGGGAAGAATACAGGTAAGTTTATTTCTTGGTTGATATGGAAGGTTGTAGATATTTGGGGTATAAACCTTGGATGTGGTCTGAGAGTGACCCTGTCTTTGTGAAATATAGTGTACGGTGGGTCTGCCATAAGTTCTGCTACTTCATTCACTCGCCTAGCGGAAGTGATGGCCACTAAAAATGTGACTTTCATGGACATATGTTTCAGCGATCAGGAGCCTAATGGTTCAAAGGGTGGTCTCATAATAGTGTGTAATACTGTATGGAGATCCCAGGAGGCGGTGGGCAGGCGTACCTCTGGATACAGGTTTAGAATTCCTGCAAGGAAGTGCTTCACTATGGGGTGGGTGAATATTGAGTTGTGTTTCAAACCTGTGTGGAAGGTTGATATTGATGCTAAGTGCACCTTCAGTGAGCTGAGGGATAGTCCTGCTTCCTTAAGATGCAGATGGTATTGCAGTATATCGGGAATGCTGGTGTTTGCAGTGGGAATTTGATGGGTATTGCACCAGTTGTGAAATCTAGACCGCTTCTGGAGATATGTTTGTCTCGTTGAAGGTTTTCTGCTATTTAATAGGACATGCTTTACTTGTTCAGAGCAAACCTGGTCCTCCTGTGTGAACCATGTAGGAACCACGCTGTGAGGTGAAGCTTCTGTGGATTGGGATGTAGAATCTGTTCCTTGTCCTGCGATAGCAGGTTGTGCTGTAGAGGGAGTGGTATTGGGGTTCTGGTGGACATTTGATTCAGTAGGGTGAATCAAGGTTGTCTGGGCCAATAGGGTGCTATCAGGATTACTGTTGCCGCCTCCTGCTGAATCTTTATTATTGTTCTCTGTATTAGAGGGATTGGAGGGAAAGCAGAATAGATTTCTCTTCCATGACCTGAGGAATGCATCTCCCAGTGAATTCTTTCCGACACCAGCTTGTGTGCAGAAAAATTAGCATTTGTATTATGGGGTATGTATTTTTGGGAAAGATTGGCTGAGAGAGTCGGCTATTGTGTTGTGTATTCCAGAGAGGTATGTAGTAGAGATCATGATGTTGTGTGCTATGCATCAGTTGCAGAGCTTTATGGCCCCCATGCAAAGGGAGGGCGCCCTGGCACCTCCCTGTCTGTTTACATAAGATGCAGGAGATATTGTCCATCATAATCTTTATATGTTTGTGCATTATTAAATGTTGAAACTGCACACAAGCTCTGCGAATTGCCCTCAACTCCAGGACGTTTATGTGTAGGGATGATTCCTGAATGGACCACCTTCCTTGTGCAGCATCTCTCTGAAGGTGTGCACTCCATCCTGTGAAGGATGATTCTGTGAACATCAGGAGAGATGGTGCACCCTGATGGAATGGTACCCCTGTCAGAAGGTTGTGGGGTGTCATCCACCATCGTAATGTATGTTTTACAGTATCTGATATGGTAACTGTCTGTATATTGAGTGCTTGTTTGGTTTGTATATGCGACCTAATCATAACTGAAGGGGGCACATATGAAGGCGTGCATGTTGTACCACGAAGGTGGTCGCAGCCATGTGGCTTGAAGGCAGATTAGAGCATTTGTAGTTGGAGATTTGCAGATTGTTTCTATCAGTTGAGTAATCGTTTGGTGTCTGGCTTGGGGCAGGCATGCACATTCCTTTTGTGAGTCAATGTGTGCCCCTATAAACTCTATTGACTGTGTGCGCGTTAGAGTTGACTTTTGTGTATTTACTAGAAGACCTAACCTCTTGAATAGATTTATTATGAATTAAAGGTCCCTTGTGGCCTGAACAAGGCTTTGAAATTTCAGGAGACAATTGCCCAGGTAAGGAAATATTGTAATATTGTATCTCTGGAGATGCGCTGTAACTACAGCAAGGACTTTTGAGAACACCCTTGGGGCTGTGGAGAGGCCAAAGGGTAACACAGTATATTGGTAATGGTCTGCACCAAGCTGAAATCTGAGGAATTTCCTGTGTGCCGGGTGGATGGATATATGAAAGTATGCATCCTGTGATCGAGGGCTGTGAACCAATCCTTGAGTTCCAGAGCTGGGATGATGGTCGAGAGCGTTACCATTTTGAATCTTTGGGGTCTTATGAATCTGTTTAGTCTTCTTAGATCCAGTATGGATCTCCACCCTCCTTACTTCTTCTGAACTAGGAAGTATGGAGAGTAGAAACCTTTTTCCCCTCTGTGTTCTTGTGGAACGTGTTCTATTGCTCTTAGCTGTAAGACACGGTGGATTTCTTGTTGTAAGACCTGTTCGTGAGCTGTGTCCCTGAAGGGGGACGGGGAAGGGAGGTTGAATTTTGGTTTTGATATAAATGGGATAGTATATCCTGTATAGATTATTTCTAAGACCCATTTGTCTGTGGTAATCTCTGACCATTGTTGTAAGAAGGGTTGGAGTCTGTGATTGTAGATGAGTGGATGTTCTGTGAACTCGGGGAGCTCGTGCGGACCCTCGACTAATTCCTCAGAATTGTGGTTTAGAGGATGGTGTTTGGGATGAAGTAGGATGATTGTTTGGTTGTCTCCATCTTTGTGGTTGTTGTCTTCCTTGTGACTGATCTCGTCTTCTGTAGCTAGGTTTATATTGGTACTGGTTTGGTTCCTGGAAGCGTATGGCTGGTATCTATAGGGGCATCTCCTAGCAGCAGTGGAATAAATACCGAATGTCCGTAGTGTGGCTCTAGAATCGTTGGATGAGTGCATAAGTTCATCTTTTTTTCTGAAAATAATTTCTTTTTAATCGAAGGGTAGATCTTCTATCGTGGCCTGGAGGGGTCTTGGCAGGTCTCCAGGCTGCAGCCAAGAAGATCTCCTCATCACTACATCCATGACAATGGTGTGTGCCGTGTAGCTGCCACATCCAGTGCAGCCTGCAAAGCTGTTCGAGATATTAATTGCCCCTTAAGGACAATGGCATAAAACTGTTGGGTTTTTTGCTTCTGGGATGTCCTCAATAAAATCAGCCAGCTTCAAATAGTTGTTGTAGTCATAATTACCAAGTAACACTGTGTAATTTGCTACCTGAAGACGTATATACCTTTTTACCAAGCACGTCCATTTTTTAATCCTCCTTATCACGGGGGGGTAGTTCTGTTAAATTGTTGCTTGTATCTCTGATATCTCTGCCACCACAACTAAAGAGTTGGGAGGAGGATGAGAGAACAAATAGGAGTGTGAATAATATCCTCTGCTGGTGTGGGCGAGGAATCCTGCATGGAGGGAGGAGAGTCAGGTGTATCTTCTTCCTCATTGTCCTCCATAAATTGGGGTTCCTGTAATTTTGATGTGTGTTTTGATGAAGGTTTATGAGATCTGGTGGTAGATAGCCTAGTATTCTCTAACCTCCATGGAGACCATGGTTCGTACCCAAGCCAATGTGGTGGCTAGGCTGTGGGCGGTGCATACCAGGACAGAGGGTCCATACCATGGGTAGAGTGGCATATTGTGGTGTCTTCTCCTGTATTGAATTCTATGAGGTGAGTTCATTTGAGGTGAGGAGGCGCCCTCTTCTGTTTTGGTCTCCTCATCACTAGAGAGGGGGAGTGGTGACATTGTTCCCCTTTTGGGTAATGGTTATAGTTTGGTGCCAAATGAAAGGTGAGAGTGGTGGTGGAGATATACACTCTCTTTCAGTATCATGGTGCTTTTTCTTTTCTGTGCACTTTCTAGGCGCATAATGTGCCTGTTCGTGCTGCAGCATATTTTGGTCTGGTGCTGTTATGGGCTCATCTGAGTTTGTCAGTGCTGTGGCTGGTGTTAGCTCCTGCCCTGCAGTTAGCGCTGGTGGATGCAGTGCCTGCGGGATCGGTGTTTGCATAGCCGTAGTGTAGGGAGCTTGCACTGGTGCCGAGCTCGTCCTCGGGGTATGTGGCACTTCTGAGCTCATTGGTTTAGGTGCTGAAGCTCTTACGTGGGTCTGTTCTTGATTCCACTCTCCAGCGGCTGATAAGGGTCTTTTGTTTTGCTTGTTTGCCTGCGTACCAGAGGATCCAGGAGCCTCTTTGGTACGGGCACTCTTAGGAGAAAGCGATGGAGCTTTCTCCTTTCTGCTGAGTTATGCGGCAGGGTAAGGTGCCTCTTCTGTGAGCAATGTTGTGGGAAGGAGTGTGTCCATCCTGGGTCCGAGGCTGGCCGCAGTGGTTTTTCCATTAGAAGTAGCTTGAGACGCAGGTCTCTGTCGCATCTTGCTCTCATACTAAGATTTTTGCCATGTGGGTACTTTTGGGAGATATGTCCCTCTCCCATACATCTTATACATATGGAGCGCCCACCTGAGGCCAGCATGGCTTCTCGGCACTCTTCACATCTTTTAAAGCCAGGCGAGCCTGGCATTTTGAAGAGAGGGGGTTTTTTTTTTGTTTGTTTTTTTAAAGTTAGAAAAAGAAAAGAAAAAGACAAGGAAAAAGAAAAAGGGGGAAGGAAATAAAACTGATAATAATGTGTAAAGAAAAGTCAAATAAAGGAAAGCTGTTGCTGAGGTAAAGAGAAAAAGATACTCCATCTGCCGCCGAAGGTGGTAATGAAGGAACTCAGGCAGTTGGAGCCACTCGCGCTTCACAGCTGCCGACAAGAGACGCGTGAGACCACGCGTGCGGCTCCAACGAATACTGTTGTAAACATCTCTGCTCTGCCATGCGAGGGTGCGTCAACACCTTAAGTGGAGCACCCACAGGGGACATCTCTCGAAGAAGGCTGACTTTTTTTTTTTTTTTGGGTCAAGCATCTAACCGTGGATCATTGATGAAGAGCTGTTTTTTTGATGAGTTATGGCAGTGCAGGCATTTCAGCTGTTAGCTTTGAACTATTTAATGTACTGCTTCTAATATAAATCACTGATCCACTGGGATTGGAACACTGAGAACATAATAACTTTTAATTCTGTGACTACCAGTTCAAGATCTTCTAAAAAGAATTCCATTAGTCCCTAAAAAGCCACTGATATAAAGTCATCATGTCAGTCCCAATTCCTATCTCAAAAGCCATTTTTAAAAGGATTGGATAGTTCCCATGATTCTATGTTCACAACATATAAAAAAAGCCCTGAGATGTCTGACATAACTCATCTCTATCACCATGTAGAGAAAGTCAGAGTATAACTGCAAAGGATGATGATGAAATATGAGTTTGTGTTCCCATTTTTAATTTCCAAGATTCAGAAATCAGGCAAAAGTAGTCATGGCACACCAGTGTACTAGTATATGACAAACTTTTTTAAAGAGACATGCCTAACATCCTGAGATTCAAAACTAAGGTCAGACTCACCATGGCTATGTCTACACTGGCAAGTTAGTTCGAATTAAGGAGGTTTAATTCGAACTAACTAAAGCCATGGCTACACTAGGCTTTAGTTAGTTCGAATTAAGGGCTTCCTTAATTCGAACTAATAAGTTCGAATAGGGTATTCGAACTAAGGGGTTAATTCGAACTA
Source organism: Pelusios castaneus (assembly GCA_007922175.1). NCBI lineage: Eukaryota > Metazoa > Chordata > Testudines > Pelomedusidae > Pelusios > Pelusios castaneus. The sequence continues at coordinate 3,650,668 of ML685756.1, read as the reverse complement.
ACTAGTTCGAATTAACCAATGTGGCCATGTTAATTCGAACTCATTTCTTAGTTTGAATTAACCGGCCATTGAAATTAATGGGGATCGCTAATTCAAACTAAGCAAGTGCTTGCTTAGTTCGAACTAACATTCCAGTGTGGCCAACTAAAATTAGTTCGAATTAGTTAGTTCGAACTAACTAATTTTAGTAAGTGTAGACATAGCCCCAGTGTTCTAACCCATTCTGCCCGCTCCAACGCTTTCCCCTCTATGTACATAACTGTAGTCTCTCCGATTTCAGCTGTGCTGCTACTGCTACTCACACATACTTACTTGCAGGGCCTAGAGAAAAGTATGAAGGCAATTACAGAGGTATTTAGAGGTGTCCCCAAGGTATTGCATAAGACAGACAAAAGCCATAAACAAAAGAATTAAGCCAGTAAAGACATATAATGAATGAGAAAGCTCTCTCTCTCCCTCTCCCCTGTAGCCTGTTTAAGAATTACTGGTCCATAATAGTTAGGTTCAATATTTTCAGGTGGAAATTTATTTTTGAGTTGATTTGCATCCCTTCTCCTCCATAACTAAGTGAATCTTTTGCTAGGTGATCCTGCCACCTGACGATTCTGTAAGTTTTGAGATACCCCAATTTACAAAGGTCCAGAAACCTGCCTTTTTTGGTCTTTTGCTGCAGGAAGTCACTGTGTAGTGACTCGCACTGCCAGTTGTTTATTTTGTTTTGTTTCAAGGTTAGAGTGCACAAAGATGATGTGTGTCACACACAAACGTTTTCTCTCTAGTTTATTTCCAATTGCAGTACCAGTAAAATCTAGGGCTAAATTTGTGTTTAATTTTTAATTTGCTGAATCACGTTTGTCTCAAAAAATTCTTTGAAGTCCACTAGAGATCTTATCTTAGAGAGCTTTCTAAGAAATGCTTAGACTGTACGACAAATAGAATTTTAGGATACAGAGCTGCACACGCTGCATGAGTACTTCCCACATCTTTGTTACAAAATTTTACAATTACATCAGAAACACTTGTACTTACACAGCAATTCTTTTTATTAATTAAGAAGTTCCTAAATGAATTAAGATTTACAAGTTCTTCAGAAGTAAAACAGGAACAATGTGTGGAGGGGCCAACTGGGAGAAACTGTTGGTGCCTGCTACTAATTGGTTAAGACGTGTCTGCATGTCACTGCCTAATAACAAAATGACTTAGAAAAATAAACTGAATAGTCATAAATCAATAGTGCATATGCATGTGGGGTTGAAAACATATCTGTAAAAGTGTGTGTGCACGTGGCGTGGGGGAGGGAGGGCTTACTTTACAAAAATAAAGTCACTTGGCAGAGTCTGACCTTGAATATGTAGCGATGCTTTAAATAGGCTTCAAGTCAGGCACCCAAAATCACTAGTCACTTTTGAAAAATTTTAGGCCTGAAAGTAGTAGTAAATATGTAGTAGGAATACTTATCAAAATGTTTACCTTTGTAAAAATTGCCAACGGCATGCCATATTGGTCCTCCTCCAACCCAGATATCAGTCCTGGAATAAGAACCACATGTCCTGTTTTAGCCTGAGGCTGCACAGTAACTGGAAGGGTTTCTGAGGTTGTGCATTCCTTTGAAAGGATTTCAGTCTGTTCTGATGTCGTATTTTCATGTTCGCCTTCTTTTGAGTTGGGATCCTCCAAAATACTAGGATCCAAGGTCTCCCAGTCACTCTCAGAAGATTCTGGAGAAGTGCGGGAAGGAGGTTTCAAATGTTGTCCATTGCAATTCTTTTCAGATTGGGATAAAGGCACATCTGTTTTCTGACCCTCCAGTCCATGGTTTCCTGACAGCTTCCTGCCTTTCACACCCATTCCTGAGTTTGTACTTGAAATGTCAGCAGCAGACACAGAAACGTAATCATCTAAAGGGGGAAGAACTTCCTGTAGGCCAGTATCCTCTGATACGCTCTTCCTTGGTCTGTAGTGTGAACAGTCAGTAAGACCATGTTCAATCACACCTGGTGGACAAACGCATGCATAAATATAATCTCAAGGATGTAGTGATTTTTGATAATGGCAAAGTATAAGTGTCATGCATTTTTCTAAGCCACTTTAAAAATCCAGTTCCCTTCTACCCAAATAGATCAACATTGACCTTCTGCCTTGACAAGTGTTATTTAAAATTTGATATACATTTGGCAGAAACACAGAGCCAAAGACTTATTATTCACTCAGATATCAAGGGTGCCCAATATGCAGCATACAGAGATAAAATGAACTTCAGTCTCTTATTACTAAGGTAAGGAGCACTACATAAATATCAAGTGTTATGGGGTTGTGTGCATGTGTGCTTCATAAAAATATTACTTAGGTTTATATGTGACTTCATTGTGACTATTGAACTCTAACAAGACAACTCCCTTGTCAAAAAATTTGACCCCCTTTCCCAAAAATATATAACTATCAGTTTCAGTTATGAGGAGAAATTGCCCAAACTTGCTTTTACTTACCAGGAAAGAGAGAGAGGACAGTCATCAGTGCTCCCACCAGTCTATTTACTGGAGAAATATAAAACAATACCTGTGGGGACAAGGATGAGGGAAAGATTAAAACAACTTAAGTCAGAGAGAAAAGCAAACAAAAACTAAGCAAACAAAAGAATCTAAGGACATCTAATGCCTATAACTATCAACTTATATTAAAAAAAAAAAATTAAAAATCACTTAATGGAGAATTTCACTGTGATAAAACATAACATTTTTATTCAGATAAATATTTTAAGAGAAAACATAACAAAGCATTTACTATACCTGGATAATTCAATCCAAAACTGGTTCCTTGGATCAGTTTCAGGGATGGCAAGAATGACTCACTACAATCTTGAATGATTGACTGAATTGCACAAATGACCTACAATATGGACCTTGTTGGTGCTCACCCTTTAAGAATGGGAGTGATGCCCATGTGAATTGCTCGTCAGACAGTCAGGACAGTTTTAAAAACCCATTCATATGAAGGAATCCCTCTTCCCACACATGGCCAAAATGCTGTTTGTGACACGGTATGTTATATATTTAAGGTTAGTGCTTTCCATAATTTTCTAGTGTTTTTCCTTATTTGTGGGGGTGCATATGGATTCTTTTTTCCCCTGTAACAAGCCAGCAAATAGGGTGATCCTGGCAATAAATATTCAAACGACCACCATCTTGAGGTGGTGTCTCAACCCACCAGTAGTTCAGAGTTAGAGACATATTTCCTCCTACCTGTGGGTCAGGCATCAACCCATTGATTAATGGGAGTTTATCCACTGAAGGAAGGACATCTTTCTGATCAAGACTGGGTGGCTTTATTGATCATACTGGCTGAGCATGTTTATGGTCTTTGACTGTACAAGTTTCCTTACAACAATCCTAGAATCTTAGCACCTGTTCCAAAGCCGCAGGACAGGAAAACAGTGTGCTTTCTGGTTTTGCAGTTGCCAAGGTTCACTTTCTGTTTGTAAATTCATAATGATTTCTCAAGATTATGCTCCAGATATCCAGCTTTTTCAAACTAGATTTGTGTTTGAGTCATTTGTACACGCCTAGGAAAGCTTTTATCTCCACTCTTCTTGTGAATTTGTGTCTTGAGGTTTGTACAGCTTCAGAATGGAACTATAGCTTAGTATTACTTTATATATGTATACACACACACTAGAATGTTTAGCTGTAATTATGAAATGATACTATTGCCAGTTTTTAAATCAAATACACAAGGCGGTTTCTCAAACATTTCTTGTATCAATGCAAAATGAATCAATTATTTTTAATTCTAATGTTTAAAATATCTGTAGTAGACTTTTGAAATATTTTGAAAACTCTTCAACAGACCACTGTAGAAAGTGAAACACACCCTACCTCATGATTACATTGAGATTACTGAAACTAAACATTTTAAAGATAACACAATAAATGTAGGAATTTATGTATGCAATTTTAAACAGACAGGCTTTTTGGTGTGCTCTGAGATTGTTGCTAAGATTATCCTGAGGCACTGTTACTAACTTTTTTTGAATTAAACTCAACAAGTCAGCTCTGACAAATGAAAAGTACACAATGAGACACTGGGATCTAGATCATGCAGTCAGAACCGGTAGCGAAGATGCCTCTGCTTTTACATAGCCCAGATAAAGGGGGCTTCACATGGTCAAAGGAACCTAAGCTACTGAATCTAATTGCAAGGTTTGGGCCTAAATTGCTTAAAAAACCCCAAACCCACACATGACCATTAATTCTCATGTTCTTATACAATTAGTTATTTTAAAACCATAAATATCTATCCATTACTACATTAACATTCTTGCAAAGTAGCAGGGCTAAACAATGGAAAAAGGATTCCAGTTAAGGTTGCATATGAAAATTTTAGTTCTACTCACTTCTATTCATTTCCACCGTCTAATTACACAATCATGTTTTCCAAAAACCTTCTTCTACAACTTTTTCTAAGTTACCTGAAATAAATCTAGTTTAACTAATGGCAAAGCCCCAAAATGGACACTTCAACCGGTTTAACCCTTGCTTATATTGGTTGACCTTGAGTCATTGAGGTCTGTTTACACTGCTGCGCCAGTTCAATGGGAGATACTCAAGTTACATACTGTAGAATGCACATATCCCATCAACTTACTTATATTCCCTTACTGTGGCAGTAGTTAAGATAGTTTACATTAGTTTATATTAGAGATTTGAGCTGGTTTGATGAGATCAATTTTTAAAATTGGTTTAGACAAATTAGCACTCTCTTCTACTACAGAAAAGACTTGAGAACGTAGAAAAATTGTTGTATGTGGTATTATATTTGAATAATTATAAGCTATAACAATGCATATGCATATATGGCAGAGTTAAGATTGTGCGTGTGCAATCTCAATATATGCGTTCCTTGACTTTTGAGCAACTTTAATGAAACCTGTGCTCATGTCTGATTTGTTGATATTACTTCCTTCCCAACAATGAATCATTTTCTTATAGTTGTCCTATGAAGGAAACTTCATTTCATTTCTTTCAGGGAGATGAACTTATATTGTAGTTTGTTGACTGGGAAAGCAAAGATTTTTACCTTTAACATGAAAATAATAGTTTTAGGAAAAAAAGATCCCTGTGGTCATGTATCTGTGAGCTGATATTCAGTTACTATACTGGCTCAACATAAATTTACTAATTGGTACTCTTTTGTTTCTATTTCTTATCTGTTTGTACTGTTCAGGTTCCTCTTAAATTGCCAAGACAACACCTGTTTTCGACAGGAAGATAGTCTGAAGAAAAATATAACTGAGACCTACATTTCTCTGTGGATTTGATATGAGATTGACTTCCTTCTTTTAATATTTGTTCTTATTTACTTTGAATCGAAGTTAACATTACTAGAGAAACATGGCCTTGGACACTAAATATAGATCTCAGATAAGTATTCATACAATTCACAAAAATCTAAAACTTGAAAAGGGCTGTGCATGCTTGTTTTCTGTGGTATTTATATTGCTCTTATTGGTTTTATGTTTAAATGAAATTCTGTTTTGCTGGATATCATGCATGAGGTAAGGATTTTCACTCTACAGTGGTGAGGGCATTATTTAGGCCCTAATATTTCCCATTCATTCCATTATGCAGTTGGCCATTTCTCATTATCATTTGTATCAGTTTTCACAATGGCTTTGATAAGTATATGCATCCCTTAAAAACTGTCATGAAAATTTTTCCAACCAAATTCACCAAAGCTTACTTGCCTTTGCTCTGAAGTAATTGTCAATAATGTAACTGTCAACACTGTCAGAGTAGAATTTATACACCCATGCACATACTGAGCATTAAACAAGCAGGTAAAGTTTTCCAGTTTTACTTATACCTGTATGTAAATACATTGGGTTTTACTTCAGACACAGTTAGTGTAACATTTATCTTTTATTAACACATGCTCAATAGCTTCATATAAACAATTGCATCCAACAATTATATTTCCATTTCAATCTTCCCCCTCATCCCATCAACCTTACCTTTTTCTCCAGAAGAATCAATTTAAAAAGAATTAAGACCTGCAAAATAAGAGGGTGGGGGAGGAATTAACATGATGGATTGCTAACAGACAGGAAAAAAACCCATATTTACTTATGTGTGCATATGTATAATATATAGAAGTTCATCTTTCATTAAAAATGTTTCCTGTAGCTATTTCACTAATGCCAAAATTTACCAAGTACATTTGGCCAATGAAAGCTTCTTGGGCACAGCATGTTTTGATATTCTAGTTGTTCGAACTGAAGATCCATTAAAACAGAACCCCAGTGGGAAGAGATTACTAGAATTAAATTCTTCCTAATATGAAGTTTATTAATAAATAAAAATATGTTATATCATCCAGAAATAAAGAATATATTCTAACATAAATCACATAAAATTTCAAATGTGCAAAACAGCTCTGCCATAGAGATGCATTAATTAATTTAGTGGAACATTAAGGGCTATATTTACAAAACGATTTAGGCAACTAACTGACATTTAAGTGGCAAAGTCCAAAATTTAGATCTTTAAAACCCTTGCTCCTTTGCCACCTAACCCTGATGGCACCTAAATTTCTCCTGATAAAGTCCACAAAAATCTGTAAGTGCACATACACACAGCTGCCTAAATCATAACACCCAGTGCCTCGCTCATGCCTAAGCCCTGGTGGGAGCCTCAAATTTGGTGCCTATCTCACTTGCAGGGCCCAATTCGGTATCTGTGCTCTAAGCATACCTAACCCCCACACAAAAGAGAAGAGGAGTTAGTAACCCCACTGCCCCCCCATTTACCCAGTAGTCCAGTGATTACAGCGCTTTACACAGGAGGCGGAAGACCTGGTTTCAAATCCCCACTTTGTCTGACAGGAACAGGGATAGACAGCCTGAGTGAGTGCCCTGACCACTGCATTATGGTGTATTCTGAGGCAAGTTTCTCTCACTCTCCCCTACTGAAGCTGTTCCATAATAAAATATAAATATTCTTTGGGTCAGAGAGAGAATGAGAATGGCTGTCACTCAGCAGGCACGGTATCTACCCAGGATGTGGGAGAGTCAGGTTTAATCCCCTGCTCTGATCAACCAGAGGGGGAATTTGAACCTGAGCCTCCAACATCCTACACAAGTCCATGAATTACTGAGCTAACAGGGTTAAGTAGGTTGGCTCTATCAGCTCTGACTCTTTGGTGTGTGTGTTTGTTGATTGGGTGTTGTGGGTGGTTGATTGTGGGTGGCTGGGGTTTTTTGTTTGTTTGTGATACATGCACAAAGGGAATGAAGAGTACTTGCAACCCACTGAAGATACTTCTCTTGGGGGCTGGAGGGGGAGGAAAGAGGGAATCCCTAGCAAAGGTAGAGCCAACAGAGCAAGATGCTTCACCTCCCTTTCCAAAACCCCAGACAAGTAAATATGGGAAATGTCTGGGGGTAGAAAACCAAGTGGCTAGAGCACATCTCCATATGGCATACAGTCTCTCAGACAACTTTCAGGCTGCTTCAAACTACAACTGAAGCCAGAAAGAAATAGGAGGCTGTATCCAGCTCCGTAGCAATACCTGTATTCAGCTCTTTAGCAACTCAGTACAGTATAGAGTCTGGTCATTTAAATATGAAGAAGTGTATGTGTGCATATGCTTAGCTATCAGCTGTTCATCATGTAACCTAGATTTTTGCCATGTAAAAGAAATACAACCAAAACCATACTGGCACTGGAACTTTCTAAGGCACATGAAGAAAACGTACCTTGTGTCTAAACTGAAGGACAAGATCTCGAGGAGAAAGACCTAAAACATTAAGAGTAAATCCATTAGGGAGGCTTAGCAAGAGTTATCAACTCCTTTCTTCCTGTCCCCCATTTTTCTTCTGGCCAAATTACATAAGCTGAAGTGACACATGACGATTCCCCATTCTCATGGAAAACATTCTGTGATTTCATTAAAAGAACCTGTACCATATTTTCTTCCTTCACAGAGTAAGATGGAAACTATGCAGTACAAAAGGTGGCTATTTACTTTCATAGTGAATTCAGCTGGCCAAAGCATTTCCCTATGGGAGCATTTGACTAAACAAGGTCTTTTAGTTCTCCTTCTAGATTACAACTCTTCCTATGCTATGTGGAGTTTAAGGATATGGAGGCAGCTGTTCCAAGGTTCAAAGGGCAGTTAGACCTGGTCTACACTGACAGTGAAGTTTGACATAATGCTGCTTACCTCAACCTTCTGCAGCCTGTGTTTCCACGGTCAGAGCAGTAAATTTAAAAAAAAAATGGAGCTGTAATTCGACCTGCTAACACCCCACCTGGAAGCAGCGCACCACTGAGGTCGAAATCTACAATTCTAATTTAGGTCCGAGTAGCCAGAGATACCTCCAGTCTTGTTTTTCCAGTTTCTCTACTCTATTTCACCATAGCAAAATAGCTCCTCCCCTGCCTGCAGCCCTGGGAAGTTTTCAATTAATTCCTCTATATGTATATAGCACTGTGCCTCTCTGTTGTGTCCGCAGCAGAGAAACTGCAAGGAAAGCTTTTCCTGCTTTTTTTTTTTTTTTTTCTTTAGAGAAGAAGAGAGGGGGAGTGAGTCGAGGATGACTGCCTCTCCACAAGCCCCTGTATCTACTATCCACAGTGCAATGAATTTCATGGAGTACTGTGAGCAGTGGGGCGTGAGACCCCGAGCAAGCAATCTGCTGTGATTACTCGCCTTCTCCTTCTGTAATTCGACAGCCTAAAATCGAATTACAATCCCACCACCAGTGTAGTCAAGCCCTTAGATGTTCAACTCCCTTTGAAAGTCAAGAGGAACAGCATGCCTAACTCCCAGTTGTGCAACTGAAAACTTCCCCCCTAAATAAAAAAAGAGTTTTCAGAAGCAGCTGAGCAGCTCACTCACTAACTGTATATCATATTAAGAGGCATCACTGAAAGATTACAACCTACAATGAGACCCACATTATGGAAAAACACGTAGATGGTAATTTACCTGAAAATTATTTATTTCCACAAGTGAAGGAGGAAATAATAAAGTACCATGCAGGCAAATAAACATCTAGTGCTAAACTTCAATGCACATAAACGAGTTCAGAAGGAACGATGTGGTTAATATAACAATATATAAAAAGGTCACTTACCAAGATAAACTTGTGACCCCTCTAATGTAGTTCCTCCCAAAGAACTATTCATATGTTCATAAAGTTCCTGTAAAAGTTAAATAAAAAATGGTAATGGAATATGAATGCCATATCTGATTCTAAGGAGCTACCCAATGGAACAGAATAAACAAAAATGATCTCTTGATTTTTGTCATAAATTATTTCTATTTCTTAATAAATATTAATTTGCTTCAAAAAGATGGACAGACAAAAGAATATTTTTATTGTAACTGGGTTATTACATTAAAGGGGTTATTGAAGATATGGTACCTGGATATTGCATTAATCAGAAAGCTGTTCTTTTCTCAGAGTCACATTAGGATAATATATTATTTCATGTAATTATTTAAAGTAGTTGAATAGAAGATTCACCAGTGAAAATGCAATACATATACGAATACATTGATTAAAGAATGTTTATAATGTAAAGCCTATAGCTATACACAAAGGACATTACACTGTAGTAATATACATACTGAAAAGTTACCTTTAGAATTGAAATTTGTGAGAAGTCTTTTTCTTCAAAATAGGCATGTGTAATGAGCTGTAGCTTTGCTTGAAGTAATCCATACAGAGGCTTGTAAGACAGACAGAGACATGGACATCTTATTTCATGAATGAAAGGCAGATTAAAAAAAAGCATGTTTGTTGTTGGCTCCAGTGTTCTTCCTCCCCACCCTCAAATGCCTGTGTCTTCTAATATAGATAGATACCCCAGTAGATGAAAGTGTAGTTTGTAAAGACAAAAGCCTTTACTGTGAATTTTAATCAGATAATAATTATATGCTGTGTTTCATTTGCAGATAGAGCATTACCACTCAATATACTACCAGCAGTGTAGACCGATTAAGACAGAATTTTCCTGCTTCATCTTGCTCATGCAGTTGAATTAATCTCTCAGTAAAGAATTCCTTTTCTCTGCTGTTAAGTGTAGTTGCAGACCAGCTCTACACACAGAGGTCTTCTTTAGGTTGGAAAAGGTACTCCCAGTGTCACAACAAAAACTGGTCCCAGGTCAGAAGAGCTCAGTGTGGCTTGAAAGCTTGTCTCTCTCACCAAAGAAGTTGGTCCAATAAAAGATATTACCTTACCCACCTTGTCTCTCATATTTTTACAAATATTCTTACAAGTGCATGCCAGTTGAAGGAATTATGATAAAATTTGAGTGCTTGGCCTTCTGTTCCAGAGGGGTAGCCATGTTGGCCTGTATACAGCAAAAAAAATGAGAGTCCTGTGGAACCTTAAAGACTAACAAATTTCTTTGGTCATAAGCTCTTGTGGGCTGCAAACCACTTTGTCAGATGCACTTTTGCAGCCCATGAAAGCTTATGCTGAAAGAAATTTGTTAGTCTCTAAGGATACGTCTACACTTGTAAATTAAGTCGACTTTGTAAAACCTCATTTTAAGTCGACTTGCTGCTTAAGTCGACTTTAGAAAGTCGACTTAAGCCAGTGTAGACGTGGAGTAGCCCTAAGTCGACTTTAAGTTGACGTAGGGGGCTCCAGGGCTTCCCCACTGCCCTCCCTGCCAGGGTGGCTGGCACAGCCACAGCCTGGCGTGCCCCCCCACAGGGCAGGGCAGAGCCCTGCCCACCCTGCCCCTATGCCCTGCCAGGGTCCCTGTCCCCCTTTACCCCATTGTACCAAGGTACAATGAGGCAAAGGCTGAGCCCCCTGGCGGTTGGCAAAGGGTGCCCCCCCTGCCACCGTGGACCTGTCCCAGGTCCACCTAGCCCCTACAAGTCGACCTAGGCATCCAGCATGGACGCTCTAGGTCGATTTTGTAGGGTCCCCTCTAAGTCGACTTAAAATTTAAGTGTGGACATGCTAAGTCGACTTTGTTAAGTTGACTTAAATTAACAAGTGTAGACATAGCCTAAGGTGCCACAGGACTCTCGTTGTTTTGGTCTTCTGTGATTTTCAATGTTACTTTTAAGCTGTTTCATTATGTTAAATGTTTCGTGCTAGAAATATCCCAAATAAGAACGTGTCAAACAAACACGGTTTCTGTGTGTATTCTTAAACTCTTTTTTAAAGCACTAGTTAGTCACTTTCTTACCAGCTGACTTAGGACACAGACACTTTTCTGTACTGTTTCTCTGGTGACATCTGCTTGCCGCACTTTCAATGCCTATGAAAAAAAGTATTACAATATTTTTACATATATTATTTTAAAAGCCAATTATCACAAAACCACCTCTGATGAAAACCCTAAATGTGCCATTTAAGAATGGGCCTATTGAGCATCATGCCATGACATGTTTAATAAGCTAAGCAACAACTTCTTAGATGACAGTTAAAAATATTTTTTCTAATGTAAATACAAAGGTCAATAAATCAAATGATTAGCTAACAGTTTTAATGAAATAAAAAATCCATTTTCTATCTTTTGTAAGAAATTTGTCAGTGATCAAGTTGCAAATATCGGATAAACTGCAAAGGTACCTAAGCAGTTCCTTTTCAATAGTCAGTAAAACCAAGGTGGACAGGTATTTGCAACCTGAGTATTGTGCATGAATGTCTAAATGTGCTTTACGTTAGAAAAAGACCTTACTACCATACATGAAGAGTAGGGAATAATCAGAATTAAGACAGCCAACTTATCGATCTTAGAGAAGCAAGTATATAAATCCACCACATAAATAGTTCTATACAAGTAAATGAACCTTTACCGTGCCACTGTTCTCATTTAACTAATGTAAAAAATATTCAGATAAGATGCTTCTTCCAGAGATTCAAAAGGACCAACCAGAAAATGGGTCTGGAACTCCTTGAATTGTTTTGGATCCATACAAATTTAAGTTTTTCAACAGTTTCAAATTGTAGCAATAAACTGTCCTCTGACATGGTCAACAGAATCAAAGAAGAGACGTTTTCATGTTGCATGGCCTTTACTTGCACTTTTCATGTGCACCCAACTCTGACACCTCTTTTCAAAACTGGTCAAAAATGCGTTAATTCAGCTAATTTGCTCTAACATCTCATGAGTCTGCTGAATACAAAACCCAGTATCATACATCTTGGTTTGAAGAACACCACAAGTTGTGCACTAAACACAACTGTCCATCAAATAACACAAGTTTTGCACTAAACTCTCCATCCAGCTGAGGAGTTGATGATGCTAACTCTGTTGATGTTCGACGGGGCTGGATTAATGCAGAAGCTTTAGGGGCTGCAGCCCATGGCCCCAGGCTAAGAAGGGCCCCGCTGCCCCTCAAAAATAAATCTGGCCCTGCCTGGAGCACTCTGGACCAAGCACCTAGCACCAACCCACCCTGTCTTACCCCCAGGCTGGCTGGACTGTTCTCCCCAGGCCATCCCAGTGAGTCCCAACCAGGAACACTGCTGCGCCAACTGCCCGGCCCCTTCCATGCACCGTGCCCCAGCCAAGTGCCAGCAAACCCGCCCCAGTGGTGTACCAAGGGGGGAGCCATGCCTCCCCCACTGGGAAGCCCCTGCCATTCCCCCATACTGTTGGGAGAGTGGGAAACTGGCCCACAGACCCCCTCTGTGGGGCACTGCAGCTGACTGGGTGGAAGGGGGGCATACAGCACATGGGCTCACAAACCCTATGCCCATGGCCACAGGGCACTACTGCTGTCAAGGGAGGGGAGGCAAATGACACCCAGGCACTAAAGACCTCACTGCCCCGCCCACAGGGGCCCCACGAAATTGAATAGCCCTGGGCCCACAAGGATGTTAATCTGATCCTGCTGTTCAATCACAGGCGACTCAAGTCTGCTCTTGCATGCCTTAGCTACTTTTTCCAGAGCACGATTGGTCAGGAAGTCAGCGGTCTACAGTCATGTTGCTTAGGCAATGCGATTCAATTTGGAGCACTACATGCTTTGCCAGCAAACCAAGACAACAGCCGACATGAACAGATTGTTTACATGTAATTCTTGTGAAATCTGGGGTATGCCATGCATGTGTTACATACATTGTACGCCACTCGGCCTCGCTCATTTTTATCCATATGCTCCCCTCACGCTGCTGCCATTGAAACCTCCATTGACTTCAGTGGTGCGGTATCAGATGTGAAGGCAATATGCTTTGCATCAGTACAAATAGTCAAAACAATTGTTCATAGTTGTGTTCTCAATTCATTGTGCAGATAGCAGTTGCAAATAGAATTATAGAAATGCTGAGCTGAAAGGGACCTTGCGAAGCCACTTAGTCCACTCCTACTCCCCCCATGCTAAGGCAGGACAAAGCATACTGACACAATCCATGACAGGTGTTTGTCAAACCTGTTCCTAAAATCCTCCAGAGTCTTCCTTGGTAACCTTGATCGTTAGAAAGATTTTTCTAATATCTAACCTAAATCTCCCCTGGAGCAAATTAAGCCTATTACTTCTTGTTCTACCTGACAAAGACAGGCAGAATAACTGATCATCAAAACAGCTCTTAACATATTACCCTCATCAGGTTGCTCCCTTCTGTCTTCTTTTCTCAAGACTCAACATACGCAATTTTTTAACCTTTCCTTACAGGTCAGGCTTTCTAAATCTTTTATAATTTTTGTTGTTCCTCTCTGGACTGTCTCCAATTTGTCCACATCTTTCTTAAGGATTGGTACTCAAAACTGGATACAGTATTTCAGCTGAGGCCTCACCAATACCAGGTAAACAGGGACAATTGTCTCACATGTCTCACATATGGCACCCCGTCAATACACTCCAAAATGATATTTCCCTTTTTTTGCAATTGCATCAGTGTTGTTACATATTCGATCCGCTATAACCCCCAGATCCTTCTCTTTCATAGTAGTTCCTAGCCGATTATTCCCCATTTTGTATTTGATCTTTCCTTCCTAAATGTAGTACTTTGCACTTTTTGTTACTGAATTTCATTTTGCTGATTTCAGACCACTTCTTCAATTTAACGAAGTCATTTTGAATTCTAATCCTGTCCTCCTGTAGCGGGGTAGTTACCCGCTCCAGAATGAAAGGGGTTAAAAACCCAGGGAGGAAGGGAATGGCCAATCAGAGCTGGTGGCTGAGGAGCCAATCAGGGCTCAGGAACCCTGTATATAAGATGGCTGCAGCTGCAGTCCTAGGCAATTTTCCTCTGGTCTGTATGGAAGAAGGGTGTGTGCTGGTGGCCTGGATGCAGGAGACAGGACCATGGACAGCTCACTGGGATGCTGCCAGGGTTTGGCTGGAGTGCAGACCCTACTACAAGGGTGAAAGGTACCTGAGGAGGTGTGGATATAGCCTAGGGGACCTGATGAACTGTGTACTGAACTGGAGTGTGGGGTGAGATGGTACTCAGGTGGGATGCAGAGGATTCCTGGACTGGGGAAGTGGGAGGGCCTGGGTCCCTCCTCCTCCTTCCCCCAGGCTGCTGGTGGACTGTGAAAGGACTAGTGGTGGCTATTGATGCAGACTGGGCCAGCCTGGACTAGACCTTACTCCAGAAGGGGAGAACTGAGAGAGGACTCAGCTGGAGGGTTGAGGGCCTGGAAATGGACTAGGGACTGTGAGAAGACAGAGCACAGACCATCAGAGGGGGCAGCTACTTGAGCAATTCCCCAGTACTATCACCACGAGAAGCCCATCTGGTGGGTCACGTGCTACTACCTGTCTACGCCTCCAAAGTACTTGCATCTTTCCAGCTTGATGTTAGCCACAAATTTTATAAGCACAGTCTCCACTCCATTACCCAAGTCATTAATGAAAATATAAACAGTACTTGACCCATGACAGATCTCTATGGAGCGTCACTAGATATGCCCTTTCAATCTGACAATGAATCATTGAAAACAACTCTTTGAGTATAAGTTTTTAAGCAGTTATGCAATAACTATATAGTAATTTCATCTAGACTACATTTCCCAAGTTTTAGAAGATATGTATAGTCTTTGGTACTAAAGATTGTTTAAAGGGCAGCACCATAAGTAGAAGATAGTGGGATGGGGAAGAAACCTGTATACTTGCTCAGGGTCATTTGACAAGCAAAAGGCCACAACCCCTCCTTCCTCCTACTCTGACACAATACCTATACAGGAATGACCAGCTGAAAAGCTTTTTCCTGGAAAGAGTATGCTTCATGCCCAGGCATTTTCTTCTAGCCACTTGCAAATGGAAGTAGAAACACCTGTGGAGTCCTCTGTTCTCTCAGCCCAAACGAACAGTTCTAACTTTATCACCAGAGCTGGAAAGGGTAGAGGCAAAAATCATATAGCCAAATGATGCTTTATATTGTACAAAATAGCAAGAATGTGAATTGCAGCTCACACCTCTCAAAAAGCCAGATGGGCAAAGTGCTGAAGTTGTTGATGCATAAAACACATATTGCTTTATATTCTACTTGTTCCAAAATAGTTCAATTTAAAATCTATATACCCTCCTACTGGTTAGTAAACAGAAGAAACTGAAATCAGCAGTGTAATAAAACTAAGTTAAAACAACTGTATAGTTAAAAATAGAGAAGTTTAAACCATAGGATACAACAAGAAGGGGCTATTGCACAAATACTAAATAAACCAGAGTCAATAGAATTGTAATGATGTATTTTATACTGTAAAGTTGATTCAAACAAGAATTAAGACTTTAAAGTAATTCAAATGTGATGGAGAACAGTATAAATAACGTAGATAGCACATCATTTGGGATGTCTGAACACAAGAGTTGTCAAGAACTCCTAAAAACTACTACATATTCAAGGTTGTTGCATATCTTTAGAAAGATTATTATACATATTTTAAAATAAGTTTGTAATAACATTTCAGAATAATTATAACAAACATTTATAATGTGTACATCACTTTTTAAAATCTAGGCACACTGTACATAAATCAGATCAAACACAAGACAATTTCCCCAGAGAGTGAGACCAAATACTCTGCAACCTCCTTAAAGCCCCAAAATACTTCGCTGAAAATTTAACTGGCCTAGATAATAGGAAACAGCATTTTAACGGAACATCTGTGCAAAGGAAACTTTGATCTACCTTGAAAATCTACTTTCTGCAAGAGAACAATATCTTTCCTGGGCTGAAGGAGATATGTGAAGGGAAGAATCTGCATGTCTGTGCAATAGATAACAAATGGATACCCAAAGATCTCTAAGAGCTGCTACTGAAATAATTAAAACCTGCTTCCACAAAGGAGTTCCACTTCCCTAACAATATAAACTCTTAGCTAGTCTGATAGATTCTGCCAGCTTACTTTTGTTTCTGGGAGCCCTTGCTGATAGATTCTCTGTAACTAGCATATATAATGGGACCCATAGGCAGATGGACATGGACTAGAGTGATCCAAGTGGTGAAAGGAAAAACACAGATTTCTTCAGCTCTTGAAGGTTCCTGCTTGCAGATTCATAAGTTTTAAGACCAGAGAGACCATTCTGACAAGTTAGGTTGACTCCTTGCACACCACAGGTCATAGAATTTCATCCATTCATTTCTGTATCAAGCCTACAATTTTACTCTTGTGCATTTGCAACTATAAATTACCTTAGCTTCAATCTGCCTATAGCAAGAGACCCCATATACTGTTGATCGATGTCCATATCTTGGTGGCAAGTGGAAAAACACAGTATCTAAGAAAGGAGAGAAAAAGCTTCATCAGCCACCAACAAAACATCAACATTTTGTATTTTCAGCTCTGTAGTCATCCTTTTGAATATATTACTCTTGCTTACAAAAGCCTTCTATGGAAACTGCATTTCCTACTGGCCTTAATTTTGTGAGCACTACAGTTCTACTTACAGAAGGGAGGACTTTGTCTAAATCTGGACCAAACTGTTCCAGTAACTAATAAACAACTTTCTTTCTCTCTGTGCAAAGGTGCCAGATAAGCAATACTTAGGCTTTGACGTGACCAAGGGCACTAACAAAAAGCTTTTAATTAAAACTGACCTGATCCTTTGAGTTACACGTCCCTGCATTTATTTTACTTCCATTCCATAAGTTCTCCATCTTCAAGCCTCTGACGAGGTGAGGTGGGATTTTCTCCCACAAAAGCTCACATGATAAATAAATTTGTCAGTCTTTAAAAATGCCACAAGACTCCTTGTTTGTTTGTTTTTTTTAAAAACCAAAGAGATGGAACAGAACTGTACTTAAAATTACAGGTAGTTTCTTGAGACAAGTTTTGTAATATGAACTTTTATAGATTTCAGTGCATTCTAAAGAGATCAGCTGGGTTTTAGTAGCATTTTTAGTGCAGGTCTCTTCAAGCCAATAAACAAGTAGCCTAATTCTCCATTTCATGAGACATGAATAACTCCTTCACTGGGAGTTACCTATAACCTGCACAGGGAAACCAGTCCTAATATGTTTACAGTAAATTTACAGCAACCTTAATCTGATATACCTCTGCTAATTCCAAATCAATCTTTAGTAGTTTCTGGCCATAAAACCCAAGTATATCCACCGAACAGGTTTTGTTGCTTTTTGCTATGCTAGTTTTGAAGCAATCTCTTACTCCAAAATATGCACTAATGACCTGTTGCTGTGGTAATGATATGACAGAAAGTCAACTAGTTAGCTGTCGTGTGTAGGGCTTGGGACTGAGCTAATGTAGAGACAACTTTACTCACCTGCCTTTACTTCCTGCTTTAGAATGCACTCTGTGTCTAATCTGATATTTAATAATACAGAAATGAAATCAGGTCAGGACCCAACACAGAGTTGACTTTTACTGCTGTAACGATAAATACTTTTGCTACAACTACTGTATCTTTGCCACCAATTCCAAATGAAATACCTCTAAAACTCAGAAGGTCAGATACACCATTTCAGTTAGAAACAAACCACACCCCCATTAAAAGTAGTCTCATGTTATTTTTGTGGTTTTACCATTTCTTCTTTTTAAAAGTTTTCATTTCCCCTATTGCTGTGCAGAGAAAGACAAATTGACTATACATGGGAAGTAATGAGAGTCACTACAGTACATTAAAAGTGCTGTCATAAATACACAAAGTAAAAAATCTGGAATGAAAAAGCATTTCCCCCCAATCTTTGTTATAGTAACTTTTTTGTCATTACTTGTAAAAATAAAATATTTTCAAGTGATCCTTGGTTCTCTGAAGTCTGTAGTGCTATTTGCTACTGATTCAGAACTTGAGACTGCATGTCACAGACAATATGGCTTCTGCAAATTGATCCTTGGTTTCTCAGGAACCTGTTCTTCTTGAGGAAGCAAAAAGCAAGATCAAGAGAAAAATGTTAAATAAAATATTTCATTTTTCCAAGAGCAAAACCATCTATAGCTATATTTACCTACAGACTGCTGTGCCTTGGCCAAGTCTTAAAAAAAATCAATAAAATGGCAAAAAGATTCTCCATCTTTTCATTCTGAAGGCCACTACTTTTCAAAGCAACGCCTTCTGCCCTTCTCATTAGTTGGTTTTCACTATATGCTTCCCATAGACTGACTGCAGAGCACATTCTGAGAGCCACTGAGCTATTTAAGCAGCAATCAGTTGCTTTGTTCACACACTTTGAATACGATATCGAAATGCATCTTTTCCCCCCACCTCCAAATATTTACAGGACCGGGTTTCCTTCATCAGGTTCTGCCCTTTAAAAGATTTTAAGGAGTGCAGATTATTTTATTTTAGAACCATAGGCAAATGAGGTTGTAACCTTTAAGATTGAAGATCTTCTGTTGCTGGATGCATTCTCCTGATCAGGGTTCAGTTTAAAGGCTCAGGTATCATAAGTTATTCCCTTTACAAATTCCATTTCTGTAAAAAACTCTTTTGCAGTTGTGGACTAAATTGCAAAATAAAGGTTAATAGAATTCAAATAGCCATAAGCCTACCTAGTTAACAGTTCAAGCGTCAAGATTCTCCCCCACCCAGAAGAAGCCAGAGTGTCCAGCTGCTGCCACAGATCCCCACTCACAGATGCTGTAACCTCATGCCTGGTTTCTTACCTTCTTGATAGTTGTGAGCGCCATCTGGTAAGGCAAGGAAAGGTAAGTATTTCCATTCTTCTGGTAAACTGTGGCTGTCATGTCCTTCTCCTGGGATGAGAGGCGGATAGGAGAATTCAACCTGAAGGAAAAAAGACCATGTTAGCAAACAGGGAAATACGTAGAAACTGCCACACCAAATCAGTCTAGCGGTATATCAAATATGGAACTCTGTCTCCACTGGAGGCTAGATCAAAGTGCTTCATAAATCAGATGCAAGAAATTCCATTGGGGACAACCTTCTCACAGCAATTGGTTCATGTCCTCTAACATGAGTCTAAATTCTTTATGCTACCTAACCATGGAGGATCTCACTAAATGTTATTTTTAATCTTATTAAGCTCTCCCACTCAGTGATCTCTTGATGCAAGGAGTTCCACAGGTTAGTTGTGTGCTAAGAGTTTTTACTTTTATCAGTTTTAAAAGTGTTGCCTTTCAGTTTCATTTGAAATCTTTTTGTTCTTATATTGCAAGATAAGGTAAAAGGGAACTTCCACGTAACCATCTGTATCTCATTCATTATCCTGAATGCCTCAATCATATGGCTTGTTCATCATTTTTCTAGTTAAGAATCCTAATCTTCTCAATTGCTTTTCACATGAAGGTCTTACTATATATCTAGTCATTTATCACCCACCTCTGGACCCCTTCTTTCTTCTAGTATGTATTTCTAGAGAAGGGTTGACTAGAATTTAACAGAATACATTCAAGGGGAAAACCCAGCAATTATTTATATAACAGCATTATAATATGTCAGAATTTTCTATCGCATTCTTTATGCAGCCTAACTTTTTATTGATGGCTTCTGTGTCTCAAGCAGATATTTTTACTAAGTGGCATCTATTTGTTCTGCCTGTCTGGTTACAATTAAATATAATGTAAAAGAATGAACATCTTGTTCTGTGAAGTAGAAAAATCTGAGCCTACTATTTGGTTTGGGGGTGGAGAGGAGATTATTTCAATTCAAGAACACAAATCGATTTGTTAGTGATTTGAAAGAGAAAGGATAGCCCTTAAAATATAAGTTCCAAAGGGATAGCTGTTTCAGTCTATTTCAGCAAAACAAACAGGGAGTCTTGTGGCACTTTTAAAGACTAACATTTATTTATCCCAAAAAGCTCAAGTAATAAATAAATGTTAGTCTTTAAAAGTGCCACAAGGCTCCTTAAAATAAGACTCTCTGCAAAAATAGCAGTAGGGCAGACTAATCAAGCAATCATTGAAAAAGTGAGAGACATGGAGGTTCTGCTTTATAGAGATTCACTCATACGGCGGGGGTACTGTCTTCAACAGTGTAATAAATGTGATTTGATTCAATATTGTGAATTAAATAAAATTCTACAAAAGCTAAAAAAATTGCTAAATGTACTAGTTAAATCAACTTGTCAAAACAAGGGAGTGAGAGCTCTAGCCAAATCTTCATTTATTTATCAGTAAAAAGAGAGGAGATTATTAAGGGAGAAAATATTTCTCTTGGAAGATGTCCAACTTCAGATTTATCAGTTGTCAAACTTGTAGAAGTATTTTTCAGACACTGAAAACTTTCACAGAAGATCACGCAAAGGCAAGCATGTAGAAAATCATTTCAATATTATAAGGACAATCAAATTTGAACCCCAACAATAATAGTATGGGGGGGGGGGAATCAAAAGTAGTAGGAATCAATAAGAAAATAAAATGGGAATTCTGTGTCACCCTTACTCCAGACTCTGCTGAGTTACATGACAAATAAGGGCCAAGGAGAAAAAAACAGCCTCACAAATCACAATATTGATTACAAATTTGCTTATTATCCTCATACTGTACTCCACACCACCATATGCATCAACAGTTTCTGGCAATGTCAGAGAAAAATCAAAGCTTCCTATGGCCATCGCAGTCCTGCACTGAACATGTACTTCTCGGAAAGTATAATTTTACAACAGAGAGAGGGTAGCGGGGGCAAAATCATGTAACAGAAAACATAACCGATTTAAAAACAATTGTATTCCAGAATTCTATTTATAATTCCTTTCCACTGAAAATATGCAAAAGATTGTGGAATATGAACAAAATAAGCAACTGAGATAAGTATTTGGCTTCCAAATGAGAGAGGAATAATAGAATGAGATAATGTATCCACAAAGGAGATCAACTGTCTGCTATTTGATAGATTCTCAGTAAAACGCATATTCCATTATAAACCTTCCAAGTTATAAACTATGCAATTACAACATCATAAATTGCGCTGGCATAGTTACAATGGAGAAAGGGATTTATAATGTATAATTTGATTCAGTTCCAAAATTCAGATGTTCTGGCTGAAAATAGCAAATGTTAACAAAAATATTACTGGAATGAGAAGTATCACCATTTGCCTGCCAGACAGAACCTTGTAAACAGAAAATGCAAAAAAATAAATTTTTAACACGTAACTGCCTGTATAGTGTTATTCCTGGCAAGGGATATACTACACTATAGGAAGGGTACAGAAGTCAGCATCTCCAGTGCCTTATAAAGTGATGGACTTGTTAATTCCAAACCAAAATGAAGAACTTTAAAATGGTATTGTTTCAAAATTATGTGAAAATGTATCCTCAAACCCTACTAACGAAATAAAAAGGAGAGACAAAAGGACAATTTAAAATCAAAGCTGCACTGCCTAAAATTGTATCTGTGAAGTAGGAGACTTTTTTTGGTGTCTGCATGTCACTGCAGTACAATTTCAAATCAGTATTTGTCTGCAGAAGAAATTCAGTATTTGTCTGCAGAAGAAATTAATATGTACATAATTATTAAATATCTGATACACCTTAATATCTGAATTATTTGTATGATTTTTAGCTTCATCTAACAATTGCAGAAGTTCAAAGTCCATGTACATGTCGATCACAATTTTAAAAAATATTTTTAGTATTAACTATAAACAAGGCTAGTCGCATGGCCTATAAATAAGCTTGCCCAACATTTCCCAATATGCGACTATTTTCAGTTGCCTATATTCAACTTGCCAAATTTATCTACTTGAGCTGCAATTTTTCATGGCAAATGTCTGCCTGAGGTTTTTCTTTATCTATTTTGGTGTAAAATGTCAGCCTAACCAGTTAAACTATTTCTGAGAACAAGGCTAAGAAAAAATATGTTTTGTCAATGTTAAAAAGTATCTGCCAGCCTTTTTTATAACGTGGTGATCTTTTCTCTAGCTTTCCTATGCTCTGGAGAAGGGAATTGGCGTTTGGGTCAGGAAAGTATCTTTTGCCATCTCCATGAAAATCTGCCCAAATTTCACTAAAATATAAACTATAATTTAAAATATATATAATATAAAACTATAGTTCGTGCTTGTTCAGGAGAGATTTCTTAGATCTGAACAGTCTGTCCTCACTGAGCATTCGCAAGCCTTTCACAGTTTGCATCTATGACTGGACTATACATGTGCTATTCCCACAGAACAACTGGGTATGCTCCAGCTCAGACCAATGGGGGTGCTCATAAGGATTTTCCATGTAACTGCTGTTCCCAGAAGTTCTACTCCAGGCTGAGAACAGGCAGCAAAATTAAGAGCTTTCAGTGATCCCCTCCTTAATTCATCCCCCATGTGCGTATACACTGTGATACAGTCTTTAGCATGTGACCATGTATTCAGGACCCCTGCCTCATTCAGTGTACTGGATGGACCTACTCTGGGGTCAAATGAGGGTTCTGTAACAAAGACGACTGGTGTGTCTAGGACCCCTGCCTCCTTTATTGAGAAAGATGGAAGGTGTGTAGTGAATGATGCTGGGGACTGCAGGAAGAGAAAGGACAGTCTCATGGTTAACAGTTGAATGCTGCCCCGGAGAAATGGCTTCTATTTCTGCTTTTGCTACAGAACTCCTATGTGACAATGGGTAAGTCACTTTTTACAGATGGCTACAGATTGTGTGTTCCTCATTTGCTGAGTGTCCAGCTTGATGTGACGGGATCTTAGTTGCTAAAGTGTTGAGCACTCAGAGCCGCAACTCACATCAACAGGAGCTATGTTTTGAACACAAAGTGCTATATGATGCTAAGTAAGCTGAAAAACCAGGCCACAAGAATCTGAGATTGGATACCAAAAATTAATAGAAACTTTTGACCATAATTTCTCAGCGCCTCAGTTCCCTGTCTGTAAAATGAGGATAATGCCACTTACTCTTAAAGGGGAGTTGTGAAGCTCAATTAATGTACGTTTATGAAGCACTCATGTACTATTGTGATGAGCACCATAGAAAAGCCCAGGAAGAAATCAATAATTCTGTCTTCAGAGCAGGTTTGAACAATGTGCAGTAAATAAGGTGTGGGACCACTAAATAAAATATTAAGTGAACATTGTCCATCCTATTCACTGAATGAGGCAAGAGTCCTGTTAGAGGTGGCCTTTGGCTACTGGGGGCCATAGGCGAAGGCCCATTTGGGGCCCCCATAGGCACCTGCAGCCCCCCCCCCCCATGGCCAAGGCTTCCTGCTGCTGACAACCCCCCACACGCACAGTCCTGGCTCATCCACCCCCAGCCCCCTCACCACCATCCCTACCCCCAGCTCCTCCTTGAGGCAGACAGGACTTTTCGGGTAGGAGAAGCAGGCAACAGGGCCCCTTACTGCTTGGGGCCCTAAGCGTGCGCCTGCTTCACCTACCCCAGAAGCCGCTTCTGCCTGTGGAAAAAATAGTATGTAATTAAAGACTACCTCAGACTGCATGTACACAAGAGGGCCCCCAGAGTAAGGTTTATAGACAACCTTAGTTCCAACAGTTCCTAAATTTTGAGTGCTTGACTTTGCAACCTTAATAATCTTTTATCAGGTTGTGTGTAATTTTGTATAGAATGCAATAATAAAATTTCAGTAAGACGCTACACTATAAACAAACAAAAAAAAAAAGATATAAAACAGACATGGTCCTTTTTGTACACTTAATTTATTTTAAATCACAGACACATCATAATCTGCAAAACCTATCTAATCTCCAAGGTTTTTACTGGAGAGAGGAAAATTAAGTTGATGAAGATCAGGAAGGTGTGAAGGAACCGCAATGTGGATTTAACTCCATATTGTGTATTTAATAGACTTTGTAAAAGTCTAAATGCATATTATGCATACCCCATCTTCAGTGTCCTGATTTAGAAATTGACACCACATCAATTACTCCTAATCAAGGTAACTGGAGATATTAAAGAATTTTTCATATCACCAGTAAATCACAAGCAGCAACAACAACAAAATAATAATGAGCTAAATATCTTCTGGTATAACTTATAGTTTTTTGTAAAAAACCTTTATTCCTGTTGTGGATGCTCCTTTTTTGAAAATCCCAACCTCAGAACCCAGAGGGAGAAATCTCGGCCCACTGCAGTCAATGGGAGTTTGCCATTGACTTCAATGTGACTAGGCTTTCTCCCTGAATCTCTAATCAAAAATTAAAACCAGTTTCTTTTTATAAAGTACATAGCAAGAAGGTTTTGCAAGATACTCGAAGTTCCATTACTCTAATTTGTATAGAGCGAACCTGTTTTATTTTGGATAAAATTTCTTTTGAATTTTACCTACCTCTTAACAGCTAGGCTAAATCAAACCAAGAAAGAAAGCTCTGCACAAAAGCCTCATTTCATTTCTGTTTAGAGGGACCATCCCATTGTAGATCAGGCCAAGTCAGTATGCATGACAGCATTTCTATGCCTTGTTGAAATCAGATATTTTAGATGAAATTCTTTTCTCTTCTTAATATGCTAGTCCTTGTGTACCAGGGTCAAGAAAAACAGACCCCGTAAGAGTTTAATCTGGAATACCTATTGCAATTGTAACATGTGACAGAATAAAAATCAAAGCCCCGGTAGCATGAATGTCTATAAGCATTTTGGGCTCAGTTTTTGGTTTACTTTATCATTTCCCTCCCATTGTGTTGGCAAAAAAACCATAGATCAGTGACTACAACCTCAAATAGTCAGACAAAACAACACCACACCTACACAACACATATCATTAACTCTCTTAGACAGGTACATATACACTATAGGAAATTAAAGTTTTCCCTTCATTTTAATAGATAATACATTTGACATTGCACTCCTTTTCAGACTTTACAAACAGCTGATCATCTTTTCTGAATACCTTTCATCAACATGTCCCACCGTGTATCACTAAAACTATGAAGTAGGACAGCTACCTAAATTTGTTACAGCAACATGTGTCCGCGAAGTGGTATTTACAACTTGCCCATTAGAGTTTCCAAAATTCTGACTTCCCATATTAATATAACATACGAATACTGTAAATAATGTAAATTAAATTAATCTTATACACCCAATCCAAAATCCTACAAACAAAACTTTCACATTTGACTTCAGAAATATTCCAAGTGAGCGTTTTGGATACTGAGCTATTTCTCAATTATTCAAACATTTTGCTTTTATTAAAAAAAAGAGTCTTGTAGCACCTTAAAGACTAACAAATTTCTTCAGGCATAAGCTTTCCTGGGCTGCAACCCACCATTATTTTTGCTGTATACAGACTAACATAGCTATCCCTCTGGAACTTATCACCATGGAATAAACTGAATTTAGCTGTATGAAATAGAAATCTACCAACTTCATGAAAAAACTCTCAGAGATACAGACAGACATCTTCCTCCTCTCCAAGTGCAAACAAATGGAAAAAACATTGTTTTTGCTGTATACAGACTAACACGGCTACCGCTCTGCTTTTATAAAGAGCATTACTGTGTAAAAAAAAAAAAAAAAAAAAAAAAAAAAGGAATGGAATCCTTCAGGGGCCTTTCCCTGCACAGCACTCCTTAAAAACCACTCAGACCAGTGATTTCCTTGCAAACTATGAATGGGTAGAGCCCTGCACAGATAAAAATATGTGGATCCGTATGCGATCTGCATCTGCAAGAAATGGTCTGTGGATATCTGCATTGTATCCACGTATGCGGATATCCGCAGATATAATGTGGATATCCGCGGATTTGCAGGGCTCTATGAATGGGTTCCTTTCATATTTAATCTGGGAGGGGAAGGATTAAGAGAGTTACAAGGTGGCCTGTAGCAACCCCAACCTAGGGATCTGTGACCTGAACATCATATCCAGAGTGGAATATCAAGGTCTTGACTGCAGTCTACAGAAAATGCCCCAGTTGGACCTCTAAGCAGTACTGTCCCTCTCAGCAGGCCTATCTACAAGTGCTCCAGGATGTGCAGCATGGACCGCTAGTGAAGCTTCCACTGGGAAAGGGTAGCTCCCTGGCCCGCGTACCTGCCTCTTCTGTCCGAGGCCCCACCTTGCTCTGTCCCATGCCCTTCCCCAGGCCCTGCCTCATGCTCCTCACCATAGCTGATGCATGTGCCTTTCCCAGCAGGGAGAGGGAGGAGGCAGGGAGGGCAAGAAAAGATGGGACCACTACAGCCTCATGCTTCCAGCACTGGTGGCTCTCAGGGAAGGCACTATCTTCACCAGCCTATGATATGAACTGCCCCTGGCATGCAGCTTCTGTCCAATGCTTTCTATTCCTCTTCCCTGTCTCTGACCAGGTATTCTGGCTCATGCAAACAGGGGAGGCTGTGGCCCTACTCTCACCCTGCCACATCCACTTTGCAGAAGTTATTCTTGAGCACTAGGTAGAGGACAGATGAAATGGGGCAATAGTCCTTATAGCCTCCTCCCCCCACATTCATCCACATAGGTTCCAAATACAATCTGACTGCAGATTTGGTAAATATCTAAGGTGCAAACTAGATATTTAAAAATAAAACAGAGGGGGGAAGGGGAGAAAGGCAAGTTCAAAAATATTTTACTTTCTTCTGTAAGTCATTGAATTGAATCTAGCCAGGTTAGTAGTCACCTAGACCCTTCAGGCACTCAAGTGAAACAAGTTTGATGGTCTCTATGTCCAGTTCCTAAATGACAGGTTTCTACCTCACCAAAACTATACTATGATTGATTTTAATTTGTCCACCCTATTGGCAGTCCCAGCACAGAGACCAATAATTGAATGGTCATGGAGACCAGTAGTCTCACCCCAAAGATCATCTCTGCAGGGGAACCTGTTAATGGAGCAGTGGGAGAAATCATCCATTGCTACTATATAGACTTTACCTGTTCTGTGGCTAACTGAAGGAATTTAGTTTCTCAGGCTGTCAGCCTGGTACTTTTCACCAGCAGTAAATTCGCATGCATGCACACTAAAATGAGTGTCTTTTAATCAGGCATCATATAATTTCCCTCCCAAAACATCAGTGTAACACATTAGCACCAGTGGGTCATCTTGTGTCAGAATGTCATCCAAAATGGAAATTATATAATTTCATGCCAAATAAAAAGGCTGCTTGACAATGAAATCTGAAAACTAATGATCATTGACAACTTTTTAAAGCAAAGAAATTTACAGAACCAATATTGAAGAATCTGATGCCAGCTAATAAAAGAGCAAAGAATATGTCACGGTGTGGCACCAGCCCTTTAATAAGGTGGGTCCTAGAAAGGGAAATATCTGGTGACTCAGAGCTGCCTGAATGAGTCAGGAAATGGACAAGCGAGAGCTCCGAGAGTTAGGGGACTGTACGTGGTTCCTAGGCAAGGCAGAAAAACAGCAAGAGGGGTTTTACCAGCTGACCTCATGTCATACCACATTACAGTTCAGACCAAACGAGTAACTGTGTCACCCCTGCCCTGTAACCTGGGATGCCCTTTATAATGCTTTGCTCCCCTAGCCAACAGCATGTAAATTATTTCCAGCTATGTCTCTGTGTGCTGCAGTTACCCAGCCACACCCTGGCTCTTGCCAGCCACTGCTGTTATGTTGTGTGTCAGAACCGACATGCACTTGTCCTCCAAGTGGGGTTGACATGCTTGGCAGGCTAAGCGTATCTATTCTAAGTTCCCTCGTGTTGATGTGTTGCAAGACCTCTTCCAAAAACCACAGGCTCTGAGTTCTGAGGGTCCCAAGTGAGCCCCCCACCCCATCACCAATGTGTGTGTAACCACAGATGCTGAGGATTGGGGCCTTCAGAAGGGGACTCTCCATTGGTGCAGAGACTGGTTTAAAAAATGAAAAAGGATTAGCAAAAGCAAAAATTGCATACTAAAACCATCTCCTCTTGCGCTCACCAATATGCAAATAAGTCAAGAATAAATTAACCCCACAAGCAGCCAGAGAAAGGCTCGAGCATACCTGCTCCAAAAAGGGCTGCCACAACACACGACGCTGGACAGAAAATCCACCCTAGTGGATTGTAATTGCAAGGCAGGAATATAGGGCACAAGGTGAAAGCTTAAATATTTTGGATTAGGTACTAAAAGAACAGATCATAACTTTGTTTGCTTCTTACCCGTCTCCTACTTTTACAAGCAGGTTAAAACATAACTCGTTGAAAGGCAAACATGCAATTTCAGGATATTGTTCCATATGCTTTCTTTAGGCACAAGGAAAATAGACCATGCACTCATTGTTCATGCCCATTCCACATTACTGATGTTCTGTACCTAAATACAATACACTAGGCTTCCTTTTGCTACATGCATGAATGAGCTTTTCTCAATTACAGAATGAGAGAGCACACAATTTAAGAGCACTGCAAAGTTAATCTTCCTTCTAAGATGCAAGAAAACATGTTCAATTAAAGTATAATGTTTTTCAAGAATTACCTATATTTCACAGGGTTGGTTCTTCAAAAAAGTTACATTTTTATTTCAACGTGTGTCCTCACATCTTAGAGAGGGAAGAATATTTTAACTTTCCAATGTTCCTAAATTGTGCAGTAAATGTGACAAAGAACAACTGCCACAACACTGGAAAGATGGAATCATCGTGGCACTACCAAAAAAAGGTGATATGCCTCTGTGACCAAACTGGAGAAATAGTTCTATTAACTATAGGCAAAATACTGGCTACTGTTATGCTGAACCGAATAGAAGGCAATGGATGAAATATTACCAGAACAGGCTGGGTTCCATCTGAATAGATCATACCGTAAGACACTCATTCTTTGACAGATACTTGAAAAAGCTACTACAGTACTCAGCAAAAATGCATCTTAATCAACCTGAAGAAAATGTTTGATTGTAGAATTTTGCTGGAAGCATAATAAGGAATTTTTATGATGGAAGGAGATGCACAGTAAGAACAGATAGAGGCCTGCATGAGTGTTTTGATAATGTGACTGGAGTTAGAGAAGGGCGTGTTGTGTCATCAATCCTCTCTGCATTAGCAGCAGAGTGGGTGATGAACTGGAAACAAAAAGGCATTATGGATCGTGCAAAATGGGCTAGCGGAGACAGGTGACACAACCAATGACATTGCTCTATAAAGTATGATATGGAACAGAATGATTGCCCTTACATCAGAGGTAGAACAGGAAGCACTGAAAATTGTAAGTTGATGCAGAGAAAACCAAGATTATGAAGGTAAGAAACAGGATAACAGATGGTGACAGATATGCAATTTCCTACAATACCCTAGACAAACATGATTGAATTAAGTTAAACCTTACCATATTAATTTATGTATCACTGTAGTCTAGACATTGTAGATAATTTCATGGGGGGAGGGAAACCACAGCCCTTCACAAATGAAGTACACTGGTAATTTGGCAAATTCACTCATGTCATAACACATTCTGAGAGGCACTAGTACCTGGACAGACTTGCATTTACTGGTTCCAACTGGATTCTCTAGAGACCAGCATAACAAAGAATGGCCTTTTGAATAAATAACCTGAGTTTAAAATAACTCAAGGCCTTCACTCTGATAAAAGAAACAAATAGGACTTTCTGTTCAAGAGAAGGACCTCAATCCTTAGAGAAGGATTGGAAGGACGGACACCAACCAGAGTCCTTGAGGAAATGGGGGAGCAGTCTCTGGCAAGCTTATTAATATGTGTAGCTTCTTTTATTTTTAACATGTTCTCTCCAATACCTTTACCTTAAAAATAAATGGTCTTGCTCAGAATGATGCTAAGAGCTGTGTGGTAACTTAACTGTGAGTAATTATGCTGTTTATAGCCTTTGAGGAGAAAAGCAGAACAGGTCTACTTATGTAGTCTTCTGGGGAATTCATAGCATAAGCAGGGAACTATGCGACTTGGAAAAGCCCAAGAGATTGCTGGAAGCTTCAGAGTGGGTGCCTTGCTGAATCATGAAGGGGTGTACAGTGGAGTTGCCCTGAACGGTGACAAAGGTATCTGTGGATGGAAAAGAAAGTGAACAGGTAGAAAAGTTCTACCACCAGGAGAATGTGATGACACTTGAAGGTGGCTATAAAAAAGATATTCACAGGAGAGTAAGAAAAGCAAACACGACCTTTGACATAATCTGACCTACAGGTCAGATTTCACCATATGATTGTATTAAGCAGAGCCTTGAAAAATGACAGGGGTTTAAAAAGAGAGAGAGAGAGAGAGATTGGAGAATGCCCACCACGGATGGTTGAGGAAGATTCTACATATTTCATGGAAAGACAAAACAACAAATGCAAGACTAAGGGAGCTGACAAAGGAGGACATGTTAAAAAATATCAAAGAAAGATGATTTAGGTGGTTGGAACACATATGCCACATAGAAGACTGGAGACATGTTAAGCAACCATTGAATTGGGTATTTGAGGGAAGAAAAAGAAAACAAGGAAAACCAAGGAAGAACTGCCAGAAGACTGTCAGAGAAGATACTGAATGTGCTGGCATCATCTAGGAAGTAGTATCACAAGTAGAAACTGACCATAATCAATGGAGAAACTGGACTGCATAAGGTGCCAGCAACACAGATTAAAGCAAAATTTTCACCATAATTCTTAAATATTAAGGGGTTAAGGTACCTAATACTTTGAAAGCAGCCCCCTCCATATGTACATGAGCAATACAGTACAGCTGATATTCCATAGATCAGATCTACTATATATTTACCATGTACTCTGAGCTGAGACAGTAAGAAAACTATTATGAAAGTTGGGTTGGAGCCCACGAAAGCTTATGCCTGAAGAAATGTGTTAGTCTTTAAGGTGCCATAGGACTCTCGTTTATGATGAAATATGGTTTTGAGCCATTTCTTTTCATATTGGTCCTTTTTATTATTTATCTTAAGGCTTTGGGATTTGATTCAGCATGAGACACATTTGAATTAGTAGAACCTATTTAATATCTTTTCTCTTTTTGTTATGAAAAACTTTCAACTTTCTGCTAAAAACATTATGTATATACCAGGCATACATATGATAAAGTGAGGGTGAGAGGATACATGCTCAGAATGTTTCCTCTTATCTGACTGGTAAAATACCTTTTCTTCTTGGCTCTCAGTACCTAAGTCATGCTTATTTATTTTAAAAATAAAATGGGTGAGATATACGGGTACATTTTCACAGCTGACTAAGAAGGAAAAATGCAAAATTCTGACTAATAAAGGGATGAATTAAAAAAGCAGCAAACTAGCAAAATATTACTTCTTCCCTGGTCACAATAATAAGGTTATCTAATTAAGGGATTTCAAAACTTAGCTCTGAAGGAATGAACTATTTTATATCTACTGTGGAGTATCAACTGAAATTCATATATCTCCTAATTATGCCATTGACTAATCAAATAAACAAGTCTTTTGCCAATAAGAAAGGTGGAACACAGAATGAGATGTGGCTCATTTTAAAAGTATTGCAAGCAACTATACATATTACATGTTGTAAACTACAGTGAAACCTGGATTATCCGGTCCTCAATTAACCGTAAATTCGGTTAACCGGGACCGGATCCCCAGGGCTCGGCTTTCAGCAGGAGCTGCGGCTTAAGCCGCAGCTCCTGATGAGAGCTGGGGGATCGGGTGGCCACAGGAGCTCTCTCGGAGCTCCTGTGGCCACCCGAACCCCTGGACTGTGCTGGGGGACTGGCTCCCGTTGGAGCCGACCCCCCCAGCTCAGCCCCGGGGCTCCGCTCTCACCAGGAGCTGCGGCGGCTTAACGCCGCA